>CM044439.1:158338245-158419847 GCA_024363595.1 Xenopus borealis | reverse complement strand
ACAATGAATGTACATTCATATGTTAAATTTCATTTTTTAGTGTCAGTATCACTTTAAGGCACAAAATGTTTCAATTTCCTTAATATTTTGATAATCAATTGAGTGCGGACCAGTTGTATGTGTCTATGTGAATTTTGTGGTCACAGCCCCATTGCACCCCCACTTAATGTTTTTAAAAATTAGTGGTGAGCACAACCTTCCCTTGTTTGCTACAATGTAACATAATCTCACCTTCTACTGGCAGAGTAAGCAGCAGGAATGTGGACCAAGGGAGTGGCAAGGGATCATTGCAAGATAGGGTATGTTTTGGAAGAAGGAAATCTCTAAGGATGAGGTGGTAAGAACAATTGGCAGAACAGGGGCCAGAGACTGGAATAGGTATGTTTCAATACATAGAAAACCAATAACTTTAACTTGCCTCTATAGGCCAGAGATAATAACAGATGTCTGCAAAATACCAGGTCTCAATCTCATACCCAGCAAAGAACAGCAACAACAGGGGAAATACCTTAAACTGACATAAACATTCTCTGTAAATCGCGGTCTAATAGGTTGGCTCCTTATAAATAAATTAACTCAGCAACCTGATGAGGATTGTTGGTCAAGGGCACTGATCTATGATCAGGATGCATATTCAGGCTGTGTTTACCATCCAGGCAACCACTGACCAGTTCCTTGGTTTGCAGTTTCAAGGGGACAATAACATATCCACACCTGCATTTTACTGAAGGTCTCAATGAATAGTAGGGTTCCTTGCAGAACATCTCCAATAACAGCTTTTGTGCATGTGCCATTTTGGTAAAGTCTCAAATGTCCTTAAGGAGGTGGTCCACACTTACAATCCTTTGGGCACTGGGATATTTGTAATCATAACTAAAGTATTTGCACCATTTTTAGCCCCCCCCCCCCCGAAATGTATCACGCCTGTTTTCATATCAGTAACATTAGCGTTTATATACAACTGAGATATATTATATCCATTTTAAATCATGCATTTCATAGGAATGGTATTTTTTCAGTAACAAAACCAACCTAAGATGTTCTTCATTCCCCCACTCCAGATTAATTTCAGAAAGGACAAGTTGGCCAAACCAATGTTGCAGAGTAAGGCTATTTTAAGGTAGGCACTGGCACAACACAAGTAACAAAGAAAGGTCAACTTTGGTTAAAATCGAAATCACAAAAAACTTTGTGGAAGTGTTGGAGCCCCTCACAGCTCAGGATGGTATGGAAAAATCTGTAGATCATTTTTCCTTCAAACCCCTTACCCCTTTAAAGCAACCTCCAAAAAACAGCTGACTCTTAAAAAAATTCCCCAGCTGTATATTAGAAATGACATTTGATTTATTTTGCCGAAGTTGTCCTTCTGAATCAGTTAACGTGCTGATTACTTACTACAGTCTTTATTCTGCTAAAAATAACAAAGCAGCAAAAAAACACAATCAGCTCCATTTCCTGACTCTGAGCACAAAGTAACCACCAAAGAAACAAAGTGAAGTTAAGGGCCAAACAGGGACAAACCTGGGAAACGTCCTAATTACTGTTTTATTTTCTAGTCGAACACACATGAAAAATTCACATTTTTAAATCAATACTTTTATAGGTAAACTATAATAGCTGGCCACATCTTTGTCTAGTAATATCCTACTAATTCTCTGGGCTCTCACTCTGTTCTAGATCAGTCATGGTTTAGTAAGAGTAGGGACCTGCCCACCCTAATTAATAACATTGTGATTAATTATGACAGAATTATTATGAGTTGCTTAAAATGGGAAAGCACAGTGTGTACTAAGGGTTTGATAGCCATGTTTCATAGCATGTCACCAACAATAACTTCACCTTCTGTTCCACATTTAATTCTCTAGGTTAATTTAAGTGGATGGTGGTGGGGAAATTAATTAAGTAGGCTTATCTGACATGCCATGGATTCTCCAAAGTCATCTTAAATTAATGACAGCAGTTTTGTGTTAATAGGTCCCCAAGCATTGAACACAATTATGCCCAAAATTCAGAGACTTTCTGTTGCATCATGTTCTTTACACCTTTCATAAAGTGATATTTTAACTAAGCCGTGTTTCTAGTGCTCTGTGATAAAAAATGCTCATTGGCTGATGATGCTGATGATGATGGTAGTCAAAAGTCCATATTGTTAAGACCCTCCTAATGATGCCTGATGCACACACGTGCACATGGCAGGGCATTCTACAACCTCACTGTAAAGAATCACCTGCGCTACTTCAAATCTGAATGGATGGCCTCTGGTTATATTACAGTACATATTTGCTTTTTGAATTATAGTTAATAAGGTACAAGATACTGTATATTCTCAAGTTCAGATTACAGATGCAAGAGGTCAAGTATTCAAATGGCTATACTTCAAAATATACTAACTTGTATATGGTATGTCAAAGAAGCAACCTCTAAAGGTGGCCATACACGGGCAGATAAAAGCTGCCGACAGACTGTGTCGGCAGCTTATCGGCCCGTGTGGGGGACCCTCCGACGGGCTTTCCCGATCGATATCTGGCCGAAAGTCGGGCAGATGTCGATCGGGCAGGATTAAAAATCCCGTCGGATCGCGGCCGCATCTGTTCGTTGATGCGGTCCTGCAATCCCACCGCCCGTACTGATCCGAACGTTGGGCCCTAGTGCCCACGATCGGATCAGCCCGATATCACCCACCTCAAGGTGGGCATATCGGGGAGATACGTGTATGGCCACCTTAACATGTAAAGAACTAGCTCTGCTGTAAAATCTTATATGTGATGTTATTACATCCCATTATCTTATTACCTATTGAGTTAAAGTAAGTTATACAGCAGTTCTTCACTAATATGGGTTCAGCAGCTTCATTAAAATCATGGTACCCACTCAGTGTCAGTGACAAAATGAGTCTGTATGCTAAAAACAGTCCAAGACAATGCTCGTATTATTGTTTAACAGACACTGTACCTCTTCTATTATCAGGTAGTCTTTGGTCTAGAACCAGGGATCTGAGATGTATCGACTGCAGCTCCTCTAGGTTGAGCCAGTGTTGGGATGGCTTGGCAGTTGACTTTTCCACTCTAACTCCTTATTTCCTTGACTGACACTTCCTATGATCCATCTGCAAACCTTGTCTCAGTTTCAAGGTTCTTGTTGTTCAGTTTTCTTATTAAATCCTAAAAATAGTTATTTGTCTAAGCTCAGTATATCTGCTAGTAGTTACATAGCACGTATGGTCCTTACAACCAGTTCATCTTCCCTTTCAGACACTTATCATCTCTTATACTTTCCCACTATATCAAATATGGTCAATAAAGTGGATAATTAAGCAAAAAATTGTGTAATTTCCTGAGAGCATGTCTCATTTAAACAATCTGTATTAAGTCCTGGCTAGTCTTTGCATTCATCATGGAAACTGACTCGTTGGTCCATGCAGTGCCTTGTGTGGCTTGACTCCAACATCTTGGGCCTCCTTTTATTACAAGAATAATGTCTTGGGTTGTTTTGGGAGTACCCACCCATGAGGGGGTGATGTAATAATACACTTTAAAGATCATATAGTTATATTTCATTTCTTCGAATGACATATGCACAGAATGTATGCACAGTGTTTATATAAATTCATTATATTGTGATGCTCTGTGTGGCTTTAATGTGTGCTTCGTCCTAGATCTCTTGATGTTAGATGATCTCTCTCTGATGCATGCTGCAAGAAGATGGAAAAACATCACTTTTAAATGTTATTTTATATGGCACTGCATGGGTTGATCGAAGTCTATTCCACACATGCAGAGATACAGAAGTTCTGTGGTGCTGGAGACAATATGTTTCGGGGTCAAATGGCTCTAGTTGGTTTGAGTTTGGACCAAGGAGGAAGCTGTATGTAGAAAAGTCCAATTAATGGCATCCGAAGGGTTAAAGAGATACTGACACCTGAAATTAAACTCTTTTTTACATTTATTATAATATTGGCATTGAAAGCTACTTCTAACTTTGCCATAAAGTATTTGCAAGATGCTTTTACATTACCTGTCTGATCCCCCATGTTCCTGTATTAGGGGGCTGCCATATTTGTGCAGCAGGAGTCCGTTAGCATTAGAATCTGTAACTAACAGGCTGAGATGGGACAGTCAGGTTGGCAAAGTCAGAGTGTCAGAGAGTCAGGCTTAGGAACTTCAACTAACAATTATATACAAAAACATAGCTCTCAGCAAAAAAGTATCAACATGACATATATGTAACATTTAACAGTATGATAAAATATAAGTGGTTTAACACAGACACTATGACAAACAATTAATTTATGAACTTACAGCTGGACACACTTAAATGTGCAACTTAAAAATTCACACCAATTGTTTTGAGCCTTGGGCCAACCATGTGTCAGCTGGATAAATAGCAATAAATAAGTGAAAGAATCAATGGATAGGGATGTCCAACTAGAAGTCTGCTCTAGTGATTTTTTTGTAGCAAATTAACGTGCCAATTTTAAATTACCAGCCAACATGTTATATCAGATAAATGTCCTTTGAAGTTGAATAATTTGGACACCATAGGTCAGTGGAATCCCAGGGCCCCAACAACTTGCTTCAAGGGGAAAAGAGTAATTAGATAGCTCTCATGATACATTTGTAGACTTTGCAGTTTAAGGGAAAAACTCAACCCGCACCCGACCCTAACCCTCAAATCCTTAACCTGCACCTGACCCTAACCCTCAAGTTCTTAACTCACACCCAACTGTAACCCTTACATCCTTAACCCACACCTCACCCTAATCCTTAAAATGTTGCCATTGTAAGACCCCGCTAAACCCATATCTGTGTCTTCTCACTCTGAATGCTACTTTTGACCTGCACCCAACCCTAACCCACAATGGTTAGCCAAATTTCAACCTGAACCCACCTAACCACAGCCAAATGAGCCACATGCAAGCCAATCTGCAAATCAATAGCACTTAGTATGGTGATGGTTGACCCTGGCGGTAAGAACATTTATGGTTCTTGCACTAAATGTACAAGGGATTTTGATTTTGGCAAAAAATTACTTTTTTCTTTAGTAACAGTGAAAATAAATAATGGATGGCTCAGATGGAACAATATGGCTTCCGATGAAGATTGTGACCACAGAGGTGCCCAAGCAGAGATCTTCATATTTGAAAGTAGGAGAGATCACTATCATCTTTTGTGTTGTGGCATCTCCAGTTTTAGTTAGTATTATTAGTCTTGGTTGAATCTTTTTGCAGTCACTGGAGATACTATTGGTGAACAACAGATACAGGTATGGGATCCCTTATCCGAGAACCTGTTATCCACAAAGCTCATATACCTGTAGAAAGCTGTGAAGTATGACTTGTTCCAGACTAGGTTTTAGTCTTTCAACTTTGCTACAGTGATCTACAGAAACAAAAAATACCCCCCTCCCTGCCTTTGTAAGATACAATCCATCTGCCTTAATTCCTCTGGCTAGAAGACAAGCTATTAGAGGCTTGATGCTTGCTGACTGTGTTAATAGCTCCATGACTTTTCTTCTATGGAAATACGTGGTCCTCTAAATTACACTGCTTACATATTATAAATCAGGCTATCGTTCCATGGGGTGACATCACTGAGTTTCTTAGAAAAAAAATGTAACCACTGCCTAATGCATTCTTTTTGAACATTTCCCAGAAACGTCGTTTTTCATGCCTAATTGTTCTTTTATCTTCTGGATACTTTCTTTTTTTTGCCTTAGAGATTTGTTTATATTGCTGATACAAGGATTGTGTCAACACTTCCAGGGTGTGTGATATAGTTGTGGCTAGTGATCATACTGACACGCTTACCTCTGTCTTTTCATCAAGCCAGGAACAGCGAGGATTAAAATCATGTCAGAGCAGGACAAGCATTCCCTGAAACTGGTAGGATAGACCTTGTAATAGTAAGCCTGGTCTATTCTTTTAGGTCACAGATATACTCTGAATAACACTAGTGAATCATTATTGTAAAAAGTATGTTCGAATTGTTAGCCTGAGGCACAAGCATTCTTTTTAGGGTTTATGTACTAATCCAGTGATAAGATCACATGACAGTGGTTGTCCACCTTTGGTTATCCTCAAGCAAGTGCTCAACCAATAACATACTAATACACCCACATAATATTCAAAAACTGGAGTAGTGTGGGTCCCTCGATAAAGTCCCTCGATAAAAGCAGCAATTTATAAAAGATAATACAGTTAAGGGATCCATTATCTGGGAACCCTTTATCCAGAAAGCTCTGGATTACAGAAGGGCTGTCACCCATAGACACCATTTCATCCAAATAATCAAATTTTTTTAAATTGATATCTTTTTCTCTGTAATAATAATAATAATAATAGTAGTAGTAGCTTGAACTTGTTTAAGATAATATTAATCCTTATTGGAAGCAAACCCAGCCTATTGGGTTTAATTAATGTTTACATGATTTTCTAATAGATTTAAGGTATGAATATCCAAATTATGAAAAGATACATTATCCAGAAATCCCCTGGTCCCGATCATTCTGGATAACAGTTCTTATGCCTGTCTCTATTTTAATAGAACATAGCAAATAGCCTTGTAGGCTCATAAGTAAATATGAGTAAGAGGCCTAACCATCCATGTTGGACTGGCAAATCTAGGGCCCTCTGGAAGATCTCAGACAAGGGCCCACCCACACTACTCTGGCTCTGCACTCCTGCCATTACACTACTTCCCACTGCTACCAATCTGACCCCACCTCAAACTGCCATTGAGACTTTGCAAGACAGTCAGACACTGGCAAAAAATTCCTTTCCTTCTTCTTTAAGGTGGTCCTATACTGGCTGATTCTCAATGTTATCTGGCCTATTGGCCTGCAGGCAGAATGGAGGGATAAAGTACTGGAGAGATATAGTACAAGTGGCCTTATTAGCTATGCTCCTATTGTCCCAACATTTGGGTCAACAGAACAAATAAATCTGTAGCGCCTCTTCGCGCTTCATCGGTACATGAAATTTCCAAACGTCAAACCATCCGTGATTCAACAGGGTCAAAAAAGATAAAAGTCAGTAAAGATAAGACATCATAAATGAGGCAGGGTAAACAGAAACAAACTAAAAATTTATGTGAAAAATATAACACTATTAAAGTCTAGGTAAAAAATATTTTGTATTACAATTACAGGATTTTAAATGTAACCTTCTAAGAATCCCATTGAATTTCCTGGACGTTTTGCATTCCAGCGACCAAAGACGCCACAAGGTTTATTTATGAATACAAGCATATTTGGAAGCTAAATTGTGGGGTTCATGTATGACAGTATTCAGAAATCTGCTTGTGCTCATAGTGTAGCCCTTCTGGCTGCTAAGTTGAATTATATATATTTGTCCATGCATTTACTGTATTCCAGGGTTCTGAGACCACAAATGCCACAAATGCCCGTGCCTAGGGCGGCAGAGCTTGCACAAAGTTTAAGGCCAATGTTAGCAACAAATTGTGGATCTCAAAAATTAGTGTTGGTGGAAATGCAACATTTAGTACTTATTCTGTCTCGTTTAGTAAATCACTCCAAGGTTGCACCTCAAACTGGATTAATATCCAGTACCCTGCACCTGCTGGTAATCCCTAGCTTGTGATTCAGAATGACAGGTAAAAGGTAAATATACCTCCCCCAGCCAACCCCTCATGCAAACTGAACTGTCAAAAGCAGAGAGTCCTTTGTTCATTTGGTGGCAGATCATTTTGAAGCACCGAGCCCTGCACCTCTAGGGGGGTCACCCAGAAAGCAATGTCTAAAGAGCAAAAAACATGGAACCTTGAGTCTATCATTTGCACTTTGCACCTTGACCTGTGCATGAAAGTGTGTACAATATTTTTTTGGGCAAAAAGAAGTGAGAAACATTAGTCACCTCTAGGATATAGGGTTGCCACCTTTTTAAAATAGTCATACTGGTCAGTGGGGGCAGTGACACACAAGTAGGTGGGGAAATGATGTAAAAGGGTGGAATGATGACGGTGAGAGGTGGGGTGAAGACATCACCAGACATCCAAGAGAGCTTAAGGGGGCAGATCGGGGTTTGGGTTATTACCGGGTTATTATTGCCGGTAACTTTGTAATACCTGCCCTTGCCACGGTAGGTGTTTTCATTAAGGGTGTGGGCCATGTTCAGTGGCGTAACTACTCACTGGTGGGCCCCGGTACAGGATGGGCACCTGGGCCCCCCTGTCGGCCCCTTTCCTCTATAAATCGCATGCTGGAGTGTTGGCATGTGTGCTGTAAACTCTCCCTCTAGTTAACCACCTGCCATAACCATTTTCGTGGCTCCGATGGGCCCCAAGGGCCCTGGTCAGTGTTGGATTGGCCCACTGGGATACCAGGAAAACAGTTTTGCATATGTCATGTTCATTCCCTATTTCTTTATGTGGAAAAATAGGCTTAATAATGGAAGAATAGAGTATAGTAAGGAATAGTAAAGAATAGGAGAATAAAGAGGATAAGTGAGGAGAGAAGGAATAATAGTTTGGAAAGTTGGGCCCCTAGTCTAAGGTTTTCTGGTGGGCCCCTGGTCTGAGGTTTTCTGGTGGGCCCCTGGCATCCCAGTCCAACACTGGCCTTGGTGCAATTGCACCCTCTGCACCCCTGGTAGTTACGCCACTGGCCATGTTATCCAAAATGCTCAGGATCTTGGGGTTTTTAAGATAAGGCATCTTTCTGTAATTTGGATCTCCATACTAACATTACTAAAAATCATTTAAAAATTAAATAAACCCAATAGGCTGGTTTTGCCTCCAATAAGGATTAATTATATCTTGGTTGGAATGAAGTACAAGCTACTGTTTTATTATTACAGAGAAAAATAGAATAGACACACGTGTGCGACCCCCTTATCCAGAATCCTCATGACACAAGGGGGAAAATTCACTAAGAGGCGAAGCTGCGCTAGTGCAGCCTTCACCACACTTCGCTTGGCGAATTTTAGCTAGTGTCCATCTAATTCACTAAACTGTGAAGTTGTGCAATGGAAGGCGAACTTCGTCAGACAAAGATGTTAGCTAGCGATGCCTAATTTGCATAATTTAATTTAAAATGAATGGAATGCTGCAGCGCATACATAACACTACACAAGTCCAGGGAAAGGGAATAAAAGTTTATAGGGGTTTAATAATGCCCTACACATGTGCCCACAGTATAACTAAGGTGCCATATGTAATAACATGTAGGGGGGAAGGTGGGCACCCCCAAAAAAATCGTATATTATCAGCCTATCACCCTATAAAAAGTAGAACATAAAAAGTTTTTTTTTCAACTTTTTTCAAAACTTTCAAAACTCCTATCTACTCTATTCCACTTTGCCTGCTCTGACCTGGTGAAGTCAACTCTGGCAAAGGGGGTAACCTTCAGAAAAATAAAAAAACTTGTGTAGTTTCGCCCCCTTCGCCAGAGTGCAACTTCGATAGCGTTAGGGTGCGAAGTTGCACTATATCTACATCGCTAGCGAAAATTCACCAGAGTCAGACTTATTACATTTGCTAAGTTACAAAATGATGTCACGCTGGGGAATTTTTGCTAGCATTAGCCACTTCGTCCTTCAGTAAAATTGCCCCCAGGTTTGCAGATAAGGGAGGTTTTCCTTGAATCTGTAGTACTGTGGTATTATCTATATTAGGGTACACTGATTGACTGGATTATTACAATTAATACCTGCCTCCTCTGCTTCCTCCACCCCAGTCAGAAGAAACGAAGAATCAATGCTAACTATATCCGAGGTAACTAACATTACTTAGAATGTAAGCTCCTATATTCACAGACCACGGCTGCATTTTTTATGGAGGGGTGAATATAAGCATTTGCAATTAAACTGCTTATAAATATAATCTATAAATATAAATGTATTTTTTTTTCAAAAAATTTTGCTAAGTTGTGCTAAATCCTATTGAAGAATTGGCACCTTCTTATATTCCACAAGAGGGCACTCTAGTTCTGTCTAACCGTTTTGTCACTTTTCACGGGACTGTCAAAACAATGAGAACACTTTCCATGTATCACTCGCAAAGAACCTGAAAACTCGTAGGAAAAACAGAATTCAATGCCCCCCCCCCCATACAGCTTGGCCCTACAATGGGCTATTTATGTGTTTGGGTAACGTATGATGTCATAGTTAAAAAATGTTATCCATGTGCATCACACATGCCCACAGAAAACGCAGCTGTTTGTGCAGTGTGGCTGATGTAATGTCAAGAAATTTCATGTTATATTTAAAATGACACCTGTAAAAATAATCTTCAATTTGTGATTTAAATACTGTAATAGTTATGGGAACTGACAGGAAGTATCCCGGCGCTGCAAGAATATAATATTAAAATATAAAATAATATACATACACGATCGAGTCTGAATCTGGGGGTTAGGGCCACAATGTACAAACTACAGTCTCTATAAAATAATCGCTCATTGCTTTGTTTTAAAAATTGCTGCATCCAATCCCAAACAATGTTTTTTAGCTACATTTATTTCACCATTTTGGTTTTAAACAACTAATCCCATTATGCATTATCACATTATAGGGTTTTTTTTTTGGCTGATATTTAAAGGGGACCTGTCACCCAGACATTGAAAGCTGTACACTAAAAGTCCTTTTCAAATTAAACATGAATCTGAAATAATTTTTTTTTATTGAAGCATCCATGCCTGTTGTAAACAAGATTAAAAATCTCAGCTGTCAATCATGTATTGTCTGCCCCTCCTCTATGCCTTAGGGGCGGGAAAAGCAATTTCTTTCACTATGCATAGTACTTTCTGTACTTCCTAAATGTTACTGCACTCCCCACATCCCACCTCCCTCTTCACCATCTAATTGTGTAGCCAGTGCGTGGCCATCAGGTGCCCCATTCTGGGACATAAACAAGATTTTGGCATGATGCAAAGCTTGCCTCAATAACTGTGCCTGCCTGCTTGATGTGAATTCTAAGACTAAAAAAAACTAAGATTTTGAATATTTTTTATAGTGTAAGTGAAGTTTATTTTACTTGATTAATATCATGAACTATGGCTTGAATTATTACTTGAGGCGACAGGTCCCTTTTTTATAACATTCTTAGAGTTGCAGTCATTGTACATTAGAAAAATAGATTTTTTTTTTATGTCTCCCATGGAACAGCATCACAATGGCATAAATTCTAGGAAAATATAAATTCCGGGGGGAAAAAGACTCCACTTGCCTGTGTGGGACCATGAAGAATGCAGTCAGTTCTGGGTAAATGTAAAATCAGAGTATGTGAAATGGGGTTCTACTGTACTTATATTGTCAGGCCATAAAGCAAGACAGAACTTCTGTTTTTGTTTGATAGTGTAGAGAGAGAGAGTGTGTGTAGAGAGAGTGAACTAAAGACGTTTGCCCAATTTGTTTAATCCAAGGGGTGAGTCATATTTGTCCGGTCCAATAATTTGATCCCCCAGGCCATAACATATCAATAGGGGCCTTAGATGACTCATTAGGCTCAAACAACCCTTACTCAAAATGGATTTCCATCCTTCTTAATCATTATCTGAGACCACATCAGATATCAATCTCACAGTGCTATTGCCTGGGTCTCATACTTTGGCCAATATGCAGCTAAATCCTGCAAAAGTGGGGCTATACATATTCAGACCTAACATACAGTAAGTCACTTTTTTATGAACTATACTGCTTTAAAGACATTGACATAATGCTTTCTGCCACATTTAGATTGAGTTTGCCAAGCAGTAACATTTCAACTCTACATCTGTCAAACATGGGGAAATTCTGTAGTGCTCAGCAGGAAAAGCCAAACAAACTATCAGTTTTGTTCAGAACCCATAACTGGTTAATACTGGTATGCGGCCTCTTATCCAGAATGCTCGTGACTTGGGTATTCCAGATAAGAAATCTTTCTGTTGCTTGGATCTCCATACTTCATGGGGCAGATTTACTGATGGTTGAATTTCGAATAAAAAAAAAATTCAAAATTCGACCATGGGAATAGTGGGGAAGTAAAATCCTTGGAATTCGACTATAGAATTCGAAGGATTTTACCGCAATTTGATCGATTGAAAAATCGAATATAAAAAATCAATCACATTTTTTATATTCGATCAAAGATAATGATGCCAAATTTGGTAGCTTTGATCTGGCAAAGTAGGTGGTCGAATAAAAATTTAAAGGTGAAGTTAAAGGTGATGCGACCATCAGATATTCGAATAAAATATTATTCGAATATTCGAATCATTCGAATTCGAATATTCGATGGTCAAATTTGCCTAATTTGCATATTCGAAGATTCGGATTTAAATTAAATTCCACCGAAGTTCGAATTATTCACGTGAATTTTGTAAATCTGCCCCTATGCATTACTCAAAAAATTAAACATTAATTATACCCAGTAGGATTATTTTGCCCCCAGTAAGGATTAATTATATCTTAGTCTGGATCAAGTACAAGCTACTGTTTTATTACATAGAAGGAAATCACTTTTAGAAATTTCAATTGTTCAGTTAAAATGGAGTCTATGGGAGACGGCATTCCCATAATCTGGAGCTTTCTGGGTAACAGTTTTTTGGATTATGGATCCCATACCTGTATAATACCTTTTCTTGCTATGAACATATTTCTGGGAAGGCTTCTTAATCGTAAGTATGTTGACAAAAAGTTCAAAATAGGAAAATCTCAATTGCATTAAAAAACCTGATTGCAATGAAGATCATCACATTGTTTTCTATTTTAGTTTTACAAATGAAACTCTCTAGAAAAAAAATTAAACTCAAAAAATGAAGTATCTTGAATGTTGAAAATATACCTTCCGTTGACTTCTATAGAGGCTGGAAAACAAAAAGTAAAGACCGCACACTCTATCAAATAAACAAGAAAATATATTCCATGCAAATCACAAAAAAATGAAACAACATATTGCCCAACGCGTTTCGACCATTGGGGTCTTCATCAGGGGAACATAAATAAAGAACAAAAAAAAAATAAAGAAACAATTTTCTTTATTTTTGTGCCCATGATGACGACCACAATCCTCGAAACACGTTGGGCAATATATTGTTGCCTTTTTTTGTGACTTGCATGGAATACATTTTCTTGTTTATTTGATAGTGGGGAGTCTTTACTTTTTTGTTTTCTGTGATTTACTTTGGAGACTATTAGTGGGTAGCCTCCCTTGGGATCAGCACCTCAAATATACTTAATTTTTTCGTTGGATTTGGAGTGTGCGCCTTTTATCAACTTTTTCCTGACTTGCTAGCAGGTTATTAGTTGCAGCAGCATTATTTTGATTGGATATTTTTCTTTCAACTGACAAAATGTAAATAATTAGAGTTTGGAAAATTCAGTTAAACATTTCTTGAAGTAACAAACTCACAGATTTGAATCAATAGGACCATAACAATATTGTCAAGTTACTAAAGACTTGGTCTCCCCTTAAAGGGGATTTTAAAGGAAAATTAAGGGGCATATTAAAAAATCTTATCAAACTGGAATATATATTTAAGTAAATCTTACCCTTTTACATCTCTTACCTTGAACCACCATTGGGTGATGGTCTGTGTGTTGCCTCAGAGATCACCTGACCAGAAATATTTCAACTCTAACTGTAACAGGAAGAAGTGTGGAAGCAAAAGACACAACTCTGCCTGTTAATTGGCTCACGTGACCTAACTTTATAGTTTGTTTGATATGTTTGTGTGCACTGTGAATCGTACGATCCCAGGGGCAGTCCTTATTTTTTAAAATGTCAATTTTCTATTTATGATTAACCAATGGCACATACTACTAAAAAAGTATATTATTATGGTTTATTTACATGAAGCAGGCTTTTACATATGAGTTGTTTTATGCAATATCTTTTAATAAAACAGCATACATTGTTTGGGGGGGGGGTATAATTTTCCTTAATCTAATAAAAAAAATCAAGCAATGTTATTATTTTCTTACACATATGTTTTTAAAATGATTTTTAATTTTAAACACCCTTAATTAACACATAATGAAAACATTTCCAGTTGCTTTTAGCTGCAATCTGATGGGTGCCACCTCAGTGGAACATGCATTATCCCTGTTGCCGATGTAACTTCATGCCAGAAATGCAAATATATTTCCTGCATGGGACACTAAAATGGACAGGCCATTTTCCAATCGTTTTTCCATGTTTTGCCTGAATGAACACAAATGATGCAGGATTTGGGTGTTGGGATGGGCACATGCTTAAAGAGAGAATTGTGGGCATTGCACACTAAGTTTGGGTGGTGATACATTTAGCACCACATTTGGTTTTTGTGTTTCTCAACATTTAAGTGCAGGACTGGGCCAAACCGGCCGGCTTGCACCATAACTGAGGGGAGGGCTGCAGAGGGCGTGTCAGGGGAGGGAGGAGGAGTGACAGATGGTAGGGTAGGGTGGAAGGGGAGAGTGGCAGAGGGGAGCAACCCCAAGTTCTTGCCCTGCTTATGTGGCAGGTTTATTAAAATTTCAGTTTGCAAAAAAAAATTAGGTAGAGCTTGTGCAACTTTTTTCTCGAATCTTAGAATAATGTGACACAACATTCCGGGGTGTCTTTTTTTGCAGAAAAAGCGTCACAAGCCAACTCAAACTAAATTGTTGCATTCATTGTCAATGTGGCTGACATGTTTGAATGTTTTAAAAAACTGGGAAAATAAAAAAACAAAGTTGTTAGAGAATATTCCTACTTACTTCTATACAACCCTCACTAGCTTTCACTTGATTTTTTTTTTCTGGTGATTTTTCGCATTCTTTTCTTCAGAAAATACTCACACTATTCTTTTCCGTCACGGTTTTTTTCTCTGCGTTCTTCTCGAATCAAGTAAATAATTAAATTTTTGATTAATCAGCTCCTTATTGCGATAAACACAAAAAAATTTTGCTCTTTTTCAGACAATCACCCTACAAAAGGTAAAACATGCCAGTGTTTTTTTGGGACAGAAAAAATTTCCATTTTTTTTCAACTTCCTATCTATTGTATTGAACTTCGCCAGGTCTGACCTGATGAAGTAACGTCTAGTGTAAGTGGTAAAGTTCAGTAAAATTTTCATCTCAGTGAATTTGAGTAATCACGATCCTTCATCAGTGCGCAACTTCGCCTGGTGTTAGAGTGCGAAGTTGCGCTAGTCTATCTACTTCACTAGTGAAAATTTGCCAGTCGGTGTTAGTGAATGTTACGAAGTTATGAATTGACGTTACTCTGGCGAATTAGTGCTAGAGCTAGACGCTTCGCGCTTTAGTGAATCTGCCCCATAGTGGGAAGGAGGTCCCTGCCCGTAGAGCTTACAGTCTAAGTGGATGGGAGGTTAACATACAGGTACAAATTGGAGAGAGATGAAAAAGTGCACATGGTAAGGCATAGACAGTAGGCAGAGGACAAGGCTAATATTCTAGTGCTCTAAAAGTTTAGCTCTTTATTTTTCATTGAAAACATTGAGAGAGGATACCAGGAACATTAAGCAAGACAAGAGAAGAAATGTAGTGAGGAGTGAAGGGCTTTGAATATTATTAAAACGTCACCCTGCTTTTTGTTTTACTAAAAAAAAAAAAAAAGCACAGAAAATATGCCAGTGTATTTATTACAATTTCACTGTGTGTTTTGTTTTGCTTGAAAAAAACTGTTTTCTTCAGAAAAAATGCACAGAAAAAACAACTGATGCCTTCCCATTGACTCCAATGCTCTTCACTCATTTTTCGGTAATGGGAAACAGCCCAGTTTTGCTCATTAGTATCTGTGAATTATTTTGAATTGACCTTTGGATACAACACTGAAAGAATTGAACAAAATTGCCATTCAATAGGATTATTTATGCAAACTGCAGACAAGGGAAACTTTTAAGGCTTAAAAAATTCTTGTAGGAAAACAACTGACACATTGGTAAATAACAGGAACACTGGGAAAACAGGTCATGAATAGTGATGGGCGAATTTATTCGCCAGGGGCGAATTCGCGGCGAATTCCCGCGATTCCCCGCTGCCGAATAAATTCGCGAAACGAGCAGAAAAATTTGCCGCTAAAATTTCGCCGCGCAAAAACGAGTCGCGCGTCGTTTTTGACGCGACGCGCGTCAAAAACGACGCGACGCGCGTCAAAAACGACGCGCGACTCGTTTCGCCAAATGGCGAAAAATTCGCGAATTTCTCTGGAAATTCGCGAATTTTTCGGCGAAGCGAAACGCGCTCGTTTCGCCCATCACTAGTCATGAAAAACCAAAGTAACCTTTCTTAATGTTTTTTCTTAAATCATTTAAAATTGCAGCTACAAAGATATTGGATATAAAACAATGCAAATTGTTCAAATCATTTTGACCAGTCTTGTCTAGACTTCTTGGGTTGAACCCTCTTGTTTTACCTAGTACCTGGTATGGGCTTCTAAAATCTTACCCCAATCCACTACTTTAGGTGATGCGCTGGTGTGCAGCCCCAGAGTTTGCAGTTTTACATTTGCCCAGTATTAGTAAATCATAGCAACCAATCAGTTGGTAGAATTTACTTGTCACCTGTTACAAAGAAAACATGTTATTGGTTGCCATGGCTTACTGCTGCTGGGCAAATTAGTGCCTTTTATTACACATGATGGTGTATGTATAAAAGTGCAGTGCAGTTATATTCTCTGCTTGAAAGGACTCTTCTTTTGAAGTTTGGCCTCCCTCCATTAAGATGACAATCGGTCCTTCATTTGACAGCAACCCTTGTGTAATTGATGCTTTCTCTAATGGATCTCTTTGGTAATATTTTTTCTCTCTACAATGGCTTAATCTAGGAGTATAACCATATCCTTTGCCGAAGCTGTTTGTTTTCAGCCCTTGTTATATTAATCTCTGCCAAAGAGATGCACATGACTTCTGTTGCTAGCCCCTACCTATATCTCTACTACTGCTTGTGTCTGTCACCACCTTAACCTGTAGTCTAATCTATTATTTTGGTTCTGTTTGAACCTTCTCCCTCTCCACTGGGAGTACTCTAAGATGCCAAATAGATTCAAATTTCTATTTTTTTCCGTGAATCATTTTTTTCTCTTCAAATTCTTGTTTTTATTTCTCTAAGACTTTCAAAATTTAAGGTTTAAAAAATAAAAAACAATGAGAAACTCTAATATAAAATGTCACCAAGTAACAACAACCAAGGTCCTATACAAGTCAAATCCCATTGAACCTATTTTTAGCCATTCAGACTTTTAGAAGTGTTCAGATGATTTTTTTGCTAGTAATTGTCCAAAAAGTTTTCGTATTTTTATTTAGTTGGATCGTTCAACCTTTATAAAAATCATTCATACTGTTTATATTCAGATCTTTTAATACATGACATTGCATTTGTGGTTTTAGAGAAAATTATTTTATTTGTCGTTTGAAAAACCTATCAAACCACTAAAATGAAAATGTTAATAAATGGGCCTCCTCAAGAGCTGGTTTGCACAGAAGGTTTGGGGGCACCAAAATGAAATGTTGACACTTGTTTGGAGAAGTTTCCTAGATTCCCAAGATCAGTGATCCCCATCCAGTGACTCATGATCAACCCTTTGTTGCTCCCAGTGGCCTCAAATCAGGTGCTTATTTTTTAAATCCTGGCTTGGAGGCAAATTTTGGTTGCATAAAAACCAGATGTACTGCCAAACAGAGTCTCCTGTAGGCTGCCAGTCCAAACAGACAATTACAAACCTTATTTTGAACCGCCAGGGACATTTTTCATGCTGGTGTTGCTTCCCAACTCTTTTTACATTTACAAGTGTAAATGGTTGGGGACCCCTGCCCAAGATTACCAGGAGTATTAAGGTGGGTACATGCACCTGGTTAGAGACAATTATTTTAGAGATACATTTAGCCTTATCTCTATCTGCGCCAAACCTGAAACCCATACAATTTGCCATTTCCCTTACATGTGCAACTTAGCACAGTGTTTTATACAAACATCTCCCGAAGATCCAGTTGTAAATGTTTAGAAATAAAATGTAAAACAGCAGTCAGAAAAGACAAAACATTGTTTTTTAGCAATGAATTGAGGGTGGCCACTGCCCATAATTCAGTCGGGGCCAATAATTTCCTCTCTACAAAATCATTTAACACAAGCATTACATGTTACTGTTATATTGCTAGCTAAATATCTTTGTGAATATTTTAAATATTGTAATAAAAATTAGAAATTTAAAGTGGGGGCTTCTTTTCTTGTCCAGTGCAGTTTTTTAGCATTGGGATGATAGACAGATTATACATTGTTCCGTTGAACCTCATCCTGTGAAATTCTAGCGCCTTGGAGCTTCCTGTTTTAGAGTATACTGTGAGAAGCTGTTTGACCTCTCTGGTCCCCAATGATTTGTGTCCTTTCACTTTTGTCCTGAAAAGCACACTGTTTTTCCTACTAGGAACCCATAGATTACCATGGTTTCTCTTCAGGTAAGGAAATGGATGAGAACATTTAAACAAACCTTTTTATAGGTTAAGTGTTGTTCCATGCTACATATCTCATATCTTCTGGTGTTGACATAAGCATGAGACAACGTGATAATGAAAAAAAGCCTTCAGACATTTATGGGGTTATTTGGTTACCTTCTGTTCTGCCGTGTCGGGAGTGTGTTTTTCCTCAAACAATGACACTTTGTAATGTTTACTTTTGAGTGTTTAGCGTTCTCCAGAGATGTGAATGAAGTGAAACTCAGGCGTTGTCTCTGGGAGCTACTGTTTGGATACAGGATAGCTGATTATTGATGTCTTCATAGACACATTCATCATAAGGAAAGTTTAGGATGGGTGCTTGACAACAATGTACTTGCCATTTTAATGTCATTATAAATTGCTTGCAATAAAATCATAGTTCCTGGTACTTACATTGTATTATTGAGTTTAAAATAAAGCTGTAAATCACTACAGTCACAAGGGGCTCATTTATAAAGAGCTCATGCTGCCTCCAGTGTAGGAAATCCCAAGGTCTCCAAATATTGTTGAACTACAGTTGTAGCTCAATGCCAAATCATTTTAGTTAGGTAAAACTGTTATGGGGCCACTATTAGTGATGGGCGAATTTATTCGCCAGGGGCGAATTCGCGGCGAATTCCCGCGATTTGCCGCTGGCGAATAAATTCGCTAATCACCAGCGAAATTTCGCTTGGCGAAAATTCGCCGGAAAAACGAATTTTTTGCCGATTTGCGAATTTCTCTGTAAATTCGCAAATTTTTCGGCGAAGCGAATCTCGGGAGATTCGCCCATCACTAGCCACTATCAGACTGGACAGGACTCAGGAAAAAACAGGAAGGCCCTGCCAACCCAGACCAGCTCCTGTCTGAGACTACACTGTTACCCCTAACCTTCCACCTGGCCAGGCCAGGAGGGGGGCTGTTGCTTGGGGGTGCATTGGCAGAAATGGGGGCCCCTCCAAATATAACAATATTAAGCTACCAAATTTGCTTTAAAATTAACTAAGGCATTTTGAAACTGGTCAGCATGTAACCTCAAAGCGCAACTAAAGTCTAAAATATTTTATATACTTAATATAAACACAAACTGACTGCACCAGAAGCCCAATTAAACAAATGATTTATGCTTTCAAGGTTGGTGCAGGGGGCTGTCATCTTGTAACTTTGCTAAACATCTTTGCAATATCAAGACTGTGCACATGCTCAGTGTGATTTGGGCTGCTGTTGGGAGGCTAAGCTTAGGGATCATTATAAATTATCAAAACAGCACAAGTCAAATATCTGCCAGAAGCCGATACAGCAAGACTGACTAATAATCAGAATATACAGACTGCACTGGGTCTGTGGATAAAAATCTACACCGTCGCCGGGTGCTCTACAGAGAAACAAACAAATCTGCTCAAGTTCTGGGAAGTAAGGTGGGGGGCTCCCCCTGCCATTTGAAAGTATGATCGTTTCCCTGCAGAGCAATTAGACAAGGCCTGATGTTTTCTATCTGTAGCTGTCATAGCAAGTAAAATGAAGGGGAAATTTCACTGCATGCAGTCTGGTTTATTATAAAAATGGTAGACATTTTTTAATTAAAGTATACTGGAGATAGATTTCTTTTTCATTAAAGAAAGTGATGAGAGTTTGATTTTATTATTTTGTCTTTACATCCCCTTTAATACACAAGGTATGGAACACTTTCATTTAAACAGTTATAGTTTATTGCTGTGACACCTTCATAACAGGTAGACAGCAACACAACCTTTTCCCATTCCTGTATGCTTTATTTCCAGTTCCTGTGTGCTTTATTCACTCTTCAGTACCAACAACTTTCACAGTTCATTTTATGACTCACTGCCACCTATTGGTCAAAACTAATTATTCATTAACCATTACTTAATTCACAGTTCACCCCCTACAAGCATGTTTGATTTTTAAAATATTTGTTTTATATTTTTTTTCTTTATTAAAGTTTAAAATGTGTTCTGCATCTCTCTATTAACATGTAAACTACTACAGGTATGGGATCTGCTATCCAGAAACCAGTTAACCAGATAGTACTGAATTACAGAATGGCCATCTCCCATAGATTCCATTTTATCCAAATAATCCAGATTTTTTAAAATTAATTCCTTTTTCTTTGTAATTATAAAACAGTATCTTGTACTTTATCCCAGCCAAGATAAAATTAATCCTTATTGGAAGCAAAACCAGCCTATTGTGTTTATTTAATGTTTACATGATTTTCTAGCAGACTAAAGGTATGAAGATCCAAATTACGGAAAGATCTGTTATCAGGAAAACCCCAGGTCCTGAGCATTCTGGATAAAAAAAACCATGCCTATATATGGATGCTAGGGTTACTTAATCAAATAGTCAATAAGGGGTTGAATGACAGTCTAAAATAATTTGGGGTGGCCCTGAATAAATGATATGGAGCTTTCCCCCATATTTTTTCAAAAAATTAAACAGAGGCAGATACAAAAGGCCAAAACAAAATGAGATTCTAAAATGTATCAAGTTTCGAGTTTAAAGTGAAAACAGCTATGGCAGGAAAACTGCACATGACTTTTTCCTCCCGCTATCTCATTTATTTTTTTCACTTGAGCACTAGCATATTTAAGAAAAAAACTGAATATCTGTGGCTGTTTCCCCCCCCCCCCCCCCGCAGAATAAAAGCACACACAAGTGAAAAGCACATTGTTCCATGGAAATCATGAATACTTTAATAAACTGGGACATAAATAAAATCATGATATTTTCATGATTATCAAGCATTTGTAAGAAAAAAAATGGTGGTGATGATATTCAATTAGAGTATCCCATAGCTAATATTTATCTAAGAAAAATAAACCACTTATACTATAAAAAAAATATATATATATTATTGTAAAGCTTTCTTTGGCTAGTTAAAGCACCAAGGGTTAAAGTCTCTAGCTATTGAGGGATGAGCATGGTTACACTGCGACCTACACACCAGGGCAGGGCCTTTACCATGTGGAAGTTATCCTTTAGGAGGTAGTATAACTACAATACCCAGGCAAAATATAAATATAAAAGATGAAATGGGTGCCAGGAGGTTCTTTACAACAAAAAGGTAAATGTTTATTAGCAAAAGCAATTTCCCTAGGTTTAAGGGTACATCCATTCCTTACAACCCTCCTTCTGCTGCAATCTGCCTGCCCAGAACACCAGTGTAAGACCAGAAGCCGCCGCTACTCCTAGTCCCTACCACCTCAATGACCCTGCAGTAAAATCATCACAGGGGAAGCTTTGTAGGAAGATCTCTTCCTGTTACCACTCCTTGTTGGAACACACAGTGTTCATGCTAAATATTCCTAACTGCCTTTCTCTGCCTAGAGAGTCTATAACAGTACTACCCTGCACTTGCTATCCCTCGTTCACATGGTGGCCTGGTTGACTTACTTACTAAAGGTGCTGGTCCCTTTAGGGTCATGTGGCTTTACTGGGGCCTTCCTGCTCCCAGGCTCAATGGCACATCCAGTCGATCCAGACACCAGCAGCCAAAGAGGAAGTGGTCACTCCTTTCCAGCACTATAAAGCTGTGTTTGCAGGAGTGGTCATTACACTCTTGGCTGTAACTATTGGTTAGAAGTATGCACTTGTAACATAAATTTCTGCCTAGTAACAGAGATCAGGGACTTAACTCCATAGGTGCCAAACAGAAACCTATGGGTCCCTACATTTTATAAAAATAAATATATATGTTTCCTTTTTTAGATCAAATTATTTAATGTTTCCTCTTTCTGCATTTATCCTAAAATTTTGTTTTTGAATTTAAAAATAAACAAATTGCATTGTAAAGTTGAAAGTTGATTTGTTAATAAAGGAACCTCTAATTTTTAACAGCCTATTTCCCATTTAAAGAAAACAAAATATCTAAACGTATGCATTATATGTGTATATTTATAATACTAGTTATTGTATGTATATGTAATTTATGGTTATGGTATGGAACCTGTTATCCAGAATGCTCGGAACTTGGGCTTTTTGGATGCATAGTTACATAGTTAAATTGGGTTGAAAAGAAAAACCCAAAGTCCATCAAGTTCAACCCCTCTACATGAAACCCAACATCCATACACACATTAACACCTCCATACACTCACATAAACTATATACTGTATACTCATAAATTAACTAAAGCTTTTAATATCATAATAGCCTCTGATATTATGTCTGTCCAAGAAATCATCCAAGTCACTCTTAAAAGCATCGACAGAATCAGCCATCACAGCATCACCCGGCAGTGCATTCTACACTGTTCTCACTGTGAAGAACCACCTACACTGCTTCAAATGATAGTTCTTTTCCTCTTGTCTGAAGGGGCTGACTCTGGTGTGGTGTTATTTATCAATAAATTATATGTTATAATTGTAAATTATAACCTTATAGTGAGTTCTGATGCCATCAGTTATAAACGGTAAGTTCTGATGTCATTTCTGTCACATAACTCACTAAAACATGTGTATTATAATAAATAAAGTACCCCCAGTTGCAAAATATGAGGATATTAGAAGTTACCTCAGAGTTCCATGACCTGTATAAAAACACTCAGCCTTTGGCCTCGTGTTTTTATATGGTCATAAAACTCCTCAGTTACTTATAATATCCTTATAATTTACAACAGGGGGTATTTTATTCAGTATATAATGCCCTCTAATATACCTGTAATGGGTAGGGACGGGCAAATTTATTCGCCAGGGGCGAATTCGCGGCGAATTCACGCGATTCGCCGCTGGCGAATAAATTCGCGAATCACCAGCAAAATTTTGCTTGGCGAAATTTCGCTGGAAAAATGAGTCGCGCGTTTTTGACGCGACGCGCCGAAAACGACGCAACGCGCGCCGAAAATGAGAAATTTGCGAATCGGTGAAAAATTAGCAAAACGAGTCGCGGGACGCTTTTGACGCATTTCATGTCAACTTTGGCGCGTTGCGTCGTTTCCGACGTGCATGGCGTCATTTTCGGCGCGCGTCGTGTCAAAAACAACGCGTGACTCGTATTTCCAGCGCAGCGAATCTCGGGAGATTCGCCCATCACTAGTAATGGGTAATCATGTCCGCTCACAAGCGTCTTTTTCCAGAGAAAACAACCCCAAACGTGTCTACCCTTTGTAGTCAAAGTAGTCAAAAATTACCTCGAAATTTTAATTTTTTTTTATTCGAATTTTCACTTCAAACCTTAGGGGCAGATCTACTAAATTCACATGTAGGATTCGAAATTCGATCGAATTTTTAAAAAGATTCGAATTAGAACTTTCGACCATCGAATTTTGAAAATTTGATCATTCGAATCGAATAATTCTAATAAAATTCTATTTGAATATTGGAATTTTCGTCATTCAAATTACTTGCCCTTTAAATTTTAATTCAACTGCCTAGTTCGCCACATTAAACCTACCGAATTGCTATAAAATGCTATGGGTTTCTTATCCGATCGTTCGTTCGATCGATCGAATTGCGGTAAAAAATTTGACCGAAATTCGATTTGAGGGTTAATTCACCCTTGAATTCGCAACCACAGAGCTATGCTCACTAAGACAGCTGGGATGAATACCCTCCTGTCCCAGACCTTTGTTTATCTTAACATGTTCTAGTCTCTTTTGAATTTCCTCATGTGTGAACTATGCATCATTAGTTGTATTACAAGAATTGTGACTATTAATAAATTGTAATAATTATTATTGATACAACTTCATTAACTGGTTCCTCTTTTGCATAGACAGATGAAAAATAACAGTTCAGAATATCTGCTTTGTTTCTGTTCTCATCAACCAGCTGACCCCCTCTAATATGAAGAGTCCCATCCCTTCCTGCCTAATGGATCCTTCTGTAATTTGGAAAATTAGAAAATCATTAAATAAACCCAATAGACTGTTTTTGATCCCAATAAGCATGAATAATATCTTAGCATGAATAATATCTTAGGCATGATTCCCCATGACAATGAGTGCACAAGGCATTTGAAGAAATATAGATATGTATATATATATATATATATATATATATATATGTGTGTGTGTGTGCGCACATACATTTTGTTCTAATATGCATTTTACCTTATAATAAAGTCAGAGATTGACTAATAAAGTTGGACTATTACCTGGCAAAATATTAAACTGTTTTCTATATTTTACTTTGCTATTCTGGTTAAGGCCGACTGGGAAATTCACATGATTAAAAAAAAAAAAAAAAACATTCATCTACTTTTAGGAGGTAATAGAATATTACCCTTAGGGTGTTGAATGAAACTGGTGGAATGAGACAGCATTACACATGAAATTATTGCAATCCTTGCCAACGCAATTAAAGTTTAATGTGACATGTTTAATTATACCATAAATACAATGGATTATTGTCATTTCTTTCTGTCCAGAATCTCATCCAATCCATGTGAATTTGTAATAAAATAATTGCAAAGTGATTTGACTTGGATTGTGGCATCAAACAAGTCTTTAGGGCATATATTTATTCAGAAAGCTGTATTCCCACAATATACTGGATTGTGCTAAACTCTTGGCTCTGGGAAGTCTGGATGTTATTCCAGTGGGTTGAAAGTGGCACCCTGTTCACAGTGCCTTCATCACAGGCTAGTATCACACTTGATTCCTTGATATACAAACAAGTCACACACAGAATAAAAATAGAACTCTTAAATATAATGTATATTGATCACCCGTATGTGGGCCCTTGACTGTAAGTGCCAGGAATGTTCAATAAAATGCTCTGGCATGATCTGACTTCCTTATTTGGTAGTCCAAAGACACTAGCAGGTTAATTGGCACCTGATCTTATTAATCATAATGTGTGTGTATATGTGACTAATGTGATGTTGCCCTACTTAGGATCCATGTGTACTAGGCTGCCAAACCTTCCATCGTACACTTTTGTGGGAAACCGTGTTTTGGAACTGAATACACCTGAGCCTGAGTGAAGATATTGCAGAAGCTGTGTTCTGTTGAAGGCCTTTTTTATTTGGATAGCTTAAACCACTCGCAGTAGTGCTTCAGTTCATGACCTAGTTGGAAATGCCTATGGCTGTGCAATGACGCCATCTCGACATGTTGTGACATCATGAAATGGCGAGATGGCACCATTGCGGTGAAAATATTTTAAATTAAAGGATTCCAGCAACCTGGGTTTTTCTTATTACATTTCCTAGGTGCGTCTAAATTATTTTGCCTTTGGTTGTTATTGGTTCCTTACCTCCTGCCTTGACTATGACTGCCTGCCCTGATCTTTTACCTGGAAAATTACTACAAACTTTCTTAACCATTCAGAAACCACAAATCGCTGCATAAAACTTCCTCCTTGGTCCCTACCAGAACAAACTGAAGCTGTTTGGCACTGAAACATTTGAGCCAAATACCCAAATAAGCATCTGGATGGGCATAATAGAGAGCTATTGGCTTGGTCAATTTTCTGCCAACTCATATCCATGTGCCATAATGATGCATCAGTAGGTCAGATTTTCAGTATGGACCATCCAGCTGCTGTTTGATGGGACTGCAGGGGTCTGTAAAAAGGTAGGTGTCCACACATGTCTTCTGGTCAGTCAGTTATTGGTATCTCATTTATAGCAGAAGCAGCAGGCTGGAGTTCGTACACAATCACATGTGGCTGTTCACATATAAAACATTTATATTTAGCATGTTGTCAGTCAGGTGTAATAGGTGTCCACATGTGGCAGAAGGTGCCATAGCACCAAGAGAACCTTTTGCTCTAAACTGGTGCTTAATGACACCTTTATGGCTCTTCATTCTCTTGGACACTTAGGTTCAGTTAAAACTATAAAACTTTTCTACATTTCCCCAATATCTACATTAATATAACCAGGTCTTGGGATCTATTCTTGCCTGGAACATGCTCAGACCTGGAATGTATGCACATATACCCAAACATAAACCTTAATGTGCTAAACAGGAACAAATTTAACACATTTGGCATTTATGCAGTTTGCGCTTTAAAAAGTAGCTTATTTTTTGTGTGCCACAATTAATCAGGTACAAGGAACATGCTGTAAATATGAAATAAAGTACACAATGTTATGCGTGTGTTTGATGATTACAAGAAAAAATAAACTTTATTTCCATGACTGTTTCACAGTCAAAGCTGTGAAAGCTGTTTGCTACTTCTACGCATCAGTGACTTCTCAGACCACAGAAATAAAGCCGCCGCACACATGTGCCCATCATGTAATTGCCTCCATTATATTCTTGTTAACCTTCCCGAATCCAAGCCAAACATTTTGTTTTATCCGTTATAGGAATCTCTATGGTCTGTAACTAGTCAAATCTTCTTTTTCCTGTGCACACCATGAAATTACTGGGCCTATATAGTAATCAGATACTGCACTTCCATCATACAAGCTCAAATCACTGCCATATGTTTGAGCTGACAGTAAAGTCATCCCTAAATTGGCTGACCTGTCCATCTGTCTGAAGCTGCACAAGTGGGATGAAAAGGGATTTCTAAGGATAGTAGCACATTATTTCAGCAACCTCCGCCAGTCTGCAGTTCCCTACAAAGCAGACAAAACCATAGATATTCCATGTCTGTCTGAGAAACACCTTTAACACCTCAAAACTGTATGTTAGAGGAAGATCCTACTGTATCCTTTTAAATGTCTTCTCACTCACTGATCCCTGAGTAATCCATGTTTAGCACACTTCTGTCTATGCTGATTCAGACAGGGACAGGGTGAGCTTCCTACGTTTATGCACCAACCACAAGAAGCCCTAACTATCCAGGCATGGTACCTGTTATCCAAGATTCTTGGGACCTGGGGTTTTCTGTTTTACAGATCTTTCCTTAAATTGGATCTTCATACCCTAAGTCTACTAGAAAATCTTTTAAAGATTAAGGAAACCCAAGAGGCTGGGCTTGCTTCCAATAAGGATAAATTATATATTAGCTGGGATCAAGTACAAGGTAATGTTTATTATTACAGAGAAAAAGTAAATCAGTTTTAATAATTTGGATTATTTGAATATAATGTAGTTCATGGGAGACTGCCTTTCCATAAATTGGAGCTTTCTGAATAATGGGTTTCTGGATAACTGTATCTGGTTGCCATCAGGTTAATATCTGGCATTTGTTTTTGCGCTCCAAAATCTTAATTAAAAATCGCCTTTATTTATTCCATCTTGGGGCAGCATATACATGCAACGTTTTGAGTGGCACTCCACTCTTTTTCAAGCATCGAGTATCTGGCATTCACCAGACACTATCTGACATTCACCAGACACTATCTGACACCACTGAAGACACCATCAAGCCTAGAACCTTCATCGTTCTCGTCAGTGACGCTGGAGAGCAAATTAGGAGACAAAATATTTGACCATATAAGAAAAACTATACCATCATCACACTTTTCATACTGCTTTTCTATCATCCTGCTACTTAACCCTGCTAAGGTTAATTTGAGCTAAATTTGAGAACCCAGACAAAAGTTTTTTTTTAAAACTACTTGTAGAGACCTATAAGTTATTATGCCCCCATGGCTTTAAATCCATACAGTTCCTTATCTCCCTAGTTGCTGGGCAGATGCCCATGTATAAAGTGGTAAAGTGTACTTTTGGCCTTCCAGCCTTATGACCACTTACTGCCACACTTTAACATAGTGTCTGGTTGGGGTGGAGCTTTGTCTTTGTCTTCTGGTTGTTGACCCAGCTGGATGTATCCACTGAGCATGATACACCAAGGTCCAGTTAAGTTATGTGTCCTAGAGGGACTAGTACATCTATTGATACATCAGGGCTTAGTCAGAGACAGGTTAACCCTTTCATAGTACTCGCTAGGATAGTTAGATAAATAGGTTAAATAGAATGAGCATCCTGTTCTCCAACTAGGATTTTAGCAGAGAGTATTCTCCCTGATTACTCCACTGTATAGGATCCTGACCACTTTTGAGGCATGCTTAGAGGTCTACCTTACTACCTTGACTACAGTCACATGGTGCCACATTGAGTTGTCTATGTCTAACTGTCTTGGCACGTTACATCTGCTAATTAATTGCCTCTGTGGATTTGTGAATATTACCCTGTGGATCCATCTTTGTTTTTTTAATAAATCATTCTTTTTGTTTGCTGCAAGAACCTCCTGGTCATCCTTTTATTTTTCATCCACTCAGAGATGGCCCTGCTGTAAGTGTTAGAGTAAAATGTAACCCATGTTCTATAGCTTTAGCTGGATATTAACCCCTATGGTTTAATATAGCCCAAAATATGATTACATTCAATTAAACTCTATTTTTATAAAATTACAAATGCAATTTATTAATAGATATTAATATAAAAAGCAAGGGGAAAAATTGCCGAACTATCAGCAAAAAAAATGTAAACCACTAAAAAAATTTCTGGGAAATTACTAGCAAAAAATAATCTGAATAGCTAAAAAATGGATTGATAGGATCAATGCAGCTCCTATTGACTTCTATGGGACCTCAACTAGTTTTGCTTGCAGTTTACTTTACTTTTACTAAGCTTTGTATTACAGTTTTTCATGGTTTTTACACTTTATAAATCTCATAGCATTTTATAGAAATGTAAAAAAAACTGGATTTTTTACATATTAAAATTCGATTTGTGAATAAAATAGGAGTCCAAATGTGCTTTTCCAGGGTCTTGCACCTTATGCTGAATAGGAAATCCAACATCAGGTTCAGAGTGCAGCGATAGAGGGCACAGACTGGCCCTATCCTCACTGACCAGTCATATTGCCCCTTTGTGACCTGCATCCACAGCTTTCCCCTAACGTGTGTGTCTGAATGATGTGCAGGAAAGTTATGTGCAAGCCCTATAAAAACACAGTCAGTACTGTACTCATGGGGGTGGGCAAAGACATCTGTGTTATAAAATGGACTGGAGGTTCCTTTGGCAATTTATCAGAGTGTCAAATACAAAAACATGGCAGATTGCTCTCTTTTTTTGCATCTTGTGCCCCACTCTCTACATTGTAACTTACCTCTTTGCAAGGCCGGAACTGCAGAGTAGGCATGTGCCTAGGGAGCAAAGCTCGGGGGGCACCATACACGTACCTTTCACTGCCCCAGTGCAGTCTGCAGAGTACTGCTCTTTGCACTTGTTTGCATATATGTGGGGGGGGGGTTGTTTGTGAGGGGGTGATTCGGCTGATCAACACTCACGCACACATGCTCATGTACAGTATGCGTGCACGGTGAAAGGGGTGATGCAGCCAGCCAGGTTGCCTGGTCCATCCTGGCCCCTTTGTTCTCTTACATATCTGAAATCTCTAGGGTAGCAAGGGTTGCTACTTTTTCAATTTTCTCAAAGCAAATTGTTATGTCATGTGGTTTGGATGATAAAGTCACATAGCCATCGAGGTCAGGGTTTTATTGTGTATGGGCAAGGATTCAGTGTGTCAGCAAATGTGATTTTGGTTGCAGAATGGTGACTTGTCTGGGTTTCAGAGCAGCATAACCAGGAAAGGTGGTTTTGAACTTGATGGCCCAATGAAAAACTGTGCTGTCCACATCAAAATTGGTAACAACCCTAGGGATGTCTACAACAATTCTCAATTTTCTGCTGCTGTTTTCTTCCATGATTGTGAAGAAAGGCTGGATGTGATCCCAAGTAACGCAAATCGCAAAGTTTCAAGAGTCACTCATATTTTTGCCAAGACCAAAGAGTAATAAAATTCCCATGTTTTATATCACCACTTAACCATACCAATTGCCAAGCTATCATGGAAATAGAAAGGTGGTTCAAAAAGTTAGACTAGTACTGTCTTCTGATGAGAGATAAGCAGTCCTTCATTTATAAGAACACATTCAACCCCCCTGATCTTTTTGATGCAAGATATTGACGGAATGTCAAAAAAATCCTGCCCTCACTTGTTACTGGCTCAGCAGCGGAAAGAAGAGATAAAGAGATCAGTGGATTAGTCATATTCCTGGTATGTCTATGCTCTCCCACCTAGCAAACAATATGGGGCACACCTGCAGCTCCCCTTACAATGATGGGGTGTTATAGATTCTCCAAATCATGTAAAAAGTCTTTCAAATAAACAGTTGAGTTCCTAAAGAAATGTATCCAGCTTTACCCTGATCACTGTGGCATTCACTCATCCCACTGTGTTATGACACCTGCCACCCAACACCAAACAAAATGAGTTAATCCCCGTTATTAGTGCTAATCTGAGCAATCAGGGCTATGTAAGCATTCCTGTTCCTCTGTATCTTGCCCCGCCACTGTCAGCTCATCTGAAAGGCAGCAATGGGTAATGAAATAGGAACTGCCCGATAATGTCTCATTTGTTGGGTAACTGGTTGTATCTAATTCTGACCATAATTCAATTTATCTTTAACCCTACTTGTATACACAGTGTTGCACATTTTAACAAGGGGAACATTTATCATGGATCGAATTTTGAAATGAAAAAAACTTCGAAATTCGACCATCAAATTTTTTTAGAAGTGGTTTTGCAATCGAAAACAGACCATTTTCGATCAAATAAAAAAAAAACATTCATATCGTTTGATTCCAACGATTTACTCCAAAAAAATTTCAAAAAGACTCCTTAAAGGTTATAGGAGATACCCCTTAGGCTAAAACAGCAATTCGGCAGGTTTAAGGTGGCGAAGGGTCAAATTAGATTTTTTAAAGAGACAGTACCTCGATTTTTGAATGGTCGAATTTTTCAATTCAAATCAAATTTTTTTCAATTCAAATCAAATTTTTTCAATTCAAACCAAAATTTGGCCTATTCGATAGTCGAAGTACCAAAAAATTACTTCGAAATTCAAATTTTTTTAATTTGAATTTTCACTTCTAGCCTTGATAAATCTGCATCTAAGTAATAAGTAAAAGAAAGACAAATGGAAGGGAAAACATTACAATTATAAATATACAAAAAAATTAGAGGAGTCATTTATCAACACTTGAATTAGAGTTTTTACCGTAATTTAAGTTTTTAACAAGAAAAATCCCAAATTTGCGTTTATGATATACAAATATTTGAGATTTCTTAAGCGCTAACAAAAATTGGCAAAAACAAATCTGGCAATTTCATTTAGGAGTCAATATGAGCTACATTGGCAAATTTCAAATCTATTTTTCAGATTTGTTTGAAATTTGTCAGATCCATTAATAATTATGGGAAGAATGTGATTTTGCTGTACTTGAGTTGTTTTTCAGAGTTTTTCAAGTTTTTTCTAATTAATAAAGGGAATTTATTTATTTGGATAATTAAATTCAAATTTTCATATGTATTATTTTAGAATCAAAACCAGAAAATATGTCTAAACTGGGAAATGTCTCCACTTCATTTGGAAGTGTCATTGTCATAAAACGTTTATATGATAAAGATGTTTAATATCCACTAAAACATCCATGCAATTTTCTTTTGACTAATTCCTGCCTTCATCTGATGTATATATTATTATAATAGCCTTTTCTCCACTTTCATGTTAGACCTGACAAAATCAAATTTTTTGCAAAATGGGAGAAATAAACGGTCTGTCGAGAATGTTTTGAAAACCAAATAAAATAAGTCCACTGGCATTTTACTACTTTTAATGAAATTATCATTCAAATGACATCAAGAATTATATGTATGTTAACTGAAACTTTTTGAACGCACCATTTATTTGATGTCAAAATGCATCCATGTAGGAAGGGTTTTTAAACAGGAACTTATATCTCCCAGTATCCCTTCATAATTTCAGATGAGCTTATTCTAGGATGTGTAGTTTCTAAAAAAATTCCAGTATGCCAAAGACTATCTGTGTCTGGGTTACATAATTTCAGCATAATTTTCCATATGGTGCTATCACATAAAAATGTGTCTTAGAGACTTGACGTAAGTATAATTTCCTACAGAGGGTATTATTACCACAAACCACAAATGTTTTCATAGCAAAAAAAAAATTAAAGAAAACTTATTGGGATGCTTTTAAATATAATGGTGTTCCCTGTAGCATTAGCTTCTGTTTCCTAGTACACTGGTAATGGTTTGGTCCTCACTACTCTCCAACAGAGCACTTACTTACTCCATTTATCCAGATTTGTAATTGAGTCCAGGTGGTTAAGCAATTCTGCTGTCAATCCAACAGCAAATAGATGTTTAGGTTCACCTTCTCTGCACATCTATGTCCCTAGGGACAAACTAACAACTGATAATTGTTCAGTAATCCAAGCTCCTTCTCGGCATGTAGAAATACTAGCCTTTCTATACCGGGAAAAGAAGTAATTTGGAAGAAAATGGCCCAATACACTTGATATTCAAAAGTATAAATCAGTGACATAAGGTCTAAGCAATAAAGATTTTGGTCTGTAACTGTTTTTAATTATTAAGGAATATCAGTACATGTACATTTTCCTTGATTGATATGTAGATTCATGCTGATGGTCTATCTAAGAATGTTTTTTTTTTCTGGTGGGGCTTTTAGGTAATTTCATGAATATGTTTTATCTTAAAGTGATACTGACACTAAAAAATGAAATTTAACATATGAATGTACATTAATTGTTACCTATAGGTCATGTTGATCATTTTTTGCTGAGAGGTTTGTTTTTTGTATATAACTGTTAGTTGAAGTTCCTAAGCCTGACTCTCTGACACCCTGACACTCTTACTTTGCCAGCCTAACAGTCCCATCTCAGTCTGTTAGTTACAGTTTCTAATGATAACAGATGCCGGGTGCACAAATATGGCAGCCCCCTCATACAGGAACATGGGGGATCAGACAGGTAATGTAAAAGCATCATGCAAATACCTTATGGCAAAGTTACAAGTAGCTTTCAAAGCCAGTTATTATAATAGAGGTAAAAAAGAGTTTGACTTCAGGTGTCAGAATCTCTTTAAGTTCTATTGAACACAATATACACTGTGGTGCGTTATTATGCCAACAAATAAAAAAACAACACATAAATACAGGACACGATTAAACAACATGTCAGGTCAAAATTGATTGCCATTGCTGGATTTTTAACATAAATGCATAACATACTTAATGCAGTCACTTTAGTCTAGGGTATAGCCCTGTATATATTATGGGGCACATTCACTAAGATCCGAAAATTTGTCAGTGTAGGCTTTGCTAGTGTTCGCCGCACTTCGCCACGCGAATTTTCACCAGCGCTATGCAAATCCACTAAAGTGTGAATTTACGCTCAGGTCGGCGAATGGTAGCGTAGTTGCGCTCGTTTTACTTCGCTAGCCAGAGCGCCGTTACGCTAGCGAAGCCTAATTTGCATACGGTGGGAACTTTAAATTATAATAGAAGTATATGTTACAGCCACTACATTCCACTACACAGGCCCAGGAAACCTTTAATAAATTCAATAAAGTTGTCCTATTGCCCTACATGTGCCCCCTGTATAGTTGTGTTGCTATATGTTAGGAAATGTAGGGAGGAAGAAGGGTAACCCCCCCTAAAAAATTATCGATCTTTTTCAGACTATCACCCTCCTATGCTAAAATACGCCAGCGTTTTTTTGGGACTTAGAAAAAATTTGACATTTTTTTTTCAACCTCCTATCTATTGTATTGAACTTCGCCTGGTCTGACCAGGCAAAGTAATGTCTAGCGTAAGTGCTAACGTTTAGGAAAATGTTCATCTTAGTGAATTTTCGAAGTTACGATCCTCCGTCAGTGCGCAACTTCACCTGGCGTAAGGGTGCGAAGTTGCGCAAATCTATCTACTTCGCTAGCGAAAATTCACCAGAGCCGGTGTTAGTGAATTTGCGAAGTTCCGATTTGACGTCACGCTGGCGAATTAGCGCTAGCGTTAGACACTTTGCGCTTTAGTGAGTCTGCCCCGTAAAGTCTTCAAATTTGAAAACTTCAAACTTTGGTTTTTAAAGAGAATTTCTCACTCTATATGAAGGCTCCTGAAAATAAGAAAAAGCCTAAATAAATACAATGATGCTTGTAGAGGGGAATCAGCTGCTATCAACTGATCTTTTTCTGTTGCCCTCCACCCACAGGGGAGAATAATGAGGCCTGGGGAAGTGCTGGCCTTTCTAAAAAAAGAGTAACCTATCATTATATTATTAAAATCTCATGGGGAAAGGAGCTATTATTAACTTCTACAAGCACATGTCAACCTGTGAATATGACTCAATTAGAGATGACCAAACTATTTTAAAGGGTTAGGTCATTCTCCTGGTCAATGCAGTAATTAATGATTTGAGTCACTCTACTCTTTTTCAAATTTTTATGGCAACATTAAAAAGTGCTGTCTTCATGAGCACTAAGGGCCATGCTCTAGGATCTTCATACATGACCCTATGTTGTGAAGGAATACCCACACTGACCCTGAAACAACTTCCACCTACAATAGTATGGGGGCAAATTCTATATTTGTGTGCAGTTGATGAATGACGGAATGATGGCTAAGGGTGGAAATATGGACATATGGGTTGGGACTCTAAAATGGTTTCCAGTACTGCTTAAGGTGGGTCCCTGTGATTCTTAAATTTTGTGAGATTACTTTCCTAAATTTTGTGAGATTACGTTCTACTGTAGAAAGGAATACAAAGCTTTTTACCAAACTTTATTTGTCTTCGCTGAATAAAGAAGGTTAAGGAACACTGCCCTACTAAGCCTTGTTTAGCCTTGTTTAGGCTCAAGTTCAACCATGGATTTAAGACATTCAGATTCCTTAGACAATTGCTCGGAGATCAAGCAATAAGGTTTCTGTATGAATGATTTATGATTAATAAACATGGTACAACAGTTGGTTTGGTGCTGACATGGAAGTGAAAATACTTTACTTTACTTATGTTATTGTGTTACTAATAATTCCTGGTTAAGAGAGATCTTGTCTCCTGACATACGTTGCCTGATATTAGATTCACTTTATGTTATTGATGTATGAATTGTCCTCAACAATGATCCAAATTGCTTCTGATAATTTCTTGGAATGTTCAACACTTGTGTAAACGCTGCTTCCTCTGTGGCACCAATGGTTTCAAGATTCAACTCAGATTGATTTTTATAGTGAAAACAAAAAACAAATTGTGAAGGCAGGCAAATAATCTTTAATGAGACCTGACAGCGTTAATATCACCTCTGGGACACCGGCCACGAGGCAATGATTTAAGGTCACAATGCAAAGAAAATCTTCACTAAGTATCCTTCTTCGTATACTAAAGATGCTGCATTACAGATACTGGGAAGTTAAAGCAATGTTAATGCGTGTGATTAAATATTAGTTTTAATATTGTCTTGATTGAACAAATATTAAGAGGAATGAAGTAGTTAAATATAATCCATAAAATTGCATCCATTAAAAGATTCTATGCACAAAACTCTTGCACCTATCTATACTTGAAACTGGCGCCGAGATGTATTTGCCCAAGGCCCACTAGAGCTAGGGGTTCCAGCACCATTCCTTTTATCTACATTAAGGGAGTTATTTATTAAAGTCTGAATGCCAAAAACTCTTTTGCTATAAAATCCAGATTTTAGTGGAAAAAACTATTTTTGAGAATTATTATACCCAGAGTCTGAATCCAAAAATCTGCCATCTCAGACCTGCCAAGGTTGTATATACTGTAAATCAATGGGAGTGGACTATTTCGGGCAAAAACCCGAAAAATGTGGACTTTTCAAGAAGAAGCCTGAAAGAATCAATCAAAAATGTTGATAAATAATCCATTATGCAGAAATCCTTTATCCAAAATCTCTGAATTATAGGAAGGCCATTTCCCATTAATTCCATTGTATTCAAATAATATTTTTTTTTTAATGATTTCCTTTTTCTCTGCAAAAATAAAACAGAACCTTGTACACGATTCCAACCATGATATAATTAGTCCTTATTGGAGACAAAAAATCCTATCAGGTTTGATTCATTTTTTAATTATTTTGTAGTACACGCAAAGTTTGGAGATACAAATAATGGAAGATCCCTTATCTGAAAAAAACAGCATTCTGCATCAGGTCCCATACCTGTATGCAGAAAAATAAAAATAAAAACAGAATTACAGTAATTACAGTAATTTTCTTTTCCTCCAGTAATTTCCTTTTTTTCCTCTACATATTCATATAACACACCCACAAAATCAGTATATAATGATGTAGGAATGAGGTCGCACTCACAGGATTTACGAAGAGATAATCCAATTTTATTGAGGCAAAACTAATGTTACAGCTGGTGCCCCAGCCTTTTTTAAAGTGGATCTCTTCATAGGTATTGCTTCGTAAGACCTGTGAGCGCGACCTCATTCCTACGTGTTATATATAGATATATGGTAGATATATATATATTTTTTACAGGTATGTCACCTGTTATCCAGAATGTTTGGGACCTGGGGTTTCCAGATAATGAATCCATAATTTGTATGTTCAAACCTTAAATCTACTATAGAATCATATACATATTAAATAAACCCAATAGGCTGGGGTTCTTTCCAATAAGGATTAAATATATCTTAATTGGAATCAACTACAAGCTACTGTTTTATTATTATAGAGAAAATTTTAATTAAAAAAAAAAGTGGATTATTTTATTATAATTGACGGGTTTCTGGATAATGGATCCCATACCTGTATACACTTTGATACCTGTTTTCCTTTAACTTTCACACATTGGTATATAACAGTGCTTGGTTAGATATTGTATCACCATTAATTCAGAAGTTTTACTTTAAATTATTTTACTTTATATTATTTTTACCTAGGAGGTGCTGGTTATCTTTTTTAAGAAGGTGCTTTCTTCCTCTGTTTTTTTGAACATTGAATATTATTTTACTTTATATTATTTTTACCTAGGAGGTGCTGGTTATCTTTTTTAAGAAGGTGCTTTCTTCCTCTGTTTTTTTTAACAAAATGATGACAAAAAGATGAATTTTGCTGCAAAACTGGACCAGCTGAAAAATGTTGCTCATTCCTAAATCTTAGATATTTTGATGATTCACACAATGTATTATAACCAGTACAAAGTACTGTAATTATTTTCAAATGTTATTCTTATCCAAGGGATGCAGGTCATTTTCTGTTACCTAAGATATCAAATAGTTATAAAATGACTTGCTTTTAATTTAATTTAATTAATCTGCAATTTATCATGTTAGGGGCTTTAAAGGGATACTGTTATGGGAAAAACATTTTTTTTTTCAAAGTGCATCAGTTAATAGTGCTGCTCCAGCAGAATTCTGCATTGTAATCCATTTCTCAAAAGAGCAAACAGATTTTTTTTATATTTCATTTTGAAATCTGACATGGGGCTAGACATACTGTAAATTTCCCAGCTGCCCCAAGTCATGTGACTTGTGCTCTGATAAACTTTAATCACTCTTTACTGCTGTACTGCAAGTTGGAGTGATATCACCCCCTCCCTTACCCCCCCCCCACAGCAGCCTAACAACAGAGCAATGGGAAGGTGACCAGATAACAGCTCCCTAACACAACATAACAGCTGCCTGGTAGATCTAAAAATAGCACTCAGTAGGAAAAACCCATGTCCCACTGCGTACTATTCAGTTACATTGAGAAGGAAAAACAACAGCCTGCCAGAAAACAGTTCCCTCCTAAAGTCCTGGCACAAGTCACATGACCAGGGGCAGCTGGGAAATAGACAATATGTCTAGCCCCATGTCAGATTTCAAAACTGAATATAAAAAAATCTGTTTGCTCTTTTGAGAAATGGATTTCAGTGTATAAGTCTACTGGAGCAGCACTATTAACAGATGTGTTTTGAAAAAAAAATGGTTTTCCCATGACAGTATCCCTTTATACTGTAGGTTTTAGACAAAATATGTGACCAGTGTGACTGAATGAGCTCTTATATAGTTAGACTATTAAATGCCTTAAATGCATGGCAAAACTTCTCTTTTTTGAGAGAAAGTAGGTACAGCTACATTGTCCCTAACACTACTGTTTTCTAAACATTGCACATTATTCAAGCAAAAATTAAATTTGTTGAATTTGCTTAGCAAATTCCCCCATAGTGCAGTAATTACAGTATATGATAGCAGTGGGTAAGTAAACAATTTTTTTCTCAACCTTTAAGATGGGACTACATGAATAAAATTTCTTCAAACAAAAAAAAAGTTTAAAAGGAAATATTATTTTACCAAACTGTCGTATTACATCATGGCCCAGAGTGGCGAGATTTGCATTATTTTAGCAGGAGTTTACTCTGCTGAGCCTAAAATTTATAGGTGATTTTTTATATTCTCTATTGGGAGCAGATGTCTCCCTCGCATCCTACTGAAATACAGCGAGGTTTCAAGAGGTCACTTTCTATGTGTCTTTCAGTCTCTATGATTGTTTCTGTCAGTTGGCTACTACAGCAGGAAAAACATGTCTGATATTGGATTCCTACTTGCAAACATATATAGAACTGGATGGGCAATTTGCTGCTTAGCTCATGGGCTCGGATGTATTTTTTTTAAATCAGAGTCCATCTTAAATACAATTTTAGTGTGTTTTAGACAGTGGGCATTTTGCAATTATTTGGAATTCTGGTTTCTGTGCTACTTGTATTATTATTATTGTTATTAGTAATAATAATAATAATAATGTAAATGTGCACTTTGAATACAACTGTTTTCAGTTTGATATGAAATAATTCACTGTAATTCAATGTTTTTTTATAAAAAAAAAACAAAAAAACAAGAATTATACCCCACTGTGGTGTAATAAAGTACAGCACCTTGAAAGTATCCCAGACTCTCAATGCTGGGCAAGATATGGGATTAAATACAAAGCAGATATTACTGTGGATGGTAAACTCTTGCAGTTCCAAATGCTGAAAGAAAAATTTGAGTCACCCAATTGGATGTTATTTAGATATATTCAAGTGAGGCATGCAGTGAATTCTCAATTTCCTGGTGGGCACATAGATACCACCCTTAAGAGAATGGAGGTTTATGTACATCTCTCTTTTATCTCTCTTTTATAGTCACTTAGGGGCACATTTACTAATGGTAAGTGAATATTCCGATAAAATGAAAATTGAAAAAATTCGAAGTAATATTGGGCTACTTCAACCATCGAATAGCCCAAAATTCATTTTGTATTGTAAAAATGTGAAAATTTGAAAAGTCGAATTTTAGAAGTACTAGCCCTTTAACATCCTTCGAATTCAACTATTTGCCACCTTAAAGCTGCTGAATTGCAATTTTAGCCTCCTTGAGCCAGTCCTGAAAATTTTTCTAAGTCCTAAGAATTCAAGGGATTTTTGCTGAAATCGTTTGAATCAAACAATGTTTTTGAACGATTTGAATGATTTCAGTTCGATCGAAAGTGGACCTATTCGATTGAATTAGATCCATTTTCGACGCAAATGACCCCCCAAAAAAAATTTGATTGTCAAATTTAGTTTTTGATCTACCCTTAGAAACTATATATCGAAACACACACATTGTATAAAGGTGATATGATACAAATCAAAAATGAATAATTGGTAATGTAAACACAGTACAGACTACAATGAAAAATGCATAGTCAAGTTTAATTGTTAACAGTTTAAAAATGTTGATTTTGTTTAAAGGGATACTGTCATCAGAAAAAATGTTTTTTTTTTCAAAATGGATCAGTTAATAGCGCTACTCCAGCAGAATTCTGCATTGAAATCTATTTCTCAAAAGAGCAAACAGATTTTTTTACATTTCGTTTTGAAATCTGACATATTGTCAATTTCCCAGCTGCCCCAAGTCATGTGACTTGTGCTCTGATAAAGTTCAATAACTCTTCACTGCTGTACTGCAAGTTGGAGTGATATCAGCCCTCTCCCTTTACCCCACCCAGCAGCCTAACAACAGAACAATGGGAAGGTAACCAGATAACAGCTCCCTAACACAAGATAACAGCTGCCTGGTAGATCTAAGAACAGCACTCAGTATTAAAAACCCATGTCCCACTGCGTTGCATTCAGTTCCATTGAGAAGAAAAAACAACAGCCTACCAGAAAGCTGTTCCCTCCTAACGTGCTGGCACAAGTCACATGACCAGGGGCAGCTGGGAAATTGACAAAATGGCTAGCCTCATGTCAGATTTCAAAACTGAATATAAAAAAATCAGTCTGCTCTTTTGAGAAATGGATTTCAGTGAAGAAATTTACTGGAGCAGCACTATTAACTGATGTGTTTTGAAAAAAAAAACATGTTTTCCCATGACAGTATCCCTTTAATGAATGTAAAACAAGAAATGCATTCATTCTTTTTTTCTCATACTTCTGTATGTCCACTCTTTCTTGATAGATTTAATAAACAGAATTGAAAAAAAAAAAACAATAAGATTTTGACTATTCACAGCCAATGTATTTAAAAACACAACAAAGTCTAAGGGGCCTATTTACTAAGATTTGTTTTTCCCTTTTTTTCACGAATCATATTTTTTCCGAAAAAAATTGTGGTTTTTCGAATTTCTTTAAAACTCTAAAAATTCAAGCTTCATTAAGTGTAAAAATAATGAAAAACTCTGATACAAAACTTTGCCAAATAAAAACAGTCAAGGTCTCATAGAAGTCAATGGGAGTTGTGCTGATCCTATTGGATCTTTTTTAGTCATTCAGAATTTTTAGAGATTTTTCAGATATTTTTCCGCTTGTAATTTTTGTAATTATCCAAAAAAAAATTTTTTTTTATTTAGTTTTTTTTTACTATCATTTAGCATTTTTTCCATTTCTACTTTTTCCATTCAGACATTTTAATAACTTTTATGGCATTTGTGATTTTACAGATATACTGTAGCATTTAATCGTGATTTCAAAAAGCTCTGATAGCACTAAAATGAAACCTTTCATAAATGAGCTTCCCCCTGTATATTATCTTAAAATAGCAACGGTTAACTGAAAAATAAATATTCCCTTTTAGAATTCATATTAATTTATACTCCAAAACTAAAAGGGAAAAAAACACCAAATTATAAGAAATTGTAAAATGCTTCCATTTTCAGAGAAATATATTTTAACTGTATCTTCCACACTCAAAAAAAAAGAGTAAACAATCATCCTATAACCAATCAGTGTAAAGTCGCTTTTACAAATAAACTTTTTAAAAAGAAATCATTGAAAGTAATTGATTTTGATATTTTAATGAAATAGTGTGCTACTTGACCTCATACTGAACAAATTGTTGAGACAGTACTACTACAACCTCCAATTTGAAGTGAATTCTGCGTGGGCAAATTGCTTCCTGCATTTACAGAAATGTGTAAGTCATACTGAGGAGCATAACAGCATAGTTTCTTGTGTGCCTTTAAATAGAGAATTCTAATTTGCTAACGCATTCTTCAAAAATTGTTACATATTATGAGCTTTCAGCTTCATGTGCAAATGGATCTATAGGTTAAAGGCCAGTGTTGTACATGTAATATCCAGCAAGCACCAGCACAGTATTTCAAGAAATCACTGGTTTTCTAGAAAAAAATACTTTTAGGGCTAGAGCAGATGGGGAGATTCGGGGGCATTTTGTCGCCTGGCGACTTGTAGCCGCGACTTGTAGCCCCCGAACCTCCCCGAATAGACAGGTCCTGGGGCGCACCGGCGTTACTTGAAAACGCCTGCGCCTATTCACACGCAGCGGCGCGATTTGTGGAATCGCTCCAAATTGACTCGCGAGTCAATTTGGAGCGATTCCACAAATCGCGCCGCTGCGTGTGAATAGGCGCAGGCGTTTTCAAGTAACGCCGTGATCACTAGTGATGGGCGAATCTCCCGTGATTCGCTTTGCCTAAAGATTTGCGAATTTCTAGAGAAATTCGCGAATCGTGGGAAAAAAAAGCGAAACGAGTCGCGGGACGCTTTTGACGCACGTCGCGTAAACTTTGATGTGCGTCGCTTCGTTTCCGACTCGTCGCCTCGTTTTCGGTGTGCGTTGCGTCGTTTTCGACGCGTCGCGTCAAAAACGACGCGTGACTCGTTTTTTTTGGGGGGAAATTTTGCTTGCCGAAATTTCGCTGGTGATTCGTGAATTTATTCGCCAGCGGCGAATCGCGGGAAATCGCCGCGAATTCGGCCCTGGCGAATAAATTCGCCCATCACTATTGATCACATTATAAGCTGGAAGATTAAAACCAAGCATGTAAATATGGTAAATTTTTCATTTTTAGTATTAATGATTTCAAATGGGACTCTAGAGTTGTAGCCAAAATAGAATAATGACATCTTGCGCTTCAAGGCAGCATTAGTGTAGTAAAATGCTTTCAGTCTGAATAACATAATATGACAAGAAACAAGGATTTAGTCTGTGTGGGTAGATGATTTGAAGCAAGTTATTTTAATGACAGAAGATCACGATGTCTCAGGCCAAAGGGGACTTCTTTCTTCATTAATGTCAATTACTGGTTGCAGGTGAAACTGAAAGTCTCATAAATGACTTCATTCAGTAGCTCTTCAGACTAAAACTAATATGGTCAATGGGGAAAACATATTGCAGCAATATCCTATTGGACTGTCTTTCACACTTCTTGGATTCAGATCCCTTTTTCTTTTTTTGGAAAAGCTAGACATATATAAAAACACTGGTGTATCAATACCCCTGTAATAGTTCCAGGGGTACCATGGACAGAAAACAAATGCTCACACTAGTTCTCATCCTACCTGGTCTTTGGAATGGGTTCCTTGTCTAATGAAAAAATGTGGCATGGAAACACTGATTTAACAGAGACCTTTCTATAGGGGTACCAAGTGGAGCAAATCTCGCCCTAACCTCTCCTTCAGACTGGGCCCTCTTGGCTAGTAGAAGGATTACATATTTATAGAAACAATGTGGTAACAATCACCCTGCTATAGCTCCAGGGGTTCCCAGGACACAAATTAGCACTTACTGTACCCCAAATCTAATCTTAACTAGCTTTCAGGATGGACCTATTATATATATATATATATATATATATATATATATAACAATTTCTACAAACATGCAACAAGCTCCTGCCCCTTTCTCAAGCATCAGTAGCACAAGTGATATCAACTACTTATACAAGCAATAGACACTCCCATCATATGCATATGTAACAGTTCCCATAACAAGCAATATTCAGTATACAAATTGCATGGTTTAAAGAATACATCTAAGCCATATTAACATTATGTAACACACTTTTTGGTATAACAAACAGTATTCAGTATACACTCCAAAGGTGAAAACTAAGGTTATATTTTACTTCAACATTTCGGCTCTATCACTTGCGCCTTCATCAGGAAGTGAGCTTCAATGCTATATATATAAATATATATATATATATATATATATATATATATATGAGCACTCAACTCATTGCACCCCCGCCTAATGGTTTTTAAAAATTAGTGGTGAGCACAAATTTCCTTGTTTGTTATAGTTATACTGGAGCAGTGACCAGCTACAAGTTGTATACCCCACCCTTCACCCTTCCCAGCTATAGTCAGGTGATCCCACTGGTGTCTAATAAAAGGGCAACCAAGATTGGGAGTTTTACTTTGAAAGCAGGTAGTAAGTTGCAGGTAAAACTTAGTCACTTTGTAAAATGTATAATGAAGCAATTGAATTCTTAATGAATCAGATGCAATTTGAGAGTAGGACTGGCCAGATATGGGATGACTTTGACATAGTTGGCCAGCTTAAATATATTGTAATATATGGACACACAATCCCTGTTTTGTTTAAATGGTAAGGCAGTTTTTAGTAGCTGTATGCACAGAATGTCTCAATGTCTTAAATATATTGATAATGGGTTGAGTGCAGAGGACTCTGTATTTGTCTATATGTATTTTGTGGTCACAGCCTCATTGCACCCCCGCCTAATGGTTTTTAAAAATTAGTGGTGAGCACAACTTTTCCTTGTTTGTTTTATATATATCGGGATCTATTCTGGATGCTTAAGTGCATCAAGAGCATGAATGAATGCTCTTCTGGTTGATGATGAGATGAAATATTCCCTTAGTGCTTTCAAAAAAAGCTATGCATTGTCCTTTAGGTCTAACTATAGGGCTGCCTCCACAAGGGCCACAATTCATAGTTTGAGGGTAGTTTGAGGGACATATATAGTATGGTGGGGAAATAGAATGCAGCCTCTGCAGTAGACTGTGTAAAGGGGTATGTTAAATAACTATTATTTTAATCATTGGAAATATGTAACTCATTCACTCATCAAGATCTGTCAATCGTGAGCAAGGGGTGTGTTGATGAGGCAATGCCAATCAAGCAGAAAAATTTAGGAACTGAGAACTTTGAACAAGCACCTAGCTGTTTCTTGACTGCCCAAGAATTTACTGGCTGTAGCTTACTTCTTTCTCAGCTGGAAAAAGTTTGGGGGGGAAAATACCTTTACTCTGCATATGGTGGTTCCGTTGTTATGACACATGTTTTCCAGAGTTCTTGGGATATATTATAGATATAAGAAACTTCATGAAGTTCATGGAAATACATACCCTTTTATGCACTTAAATCTTTGAGCTGACAATGGACAGATGCCCTGTATGTGTAATATTTTACAGGTGTTTGATACCAGATGTGCTGCATTGATCCATATTTTATCCATTGTTTTATTAAACCCCACCTGCTAACAAATAATGTTATCAAATAATACGATTCATGGTTCCTGTAGATCTGGATTTATAGATACACAAGTAAACGCCACAGTTTTGATTAGGAATCAACAGATGTTCATTGCTTTTATCTCCATGCTTTTGGACAGGAAACCTATGACTGGGGTAGAATATTTTTTGTTTTTTTTAGCAGAACCATGGAAAATTAAGGTTGCATGTTCTGGGAAATGTTAATATTACTGCATTTCAAAAAATTTGTTGATCCGTCTGTATCATACTGTAGGTCTTGCCAGTATCCTTGCTCTCTTTGACTTCTGACAATGCTATTAATATTGTGTATCCATTGCAAAAACTTCCTTCATAAATGTTAGAAGTACAGTAGTTCATTATACTTTTTATCTTAAAATTATATATATCCTTAAAATTATACAATATTATTATTATTATTGATACCATTGTCCAATGGAACACCTTCTGTAATACACATGCAGACTCTTGCAGATTTGTGGAATACTTGTTGTGTAAGGAGACAAAGATGCGCATGTTTTTAAATGAAAAAGCAAATTGTGTGGGAGGCAAACTGTGTATGTGTAGGTATTGTGGGATGGGGGGAAAGACAGGAAAGAAATGGGGCCAAGTGTTTCCAGAAAGGCATTATGTCTGGCACATCAGAAGAATGGTGATGATATATTGACGTTGCATGAGTCTAGCAAATACATCATATTGCAGCAACCATTATACGTATGCTATATTTCATGGAATTATTAATGATTGATTTAGTGGAGCTAGCTGTACAGCCGCCAAATGAATATATAGTTTGGTTGCAAGGGATGCCAAAAATGTGCTGAAGACAAGTCAAGGGTGCTGTGCTAAGGCAATAAAAAATTCTCTGTATCTTATTGAACCTGAGGGAAATGTTACAATGAGGTTCAAGGCTTTTCAACCAGGTTAGCCACACTGAACAAGATGCTAAAATGATATCTTTGTGAAATTGTTAGCAACACTGTAGAGGTTGTTTGTTGGAGAAGATTCAAGGTCATAGTAAAGCCTATGAAATCAGTGTAGAAGAAATGGTAAAGCAGTATATTTTTCTATAGAGGTTATCATTTACTGAACTTAACTTTCTTGAGTTGATCTTTTGACTCATCAAGGCCTCCCTCAGGTCAGAGACTGGGAACTTCACAGAAATATTCCCAGAAGTCCAATATCTTTCCTATTTATCAATGCAACTGTCTGAAAGTTTTCAAAGAATTGACACATATTCATGCTGCTTGCTAAAAAGGATCAATTTTAATAAGTCAGAGCCTTGATTCTCCAAATCACCAATTATTTGTAATCCACAGTTGAACTTTCTTGCTATCAGTCAACTTTTCTTGCCTCTTGATCCCCTGGCCCCCATAGTTCTGACACCTATGCTTGCTGTAGCACACATCTGTGTATTTCTGCAGTTCTCCTCCTAATTACTACAAATAAATACTGTAGGTCACCCATAGCATCTAATTATCATCACAAAAATGTACCATTGATGGGCCCTTTCATGACCTGTAATGTTTAGTCATTTTATGGAAAGGCATGCATTGTGACAAGGCCTTAATGAACATACCATGTCCTCTTACTTGGACAGATAGAACTTTTGGCAGCTGCAGGAACATTTCCCAACATCGCTTGTTGAAGGTACACACACGGTACACATGCCATTTAATGCCTCTTTGGATTAGACATGTCAGTATCTCACAATTGTATGTATTATGAAATAAGGCCTAGATTTCCAGGTCAGCTTCTAAGTATATTTTATTTTATAATTGTAAATCGTTCAGGCAATTTATGGAGCCCCCAGCAGAGTCAATCAACCCATAAGGTTGGCCTGTAGGACAATTCCTCCACATGTATATAAGGTAGTGCAGGAGCTTCATCCACAAGTTAAACAATATGTGACATCTCACCCTGGTGGTCTAGTCGAAGTGTGGTGGGGTGCCGTCTCCTTGAATGGGCCTTTTCTTGCGAGTTAGTGCTTCTCTCCTATTTCCAGCTATATCCGGAAAGTGCCGAATGTGAAGTCATTGGTGGCGTTAAATTCAAATATTTCAAAGGCTCTTTGTGTATTTCTTGTTGCCCAAAGAAAAGCTCTTATTCTTAATTCCTAGGTGCGATTCTTAGTGTTACAAATCTGATTTTGATCCTGCCTGTCTAGTCTGCTGTCTGTCCTGACCTCTCCTAGTATTTGACTACCCCTTTGGATCCTGCTTTGTACTGTGAAATTGGTGTATTGAACTAGGCCTGTGACCTTGACTATTCTCTTGTTTCCTGATTCTGTACTGCTGCTCCTGATTAGAATTGACCTGGCCTGTTTCCCGACCATGCTTCTTTCAGTTACTACATTTGGCTCCCTTTCCTGCCTATAACTTTCTCCCTGGTTCTCTCATGATAAGACCTGGTGGCACGTGAGCGGCGGATCGCTCCTCCTGAAGCCAAAGGTTTTTGTCATCGGGAGAAGAGTGAGCCGCGACAGGGACCTTGGAGTTATTTCTGGATTTTTGGGACTCTTTTCATTACACAATACTGAGCCAGAGCATGTGGGTACCTGATCCTTGCTATGAATAGACAGGAAGTTAAGTGTTAGTAGCTCAATGTAGGAGCAAGAGTTAGATAGGGCTAGCTAGCATGGGCCGTCGGGGACCTGACGAGCAGTTTAGTGTGTAGGGACTAGGTTATTGGCAGCCTAGTGGTGTGTTGTAAGTAGACACCTAGCATTCCTTGTACTTATACAAAGATATACATTTATATTTGTATTTTACAAAAAATACCCCTACATCCCCAAATTTCTTGTAAAGTGTTTTGAGCTATTTTCTGTATGGAGAATGATCTTTTCACCCCTTGATAGATGTTCAGATAGATTTCTTATTTTGCACAAATAATGATGACCGATGTTAATAATTATTTACAAGCATACATGTATAAATAGAAGCAGTTTTGTCTCAAGATAAATGCAGCAGTTTTGAGAAGTGAGTATATTCAAGTGATAACCTTCACAGATGCAAATGCCTTGTATCTCCCAACACTGCCGCAGACTTTAACCTATCTGCATATGTTGCTACTTGTTTTCCACACTTAGAAGCTGCTGAGGGTTTCCTGCTTTCATTCCATCGACATCTAAATTATGCTTCATGCAAGCAGAAGTTAATGCTACCACAAGCCCAAAAGTGAAAAGGTTCTTGTCTCCCAAGAGCATAGACACATTACAAAGACTTCATCTGATTAAAACGGGATGTTGATCATTAGCTCTGACCTGGATTTCTCTTTTATTTTTTTCTTTTGGCAATCATTTCAAAATGGTCCCAGATGTACGGGGAGCTTTTAGTTATCTGCAAATAAAACAAACGAGGAACAAGGATGTTAATGAATAACGTTAGAATGTGGCATACACCTTTCCCATGGTTTGCTGAAACAAATGGAGAAGAATACCAAAACAAAGCATATGTGTTCCAGATTAGTGCATACGTAACTCACTAATTCAAGGTAAACCAAACCACAACAAAATGATTATATGATATAAGGAATAAATGGCAGAGTAGTTGTCTTTCACTTATGATTACAAACAGGTAGCTATAAGAGTTATTCATATGAGAGATCTCATTTTTGAGAAAGTCATGGTTTTTTTTCCTGTTGTTTTTATTTTTCATTCTGTACACTCAAATCTTCAAGATTGAAAAAATCTCAGAAATTCAAATCAAAATTGAGTTTTTATAGAAATTAATGGAAAGTGGTTAATAGTGATGGGCGAAACGGCCGCGTTTCGCTTCGCCGAAAAATTAGCCAATTTCCAGAGAAATTCGCGAATTTTTCGCCGATTCGCAAAACGAGTCGCGCGTCGTTTTTGACGCGCGTCGCGTCAAACGCGTCATTTCCGATGCTTCGCATCATTTTCGGCGTCGCGTCGTGTAGTTTTCGGCGCGCGTCACGTCGTTTTCGGCGCGTCGCGTCTAAAACTACGCGCGACTCGTTTTTGTGCGGCGAATTTTTTTTGGCTAATTTTTTTGCCAGTTTCGCGAATTAATTCGCCGCGAATTCGCCCCTGGCGAATAAATTCGCCCATCACTAGTGGTTAAATATTAAGCTTTCAAACTATTCTATTCTACAATTTTTTGTTTACTACTTTACAGGTAAGGAATCTGTTATCCCGAAAGTGCAGAATGATGGAAAGGCAGTCTTATACTTAGACTATATTTTATCCAAATTTAAAAGAATAATTTCCCTTTTCTCTGTAATAATAAAACAGTACCTTGTACACAATCCAAACTAACATATAAAAAATCATTGTTGCAAGCAAAGCCAGCCTATTGGGTTTATTTAATGTTTACATAATTTTCTAGTAGGCTTAAGGTATGATGATCAAAATGACAGAAAGATCCATTATGCAGAAAGCCCCAGGCCCTGAGCATTCTGGATAACAGGTCCCATATCTTTTATTATTATTATTATTATGTATTTCTATAGCGCCAACTTATTTTGTAGTGGTGGAAAGTGAAGGTAATTATACAACTAAATCACATGAATTGCATACATAGAACATGTGGAGTTACATACATCACAATAAATACCGGGCCTGGGGAGACAGGATGATAGTGGAATTGTTAACTATGATGGCTACTTCCGGGATGTTACTGGTATTAGTTGGAGGAAAAAGAACCATTTCCGTTTTGGTGAGGTTTAATTTAAGGTAGTGTTGTGACATTCAAGTAGAGATAACGAACAGGCAGGAGGAGACAGGAGTAAGGAGTCATGGGTTGAGATCAGGAGAGGAGAGATAGATCTGCGTATCGTCAGTGTAGAGGTGGTAGTGGAACCCATATGAGCTGATTAATTTTCTGAGGGAGGAAGTATATAGGGAAAATAATAGGGGTCCCAGGACAGAGCCTTGAGGAACCCCGACAGAGAGAGGTGGGGGGAAGATGCTACTCCGTTGTAAGAGACACTGATGTAACCTGTAGTAGGATTTATAAATATGCAAGGAAAATACAATTTTTGATGTATTAAAATTTTTTCCACAATTTAATGTGATCAGGTTCTTCTGATTTAAATTTTTTTTAAATATGCTAACAATCAAAAAAAAATAGGGATTTCACAAAAACTCAAACTAGCTTAAAGGAAAACTATACCCACCGAACAATATAACTGATATTGCATAAAACATCTCATATGTAAAACCTTGCTTCATGTAAATAAACCATTTTCATAATAATACACATTTTTAGTAGCGTGTGCCATTCGGTAATATAAATAGAAAATAGCAATTTTAAAAAATAAGAACAACCTCCTGGGATCCTAGGATTCTATGATGCACACAAACATGCCAGACAAACTATAAAGTTAGGTCACACGAGCCAATTAACAGACAGAGTTCTGTGTTTTTCTCCAACATATTTCTGGTCAGGTGATCTCTGAGGCAGCACACAGACCATCATGAATAGGTGGTTCAAGGCAAAAAATGTAAAAGGACAATATTTACTTAAATATATATATACCAGATTGGTAAGATTCTTTAATATGTCACTTAATTTGATATAATCTGTTGCTCAAGTATTCATTTTCAGGGTATAGTTTTCCTTTAAGAGCTTTTTTTTAACAATCTACTTTTGGAAATAAGATTGAAATAGAAATAAGCCTAAATAAGCCTCCCTGTTTTGTACATTACTATGGAGCAAATGCATTGCTTGAATTCAAATCTTTACCTCGAATTTGAGTTTTTTGAGCTTTAACTCATCAGTTTGAATTGCAGTTTCAAAAATTCAATAATTTATTAAACACTAAAATCTTGAAAATTTTTAATTAAAAAATGTCATCTAAAAGTTGCCAAATTAATGTAGGAGTTGTCCTAGGCAAAATGTAAGCTTTTTTTTTTTTTAAATTTAAATTACTTTTAGGGGAAGATTTATCAAGGGTCGAATTGAAAATTCAAAGTTTGAATTTTCAATTTTTTTGTGGTCAAAACTGTATTTTTTTTTATATTAAATTCAAGTTTTTCAAAAACTTTTCAAGATGTATCATACTCTGGCCCTTTAAAAACTCAAATTTGACTATTTGCCACCTTAAACCTGCCAAATTTCTGTTTAAGTCAATGGAAGATGTCAAGGGATCAATTTGGAGTTGTTTGCAGCCTTCCAGACAGCCTTTTGTGGAGTTTTTTCTCCACAAAATACTAGATTGTCAGGAAGGCTGCAAAGAATTTGTTTTTTTTAATAAATATTTTAATAAATTAAATTTTTTAAGATTAACATTTCTTAAAAAATAAGCCAAATTCAGACTAAATATAGATTTTCAGTGTGCAAAAAAAAGAACCAAAGGTTCATTTATGCTGTGACCAGAAATGCAACCTTGCCTACCACTCATGAATAGGGATGGCGCGAACTGTTCGCCGGCGAACTTGTTCGTGCGAACATCGGCTGTTCGCGCTCGCCGGAAGTTCGCGAACGTCGCGCGACGTTCGCCATTTTGGGTTCGCGTTAGTTGGCGCTTTTTTTTTTGCCCTCTCACCTCTCAGACCAGCAGATACATGGCAGCCAATCAGGAAGCTCTCCCTCCTGGACCACCCCACACCCCCTGGACTTCCAATGGACAGTTCCCTGATTTCAGCACAGGGAAAAAGAAAAAGGAAGGAGCTGCTATAACACAAATACTGCAGCCTGCAGTCTGCTCACCACCCTCCCACCCACATGGTCAGTGGCTCTGCTTTTGTATTTTAGTTGTGCCTGGATGATGTGCTGGCTACTGGTCCACTTTCCAGTCAAAGCCAGGGAGCTGTGAATGTAGTAAATCATGGAAAATAACTGTGCCATTCTGCTATGAGTTCTAGGGGTATTTATACCTGAACTGGCCACTTTAACATCTTTGTGTGAACTCTGAGGTATTTATACATGAACTGGCCATCTTTTGTGAACGCTAGGGGTATTTATACATGAACTGGCCAAGTCTGCAGGGATTTGAGGGACATTTTAGGTTAGGTAGCTTTGCTGGCTAGTAATCTACCTTCTACTGCAGTGCTCTGTATGTAGCTGCTGTGGGCACTGATCTCTTCTGATCTCATTCTCATCTGTGTGCTGACTGCTGTAATAACCATTTATAATACATTTTTGCCCTTGATCCCCCTCTGGCATGCCACTGTCCAGGTCGTTGCACCCTTTAAACAACTTTAAAATCATTTTTCTGGCCAGAAATGACTTTTTTAGCTGTTAAAGTTCGCCTTCCCATTGAAGTCTATGGGGTTCGCGACGTTCGCGAACCGTTCGCATTTTTGACGCAAGTTCGCGAATATGTTCGCGAACTTTTTTTCCGACGTTCGCGCCATCCCTACTCATGAATACAGTGTTGCTGAACACAGGCAATGCTTATTATATGGGGTAAATGTAGGTCTATGCTAAGTGAAAAACATTGCAGATTGCATCTAGTTTTTACTCCTTGCACTTTGTACCCTGACAATCAAGTAGTAAATTACCCCTACTTTAGTTTTAATTTATTCTGTTTATGTTTTTTTATTTTTACAAACGTAAGCACTGTTTTTTTTTCTGGCATCTTCTTGGGGAATGAGACCTTTAATCCGGTGGACAGCATAGCACATTGCTCTTGAAATCTTGATGATGTGATGATACTTTGAGGAAATTAACTGATGCTCGTGATCTTAAACATGAAAAAACAAACTTGATTGAGTTAGGAAATTAGTCAGGATTTTATTACAAAAGTGACAGAGTATATGCAGAGGAAATTGAATAACAGATCCCTAGAAGTGAGCTTCCATATGTGTTTTGTTTCCCTTATCAGCACCAATTTTGATGAAAATAAATTTACCGTGGCTAAGGGTAAAAGCATCATTCACTGCTGAAATGTCATTTCAATTGCTCATTATATGATCACAATAAGAAATAAAGAGACGAAAAAGATAAAAATATTTTAATGGGACACCAAGAATCAGAATACATGGATTCATCACATTTTTCATACTTCCATCAATACTACTTCCTATAACATACTAGTGAGTAATAGCGGAAGGCACAGCTTGGATCAAAATGGCATTTTTGGGAGATGGAGCACTAAAACAAGAGATAGGTGCAAGAGTTCCTGCCTGATTTGCACAGTTGCTTGAATTACAGTATTACTGTAGCTCTACTTTTATTTATCCTAAAGAGGTTGGGATTGGTAGTATCAGATAGATGCCTAAAGTAAAGTAATGGAGACAAGTGGAACATGTTCAGTTATTGTAGGCACAGGTAGCACTAGACAGGAACATAATAATATACAAAACAAGGGCAGTGTTAAATTGTTCAGTCTATTATTTCTCCTACAAAAATGAAGGATTCATAGGACTAGACTGGCGACAATAGGGGCATATTTACCAACATTCAGATTTATTGCTTTTTTCAAGAATCTTATTTTTTTGTTTAAAAATTCTTGTTTTTTTAATTTCTCCAAAACTTAAATTTTTTTTTTATTTATTTAGGGGCAGATTTATCAAGGGTTGAGTTTTGAAGTGAAAATACTTCGAAATTTGACCAGTTGAAGTGTTTTTTCAAACTAAAATGGACCGTTTTTGATTGAACGGGTCCATTTTCATTTCAAATTGTTTGAATCGTACGATTAAATCGCTCAAATCGTATGATTCAAACGATTTCCCCGAAAAAAATTTGACTACTCAAACTTAGCCAAAAGACTCCATATAGGTTATAGGAGGTCCCCCATAGGCTAAAACAGCAATTCGACAGGTTTAAGGTGGCTAATAGTCAAAGTTTTTAAAGATACATTACTTTGATATTCGAAAAGTCAGATTTTTTCAATTTGAATCAAATTTTGGTGTATTTGTTAGTTGAAATACCCCAAAATTAACTTTGACCCTTAATAAATCTGCCCCTAAGTGTAAAACTGCAAAAAACTCTAAAACAAAACTGTGCCATATAATAGCTGTCAAGTCAGTGGGAGGTGTGTTTATCCTATTGGACAATTTTTTATCAATTCAGACTTTTAGAGGTTTGAAATTTTAGCAGTTTTAGACAATTTTGTATTTTTTAGCTGATTGTTCAGCATTTTTTCCATTTGTACTTTTTAATTTTCTAATCTTTTAATAAACTTCATGGAATTTGTGGGTTTAAAGAAATAGAATTTAATTGTGGTGCCTCTAAGTGAAAAAAAGGTTACTGTCTTCTCTGTTTTTATTTATCCTATTGCACTAAGGATTAGTATTTTCAACTCCATGTTTCAGCTGGCTGGGTAAAAGTAATTTTAGTTATATCTTGGTCAAAAGAATAAGTCAATGTTTTTCATAAATAGGGTGACCCAAGAAAAACAAAAACATTAAAATTGCATTAGAGTGAAACATTTCCATTGAAGTTATGTCAATGCCCAACTGCTACAGTACTTAGCCCATGTTTAATGCCAGACAAAGCAGGGTACAGACATCATTGATCCGCTATTGAATAAGATTTATTCAGTATCTCAGTACCACTAGGACATCTTCCTTGGGACACTGATATCCACAATTACAAAAGAGAATTATGTGTAACCAATGAAACGATATATATAATTCTCTTTTTTAACTGCTACAGTACTTAGCCCATGTTTAATGCCAGACAAAGCAGGGTACAGACATCATTGATCCGCTATTGAATAAGATTTATTCAGTATCTCAGTACCACTAGGACATCTTCCTTGGGACACTGATATCCACAATTACAAAAGAGAATTATGTGTAACCAATGAGACGATATATATAGGGACCAGTCTGACCAACCATAAACATCATTTGCCGTCCATCTTCTATTTTTCTTATTCTATTTTTTTAGTTACTGTCACATAATAAAACAATTTGAATAGTATTAATGCAATAGTACTTTCTCCTATTAAAGTGCAAACTGAAAGTTCAGTGATTAAATAGGATTGTGTGTCGGTTGTGGTTCAGAACATGCTGGTACTAAAGACAATGTTATCATAGTACTGTAAGTATGCTGTGCTATCCATTATAAGAGTTACAGTTAAAAATCCTACATTTCTTTATCCATTAGAGATTGGAACTATGCACATTCTCCCCACTCTTCCCACAGTTGTTCAAATTTCACAATCCTGTCACCTGTGAGTGCACCAGAGCCTTCCATTAAATAAATTTATTCTTTTTTATTGATGATGTGTTGCCTTTACATTGTCAGTGTTTTCCATTTAGACGCTCTTACCACACGTGTAGCCAAGCAAAAATGTTGATTCATTTATAATGTTTTTCATTCCCTTGATGGATTCCCCATCCCAGCGTAGCAGACCTTCCCAGGTATAGGCAATGTGGGGGGCCTGGAGGATCACATGAAGGTTTACCATTGTGAAGGCATTGTCATGAAGCCATAGAAAATGTAACTTGATGCCTTAACTCTGAGAGAAAATTCAGAAGTTATTATAGAAATGATGAGCATCAGCCATACCTCAGGTCTTATGTTTTACATCTGAATAATATCAAACATCCATATAGAAGAGATGAATGAGCTTGGTAAGCATAATGCTTTGGCTACCAGCTATCAGTGAATTACAACTATACTGTAAAATTCTGACATTACTGTAGTCGACCATTCTCAGGTAGGGCATTAAGAACAGGAGGCATTATGCTAAAATTATATGCTTTGTGCACTGGGTTGTTGTACTTTTATGGAGAAAAAAGGAGAAAATAACTATTGCTATAAAACTGTCTCACAAACCACCATATCCTCATTGTAGCAGTCTCACACACACTCTGAGCATGTGCTGTGTGGCTGACTCTGGAGAGAGGACCAAGATCAGCAACATACAAAGCAATTGGGGACAAATTGAAGCAATGGTCTTCAATATCTTCTGTTGGACCACTGAGCTGTAACTTGGGCTTATAATAATAGTTAACCCTTTGATAGGTACATGATTCATGGATACATTATTACTTGTTCTAGGGTTACTGAATCACAGTCCTCCAGTTCATCCACTAATCAACTTTTCATCAATCAACTTATATAGATGAACAATACTAGTTGGCATTGATATTGCCCGATATATATAGGAAACAAAACATAAACAGCCTTTCTGTTTAATCGTAGGCTCAGAGCACATTTACTGCCCATTGTAAGTCAATTTAACTTGCTCCTGGGTGCCTTGATTCGTGAATCCTACTGTTGTATGCTGATTCCTGCTCTGCCCTGATCCTGTACTTTGCATTGGTTCCTCTTAATAAGTTTGCCTAGCAAATGCTTGGTTCTGGTTCCTAACAATTTATTGGTCCTGGTTCTGGCCTGGAGACTCAGTCTACTTCTGACACTCCTACTCCTTTACTGAGAATATGTTTAGCTTCTATGCTCACCTTTCGGAAGTGTCTGTATTCTTGTGCACAAGTCCTGGTGCTCCCAAGTAGCTGAGAGCCAAAGCAAAAGAGCACATCTAAATGGACAAATAAATAAATAGTTACTTCTCCCAGGTTGGACTGGGCCTGTGTTTCTTACTGAGGTATATAGGTTGTAAGCTGTGTGAGGGCCCCACTTGATGTTGACTGACAGCGTTGTTTCCAGGTAGGTAAAAGATTTGGGACTTAACACCATAGTCGTAGTTTTCAAAATTGGCCATCCAGTATTATTATATAGTGTCTAAGTGCAAGAAAACATTACAACTTTCAATTTTAATTATTTAATAGACCTGGGACATTGCACATGAGATCTAATGTGGCCTGAGATTTTTGATTGGGTATGCTCATGTCTCTTGGGACTAGGATGACCAGACTTTGGAAGAAAAACAAAGCATAATGGTATACCATGTATTATAAGGGTATATGTAAAATTAAACTGCGGTCCTGAATACGCTGTATTTACTCAGCAAGGCTGTACAGGTTTTTAGTACTGTGAGAAAAAAAATGATATTATTATGGAGTACTGCACATGTTAAGAAAATATACCTCCTGCTCAAGTTACCTTGGAACTCTCTAGAAAAATGCATTTTTCATAAAGTCAAATTTTAGCATATAGGCATATTCTAGAGATGCCAACTTGCCCTTTTAAAATCCACATGCTGGAGGGCTAATCATCAGTTCATTTAGATATGAAACTGCAAAAATGCATACAAATGGGGCACACAGGCTACATTCACCTGAATTCCTTTTCGTAAATACTTACTACATTTAGGACCAGCCATGAATTAAACCAGCAAGAAGATGGTACCCACAACAAGTACGGTAAAGAAAAATTCAAAATCAATAGGACAACATATAGGCTACATGCCAAGAGCTAAACACAAAGCAATAAAAGGGATAAAGAAGATGCTGCCTTTTGATCATACACTCTATTGTCATGGTCCCACTGTAATATAATGCCCCAGGGTCCACTGGACTGCCATTGGCTCCTTGTAAAATTATTTTATCATGAGAAGGAGTAGGAGCTCCTTGGAACTGTCAGACCAAGAACAATGAAGTTTAGGCAAGGCTGAAAATGTCACAATGAATACAATTATGCAAGTTTGGAAAGACAAAGCAAGAACGTAAAAATTATATTCATTTATCATACAAACAGAAAAAGAAAAAATGGAGGTCTAGCACCCTTTTAAACTAGGTTTCAATATATCCAGTTCCATACAAATTCAGTATGATCACTTTTAACATTGAGGACCTAGTTACTCAGCACACTAATGCAATGATTTGAAGACAAATGGAAACCCTTTAAAATTAATGTCCCTCATTTGTTACAAACTACTGGTTGATAATATTACAATTACATATAAATGCTCTGAAGTAACTGATACATTTAAGATATTATTTAGATAACCATTCCTCACCCCTTGGGAATACTGAAATTTTTATCTAATTTTTGCAGAAGATGTCTTTGCCCTCATATTTTAAATGTTTCTAAATTGAACCTTTCAGCTTGACATTATGAAATCCATTTGAAACTCTGTCTTCATGTTTCCATCAGCCACACAACGTTGGTGTTTGAATCTCCTAGAACATTTCTAACCCAATTTGTCGTCACCTCCGATACTTCACTGTGTAATTGTGATGTGAAACTCATTCATTTTGATACAAGATCAGATTTATACATCTGCTTCCAACTAGCGCTGAAGTTCATAACTAGTCACTAATTTCTCTGTGCTTAGAATTAGGAAATTCGAGACAAGAATGTTCACCCTGATTCCATTGGTGCTGCAAGTTAACAGGTCATTAATCTGACAATAGAGTAAACAGAACCTTCACTGCAGAAGAACATTGTGGGAAACACATTTTACTTGTCCACTCTACAAAATTTAAATAGAATTAATAAAATAAAGAGTCTACAGTTCCAGTGTAGGATTTTTTTTATTACTTAGAGTGGGTAAAGTTGTGAAAGTTTTATATCAGTGCCCTATAAATGGAATGGTCTCTTCTTTCCAAAAAGCCTAGGGGCTGATTTTATTTAAATTTAATTAAAATTGTACCCCCTAACAATGTAAGTCACTATAACAATATATTGCATAAAACAACTCACATGTAAAACCCTGCTTCATGTAAATAAACCATTTTCATATTAATATATATAATATAGTATATGTCATTGGGTAATCCTAAATAGAAAATTGCCATTTAAAGGGCCACCCCCTGGGATCCTACTATTCACAGTGCAACAAACCAACCAAACAAACCATACATGTTAAGTCACATGAGCCAATTAACCGACAAAGTTCTTTCTTTTGCTTCCGCACTTCTTCATGTTAAAGTTAAAGCTGGTCAGGTGACATTTGAGAGAGAGCACGCATCATCACAAAATGGCTGCTCAAGGTAAGAGATGTAAAAGGGCAATATCTACTTAAATATATATTCTAGTTTGGTAATGTTATTTAATATGCCACTTAATATGATATACCTGTCACTTAAGTATTCATTTTAGGTTAAAGTTTTCCTTTAATATTACATGTATCACATTTTATTAACATTATTATTAACATGTATTTCTATAGCGCCAACTTATTTCGTAGCGCATTTTTTCATGATTCGAGTTGTAAGCAGTGACAAAACACAATTATATTAAAAGTTTAGAACCTTCAAGACTTATCATTTAAAGTCTTTTAAAGTCCTATGCAGAATGCACCATAATTCCATTGCACTTCCATATAATTGGCTTGGTGCCACTTCTTTCTGCCTTTCTGCAAAGGAAACATTAAACTGCCAACAATTCCTGACCAGGTGGGCTCCCTTAACAATCTGCAACAATAGGCACAGCACCTATGCGTCAAAAGAATCAGGTGCACACATCTGAGAACTTTGGAGAACTTTCAGAACAACTGAGTTCCGCATTATGGCATGGTGTCAGAGCAATTTTGTTAATTATGACAAATCAGCTGCAATTGCATCATGCACAATGGCCCCTTGTGACTGCAACATAACTGGAATTCTGGGAAAACCACTGCAATACAGGAAAAAAAAGGTGGCCATTGTATTCAAAATGACACTTTTCTCACTGCACTTGCAGACATACTCTAAAAACTCCACTGAAAACATCCAGCTGCTGGCAAGTCAAATGGATGTGGATTTTCAAAATTCAAGCTAATATAATATTTGGGTTTTTGAACATAAATGGAGAATTTTCAGACCCATTGAAAATCAATAGATCAATGTGATTTAGTGCAATCAACTGTTGTTGTGCAATTTAGTGCAATCAATGTATTTCTTGTCCTATTCATATATTGAAATTCAAAAACTTAAAATATGTAAAGCTGCCTTCCCACATTCGTCAACAATAATTCTTTTTCCAGAGTTTGGGTAAAATCTGAAGACCTGGAATAGTATACATTATATAAATGTATGATTTCTGCCAATTAGGGACACTTGCAAAGATCAAAGGTTTCCCATTTGTAATGAGTGCAGGTCAGAGACAGCAGTAAGGGAACATAAAATGGTACTGGCACTGGGGTTTGTCAGGACAATGTGATTTGTAGATGGGATGTGTGAAAAAGAATCAAACTGCTTTACCCACACAAACCCAGTTAGAACACACAAACTCCTTGTAGCACCCTGACTGGAATCAAACCTAGGACCAAAAGTGATAACTTTGTCCCACTTCCTTTAAAATCCTAACCTAATCTTTTCACTAATGATGACTCTTTTCTTTACTGAAATTTTTTTCCAGAGATGACCATTTCTACAAAACTGAAATTTCTTGCCATTTATGCTCATTTCAATACAATTTCTCCTACACCCGCTAATTGAGTTCACCCCTTTAGCACCTACTAAGTTTAAACCAAGCATTTGCAAATACTTACTCTATTAAGAGCATTAGATTTCCATCATTTCGAGACATTGCTATACCACTATTCACTAAACGTATTATTTTGTTACTTCTAACAAGCCTCCCTTATCTCCCTTCGGCAAAGATTTTCAGCCTCCACTCCTACACTTAAAGCTTCTGCTTTTGAGAAAAATATAGCAAATTAAAATGATTTTATGGAGTTTCCTCTTCTTCTTTCCTCTCTGTAAATGGGTTACTGTGAGATTGTTTCCCATGATGGTCTATGCATTAATGACTATCACTGGTTTTTGCACCATGGACTTTATATATATAGACAAGTGACTTTAACACAACTGAAGATAATGATTTGTTCCTGAATTTTTCACTAAAGGTCCTTGCAGTAACCCGAAATACAATGTCCAGTGATGGCTGCATGACTTGCCAGATATTCCAGCTCATAGCAGATGAAGAACTTTCAGTTTAATCCTCCTGAATGACAATCTAGAAACTTCTTTCAGATTCTACAGTCTCTTGGTTTCTTCATCAGATCTTGTATCCGCTGCCAGAATTTGCGCTACATATCCTTTGTGGCTATATTCTTTTGTCTGAAAAAGTATCTCTTTGTGTTTTGTAAAGCCTTCAGGGCCCAGATTATCAAACACAATGCTCAGCTGAGCCATATATTTTGGTTTAGGTTTCCCTATTGACTTACAACATCTGAAAGTGTTCCATTTTTATCGCTCATTAATTTTCCCCCCCATTTTAAAATCCTTCTCACACCTTCGAAGATCCATAATAGTGCTAAATTCTGTGGGGGGTACCCATTTAAAGACACAGTGCTTGGAGACCACAGTATAGGAGCAGTAAAAACTAAATACTTGAGTTCTTACAAAGTCTATCTTTTCATCGTAAAAATGTCTCTCTGGGGAAATCCTTCACTGTAAAATCAAGCCCAGATTTAAACCGGATTTAGACTATTCAGAGCATTCGAGAATAATTTACAACTGAACTTTTGTAACATTCACTTAAAGTATCTGTTAAGCAGTTATCTTTATTTTATCTCACTAGTGCCATACTTCATGTGTTCAACATCTGGCATATGTATTTCAGTTCAGAATTAAGCAAAGGAATTTTTTCATTGTTAGTGATAAATCTGATATCAACAATAGCTAGCATGATAGGTAGGTTTCTGGAAAAAACATTCCCCCCCCCTAAAATCTTTTGTCTATGATTTAAATGGCTTGCAAGTTACAACGCTGAGTTCTGGCTTTTATGCTTTTTACGTTTGATAAAAAAACTGACGTATTTTATTGCGGGTCTTACATTTTAAATGTAAACTAATTCAAACCGTGTTCATTTTGTGCAAGGGGGAACAGGGCTGAAAACTGATTTATTTTTTTTAGTAGTTTTTTTCTTTAAAATACACAGGTAGAAATTCATATTAAATAAGGCAGCAATATATTGTATTCATAAAGTATATAAAATGAATGAAATGGACTAGTATTTTTAAAGTGAGAGGGCAGCTAAAAATATACAACAAAAATAACCCCAAAAAAACAAACAAAACAATACATGTAAAGAAAAATAAAGGCCAATGAGAGCTGTGAAATACGTTGGCGCTATATAAATACATGTCAATAATAACTTGTCTGAGAATGTCATTATCATCATCATTAAGGCTTTTCAGTTTTAAAACCCAGACCTCACTAATATCATTTAGGAAATAGCATGTCAACATTTTTGTTACATTCTTGGCATCTTGGCAAAGGGAAAATGTGCCCACCTGTTTTGACTTGAGTTCATTATGTATAAATAGTGATGGGCGAATTTATTCACCTAGGTCGAATTCGCGGCGAATTCCCGCGATTCGCCGCTGGCGAATAAATTCGTGAATCACCAGCGAAATTTCCCTTGGCGAAAATTCGGCGAAAACGAGTCGTGCATCAGTCGCGCGTCGTTTTTGACGCGACGCGCGACAAAATTGTCCCGCGACTCGTTTCGCGAATTTTTCGATGATTTTTCGGCGAAGCGAATCGTGGGAGATTCGCCCATCACTATGTATAAAATGTAAATTTGTGTAAACACCATCTGAACTTCCAAATATAACTGTATTTTTTTTAAATAGACATACCTGATTCCGCAGATTAAAAGGAAACCCTGATAGTATGTCTGTTTGCTCACGAGGACCAGTCTCTTCCCATTTGTGTTCACAATGTAGTGTAATGCAAGCCCTCCCATCTCATGTTCCATTGTGAAGTGAGGCATTTTAAGTCCCTAGGTTGTTGTGTTCAACTTGTGCTTTTCCATGCAGCTAGTTGAGGGTAAAACCACTTTCATTAAAGTTACTTGTGTAAAAATGCAAATGGTTTTTTTTGGGGTATACATTATTTACTAAACTCTGGCAGGGCTTTTTTGGGGCAGATTTTGTTTTTAAACTCAATATTTATTAAAGCCCAACGCAGCAAAAAGTATATAATACCAAGGATAAGGACAGGTTTATTACATTAACCTGCAAAATTCGTACACTTTACATATTTCTGGAATTAATCCCTTAATCATGAGCATACCATAATGACTAGACAGCCGTATTAAATACCAAAAGTGTATTGCGACCCCTGTTTGGCTCACCAGGATATCACAGTTAGGGCAGACACACAAAGTCAGATTCGGGGAGATTAGCTGCCTGGTGACAAATCTCCTCTTCTTTGGACAGACTAATCTCCCTTCTGCCTTCTCCTGCTTTTTACACCAGCTAGACTGTAAATCACTAGCGAGATGGCAGTTGGAGCACTTCATCTTCCGAAATCACACAAAGTTTCCCCTTAAAATCACAATTTATTCATCTCAATAAAAATAATTTTACATAAAAAGAAGAATTATGTGAATTATTCTCCCTCAAATAATTAATGGCTGATCCTTCTTCAGTGGATATGTTCTCAGGAAACCTCTTGGTCCTATTGTAGCATAAAGCACAAATCCAAAAATCCACCATCTCAGGTCTGCCGAGATTGTGTATAAATCAATGGCAGATGTCCCTATCCTATTTTGAAGTTTATGTGGTTTGCACTGGTACCAGCCCAAAAATCTGGCCATTTCGGGCAAACATCCCAAAAAAGTGGGCTTGTTGGCAAAAATTCCCAAAAAATTATAAACTTTGGGTTTTCATTTAACTCAAGCTTTTTTTTAATAATAAATAAGGTAAAATCAGGTATGGGAGTTTGAGATAAATTCATATTTTAGTAAATAACTCCCTTAGTTACTTTGCATATTGCACATTAATACAGATACAGATGCAGCCACTTGGATTTGTGAGTTAAATGCGTCATGACTCAGGGCTAATTGAAGAAACTGTGTTATCTAAAGTAACTCATTTAATGCATTTAACCTTTTCATTAGCATACCAAAGTACCATTGTTTTCAATGGTGAACTCTTTCATTGGATGGGATGCTGTGACACAATATTCTGTGCTAAGTGGGATAAATGGGATAGATGAGTTAAGTTTTCCTGTGTCAAAGAACCCATAATAAATTGATACTTTCATACACTAAAATATTTTTCTAATATTTGAATATATTAATGTATGTTTCCTTAAATCAAGGTACAGTGCTATTTTACAAAATTCAACTTTGTAACAGTAACAATTTCTTCAAGAGAGGATACTGAGACTACTAACCCAATGTTATTTATCCTGTTAACATTAAACTGAAACCTCCTTTGTCAGATGATCAAAAATATTCTATGATATAAGGTGCTTTTATGGTGAGAGAGATGCTTAAGTATGAGCTTGTTCCAAGATATCCCCTCCCTAGAAGGCTTTGGCTCAGGAAGTAGACAGAATGATAATTCTGCCTTAGTTCACTAAGCAAGAAGGGAGTCTGGGAATTTAGTTTGATGAGAAACCTGGAGATCATTTTCTGCTCTGTTCTATTATTGAAACCCCTGGGAAAGTCGTGTGTGCCAGCATTATAATAGACAAGACAGTGAAAGAAGACAGCCAAGAATGAATGAACTTGCAGGAGAGTGGAATCTCATAACGAACATTATATATTTTTAGACCATGGTGTTAGAGAAAAGATCTTCGTCCTACTGTATGGCTCCCTAGCTGTTTTTGAGTTACAGCTTTTAAAAGCTCATTGATAGTCTTGGAAATGCTAAGAGCTGTGTTTCAGTTTTATTAAACAGCACCTGCACACTTTGCATCATGTACTGTCAACAGCTCACTCAATAAAGGTCACTGTACCTCTAACTGTTATCTAAGGCAACCCAAACATTATGGGAGCATGGGAGCATCTGATGTCAGTGTGCCTTTTTGCCTAGAAAATCCAGTTTAACCAAATGCTTGATCCTAAGCTACTCAATACCAACCTAATGTTAAGATTCCATTGCTCCAATAAGGACAGGCAATGATAAAAACTATAAACTCAGTGAAGTCAAAACTGGGTCATTGCAAACTGGTCATCATTGTAACAAGTCCCAGTTACTAAACCAAAACTGCAATTGCAATAATAAAAAGGCATTCATGCTTATAAAGAGTGGCTGGAGTTTACAATTTTGCACATGGAATGATACACCATGTGTACAAAAACCCTATGGAATTTAAGGTCCTGATTGTTGAGTTTTATTTGTAGCCACTGTAGATGAAGATCCTTATTTTGGACCAGGGATAAACAGCCCTTACTGACCTGTGATTTTGGGCATTGCACCAAAAAGCTTTTAACATCTAATTTTAGTTTATAATTTCACGTTTTTTCTCACATAATATTCAGTCAGTTGACAAATAACCCTCGCAGACCAAGACCAAGACCAATTATTGCATCTAGTAGGTTGGAAAAAGATTCCAAATGTGTGTTATACAGCAAAATTATATTTAACTACTGAAGTTATACAGTTGATCTAGCTGGTAAACCAAGCAAATTTCTGGCTGGTGGTCATGGAAACTGACCTACTCTAAATTTACATGTTGATATAGTACAGTTAAACCAGATGCGGAAACAAGGAAAAAGGGATAGCAAAACGGAAATGGACAAAAAGAACAGAATATAAATAAGTAACAGAAAGCAGGCAACAATACAGCACAAGATAATGAGATAATTATTGGGCAATGGATGAATATAAAGGTGGAACTTAAAAGGGTAACATTTGAGAAAAAACCAATGTAACACTATTTTGGGCTATATTAGGCCAATAAACATTAATGTCCAGCTAAACAGTAGAGCAAGGGTTACACTTGACTTAAACACTTAAGGCAGGGCCTTCACTAAGTGAAAATTATGAAGGAAAGGTGTAGTTGAACTACAATTCACATATGCTAGTGTGTAAAAATAAAATAATAAGGAGGCCAGGAGGTTCTTGCAGCAAACAACAAAATAACTTTTATTGTACAAGACGATACTCACAAAATCCAAAGAGACAATATATGGCAATATGTAACAAGGCCAGGACAGTCAAGTAGAGACAACACAATGTGACACCATGTGGAAGCAGTTAGGGTAGTTTAAGGTGCACCTCTATGATGGAATGCCCCGTTGTGGTCCAGATCCCATACAGTGGAAATTATCACTTTAGGCAGACTCAGAGCCTAGGGAAAAGCAACTCCCTACTACAAATCCTTGTTGGAGCACAGGCTGTTTTACTAATTAACCTTTCTCTCTTACTCTTCTAGAGGTACTATAAAATTATCACTGGCTGGCCTTATTCACAGGTACAGGTGACTCTAGGGCAGAAAAACTTTCCTGGGCCATGTTGATTCCAGGATCAATAGGCTAGATACAACTGGGTCAGCAACTGAACCCCAAAAAGACAGTGTGGCAGGAAATTGTCATTGGTTAGTAGGCTAATAACAGAAATATGTAAATGAAGTAACTAGATACATGGGCATCTGCCCAGCAACAAGGGAGATGGGAGTAAAAAACCACAGTGACATACTAAGCCTATGGGTCCCTACTAGTGATGGGCAAATTTATTCGCGAATCACCAGCGAAATGTCGCTTAGCGAAAATTCGCTAAAAAAAAAAAAGAAATTCGTTTCGCAAATTTTTTTTTCTCTGGAAATTCGCAAATTTTTCGGCGAAGCGAATCTCGGGAGATTCGCCCATCACTAGTCCCTACACTAAAATGGATCAGTACACAAAGTCTGGGTATGAGTAAACAAAGTATTAGTGACCTAGTCAGAATGAGGGCTAGTTGCTGTCAGGCCACAGTAGGATATTAAAGCTGGGACCAAGGAGAAAGCAGCAGTGCGATTAAGCAGAAACTGTTCAAGCAGTTAAGAGGTGCAACGCAATCAGTGTAGACAGTAACAGGTAGAAGGGTCAGAAAGCAAGGATCAGTAAAAACAGAAAATATAGCACACCCAGGAACTCACTTGGGGAAAGAACTATATCCAGACATTGAACCTGAGTCTCTGACATCCATTTATTTTTAATTTTCATGCCAGTCCGTGACATGATGATGTCATTACGGTTTTGCGTCACAATGAATTTCAAGGAAGAGTCTAATAAGAAATGGCCCACATAGACACTGATTTTGGCACAGGTAAACTAAAGGCTACTGTTGCTGTTTGATAATGATGCACAGTTGTGATCTAAATACCCATGGTACCCAACCCTATTTCTATAGAGGCAGTATAATTTCACAAACACCATTTCATTACAACCCATGTAGGCCAAGAATGAATATAGAGTTGTCTAAGTAGTGTAACTCCCATACTCAAGTAATAAGTGTTAATAAAAATATTATGCTTATTAAGACACAGAAACATCATTAAATGGTTAGAGCCACTCTCAGTTGCTTACAGGCACAAGAGCATTAAACATCATTCTTTTTAATTTAAGCAAGCGTGGCTCAATGCCTCTTACAGGGCAGGCCAAAAAAGAACGGCAACCTTGAAGAATCAGAACCTGTGATGTGATGAAAATGGAATCTCACCACCCTTTTTGTTCATTTTAATGAGTTATAGGATCATATATTATTTTTAGATGTTCACCTGCTAGCTTGGTGCTGCCAGTGTACACACATGGAGCTGATTTTTCCTATCAGGATTTATACTGGATGAAACTGCTTTTCATGTAAAATTCAACACATCAAGTATTTGAAATAATAATATTTAAGAGAGGTAGCTGGCCAAAAAGCAAATGTTTCAGACTTTAAACTGCCCACAGCTCCCAGGAGTGCAAGCCACCATGCTAGAGACTGAATTTAGCAGTTTAATCAGCATTCCAGAGTTTCTGTAAGGTTCTTAAGAGCACCGGCTAAATGTGGATCTATGTCAGCTGGTTGTAGAGACTTAAACTGTGAAAAATTCATAAATACAACCACCCCTTCCTCAAAAAAAACAGAGACTCTTTTGGGAATGCAATTTTTGATATAGACATCAATGTCAATATCACACTTCTAAACTATAAGAGCTGGTAGAGCAAGGTGCCTCTATCTATCTAATATTCATTATACATGTTTTACAAAGCCTGCAGCAGCAAGATGACATCTCTATATTATTGTCAGACACCATGAAAACTTTTAGAAAATGCAGTAAAGTTTGTAGAATGTATGTAGAATTTCTCAGTTAAGACCATCCACTCAGATGAGAAAGAAATCTAAATCTGTTTATCACATGAAAACTCTATGGGAAAAAACTGAAACTGAATTTTGAGAAATGTTTTTTTATCTTCTAATTGAATCACATCTATGAGTTTTTTTCTCACTGAATAGAATCTGTCCCTTTATTGCTTAAAAACACTGTTGAAGTCTATGGTAGAAACTGGAAATGAATTAGGAGAAAAGATTTTAATGAGTTTGGCCAGGAACAATGCAACTGGCCAATCAATTCCCAAAATAGTGCTAATTATTGATATTTATCATTCTTGAAGCCTGAAAGATTTATTATCCAAAATTAACCATCAGGATGTTGAATCGCATAAGAGTAATGGGCAATATTAAATTTAAAATTTAAAAAGTGTTTTCATGTGGTTTCGATTAATATTGATACCGGTCAAATCCAATTTCCTGGAAACGACACTGCACTTTCCAGGTATATTGTTAAAATTCAATCGACTAACAATTCTGTTATGAATATAGGATTACAATAGAATTCTAATGTTAATCCTAATTATAATTATTATTATTATTTGAGAAAAAAATTGACTTGGAGTTTTACAAACTGTAATTTCTTTAGATTTATATATCAAAAAATCTTGAAGATTCACATGATAAAATTCAGCTATTGAAACTTCCCAAGCTTCGATATCAATCAATGCGAGGTGTATTTTCAAGGTTCAAAGCAATTTTATTTGATTTTCAATGAAATGTAATTTCTCTTGTGCAGCTTGACGCAATGATGAAAAAAATTATTAATTGAAACTTAATCACAGTTTTTTAGATATCTATTTCAAAATTCAATTCTGAAAATTAAAAAACTGGTCTCACTATATATAGAGCCAAATCAACACCTTACTGTATGTCCTGAGTGTGAAAATAAAAGTAAATTTAAATAGTCTAGGAAGGATAAGGACATGGATGATGTTTAGTGATGGGCTCGCTTCGCCGAAAAATTAGCGAATTTCCAGAGAAATTCGCGAATCGGCGAAAAATTTGCGAAACAAGTCACGGGACGCTTTTGACGCGCGTTGCGTCAACTTTGACGTGCGTCGTTTCCGCCGCGCGTCGCATCATTTTCGTCACGTCAATAACGACGCGCGACTCGTTTTTTTGGCGAATTTTCGCCAGGCGAAATTTCGCTGGTGATTCGCGAATTTATTCGCCAGCGGCGAATCCCGGGAATTTGCCGCGAATTCAGCCCTGGCGAATAAATTCGCCCATCACTAATGATGTTAATTGTTACCTTCAAAAGAAAGGCACTGTAAAATAAGCCAGCTCCATTATATACTGTATTTGGTTTTGGTTAATGATAAGGGCAAAGATTGTTCTAGTTTGAAAGCATAAGTCTGTTTGTTGATGGGGTTACTAGACCTTGAAACCTGTTTGTATCAAAATATTCCTGTCCACAAGAAACTGGTCTTTGAATTAAATTTGCAAGAAAATGTGATGTTTTATATGATTGCATTAACCAAATGACTCATGGGCTCAATTTGCCCAACTTAATGCTGTGCCTTTGAAAATCTTATTCATAACAAAGAAATACCCTAATTGTTAAACACTGAGGAGGGTTTTTATTAAAGATTGAGTTGTGATATCTCGAAAAACTTAAGGTTTTTTCCTTCGAAAACTCAAATTTTTAAAGAAAAAAAACTATTTTTTTCAAGATTTATTATACCCTGATGCTGCAAAAAGCCTAAATCACAAAAAATCCACCATCACAGACCGGTCAAGGTCCTGTATGAGTCAGTGGGAGAGGCACCTATTTCAGTTTGAACTTTTAGTGGTCTGTGTTGGGTTTAGCCCAAAAATCTTTCTTGGGGTTTTCAGGCAAAAATATAAAAAAATTAGATCACTTCAGCAAAAAGCCTGGAATATTTGAACCATTTGGGTTTTCACTAAATTGATTTTCTGCAATCTGATTAAATTGAGTTTTTGTATTAATAAATAAGATAGAATGGGGCATGGGAGTTTGGTTGTGGTTTTATTTTACAACAAATATGAGATAAATTCAGATTTAAGTTAATAACCCCCTGAATGACCAAATTAATATTTCATCCGTCACAGTAGTGCTAGTGAAATCTAAGTTCACTATGGAATTTGAATCGGTTCCAGACATTATGAGCTGCAATCTTTCTGTTTGAGGTAACCCAAAGGCTTCTTTAAGAGATTGGCAGGAACTCGGGAGTGTGTTGAAGATCATAATAAGGTAAAGGCCATTTTGTGTTTACATTGTAGAATTTTAACCCAAGGAATATTTTTTTTAACTTAAGTGTAAAGTCCTGAAATCTCGTGGTCAAAAACTGGCGCCCGTAACATGGCGTGGTTTCACCTGGCAAGAAAACTTTTTCTTAACAAGTTTCAAATGTTTTGGGGGAAGAAAAAATTATTTTCCACCGACAAAAATTTTCAGCATGGTTTAGAGTACACCACAAAGCAATGATTTGTGTTATTTTATATTCAAATGTTAATGGAGGTCAAAAATTGCTCAAAATACCAACTATACCCCAACACAAGTGACTAATATCTGCACATATTGTTGGAGTGAGAGAGCAAATAATCTCAATCTCAAGTAGCACAGCCACTGCATTGTACTATGGGATGGATACTAATGTTCTAGTTGGCAAATAGAAAATGTATTGGAATAACATAAGGTTTTGAAGTCCACTTTATCTTTATTTTCTACAGTTATGGTGAATATATAATATTTTTTATAATTATTTTTTCAGATTTCTACCTGCAAATTCAAAGAAGGTGATTCAGATTGCTGTTATAGCCTTTATCAGACTTAGAATTGGTAACCTCAATTCATTTTTGTGCATTGTTAAAGTCCCTATAAGGGCTTATGAGGGAGATACTGCTGGCCATTGTTGTAGAACATTGAGGGCTGAACAAAAATAAATAACGGAGCTCTCCACAGAAAGTGTGTACAAACTGATATTTTCTTTGTTGTTGTTTTCCCCTGTAATAAGAACAGTGGTACAGTAATATTTTAAAGTATAGTGACTAGCTACAAATCTCATGTTTTGTATTCCTCTGTAGTGAGCATTATAGAAACAAAGAATAATAAAGTTTAAGACCAAATTTGCCTCTAAAATAAATAATTGTGGGAAAATACACAAAGAAAAATAAATTAATTATTTGTAAGTATTTCATCAGACATTACAGAATCAGGTTTTTATTAACCAGTAGGGATGAACAAATTTTGCCACTTGATAAAGATTTGTGGTGAAATTCACACTGGTGGCAAAACCTTTTGCAACTCTGTGCTAAAATTTCACCATGAAGTTTGTCTCACGCGAAACAAATTGTAGGTTTTTTAGCATAGGAAGGTGCACAAGAAAAAATTTCCACTAACAGTAAATGGCAAATTTGTTTTGGGCTATGAGAGGTTACCCTTGCAAATTCCGGATGAAAAAGCAAATTCTACTCAGAGTTCTCTGCACAAAAGCTAACCCAAGCGTACTGAAAAGCATCACTGCTAGCCACTGCTTCTCTGTGCACAATGTTAAGTCTGGGGGGCCCATTCATTAAAGGTTGAATTTTAGTGGTAGAGCTTAATTAATCCATGATTAAAAATTTTTCTCTAAAACCACGAATACCAGGAAAGTTATTAAACAAACAAAACAAACAGAAATAAACTCTGAACAATGTTCTTAAAAATATGAAAACCTATAAAACCTCTTTTTGAGTTTCTTAGACAGATAGCAGTGAATAAAAATTGAAAACTGCTAAACATCTGAATGGCTACAAAAATTAATTGGCCACATCATACTGGGAAAAAACTCATGCTCTATGTATTTCCTCAAAAATAACTGAATTTTGTGCTAACTTCTAATCAAATCAGTCTCTTTGCCAGTGGAGCAATCTAAGATCACAATCACACACATTTTAGTCAATATTTATCATGAGCCAATCAACCTGCCTGTATGTTTTTGGAGTATCAGAGGAAACTGAAGGAAACCTTGCAGAAAGTGCCCAAGCTGGAATCAAACTCAGGAACCCAACACTGCATGACATCAGTGCTACCCAGTTGGATTTTTATCAGTTTTGTGGGTATAATAATGCTCGAAAAATTTCTTTAAAAACTCGAACAGAAAAAATTTAGGTTTAATAAATGAGCCCCTTTGTATAAACTGTCAGCTGGTTATTTTGTGATCTCTAGCCAAAGTCATTATAAATGATAATTTGATGGAACAAATATCAGCATAACATAGAAAAATAATCTGTGGGTATCCAAGGTATTTGCAGTGCATTCCATTGCAGGTCACCAGATATATCTCATTTGTTTAAGGGCATCATTAAAATAAGCAGAATCCAAATGACATCTCTCTTTTACACACGGCAATAGCCGCTTTTATGAGGTTGCTGGAATTTTGGGTGGATCATTATTTTGCTACAGTTAATTACAGCAATCTCGGCTGTGGTTCCCCAATAGATGAAGAATTAGAGCAGGATCTCTAGATCATCATTACATCATATGTTGAGATAAAACATTTTGGCTTTTTAATCTCGAGAGTAAATTCATCAAAAGTAAGAGACTTGGAGAGATGAAACAGTTCATTTTTTGTTTCTTGGTTTGGAATGGCTAAATTGCCCATTACAACAATTAGACTTTAGCTACTCTGACAATTTAGCAATTACACTATTGTTTTTTTGTACAAAACAAGGGTTGGGCAATTTGTTGATTATAAATAATGATGTTCTTATGGTGTAGAACTGGTTTTTGAAGGTATGCTACATTGTTTTGCCATTTTTTCCTGGGAAGCGATCTTCATTGTAAGCACAAATACATTGCTTTTACTGTTTTATGTGGAATAGGCTTCCTTGATTTATTTCACAATACATCTCTGATTCATTACATTAATTCGCCCATTACTATTTACAAAACAATTTGATTAAAGATATAAGATTAAATATAACTATAATAAGATTAAAATTATTTTGCTCTAACGAATTTAAATTAGAGTTGCTAAGTGCAAAAAAATTAAAAAAAAAAACTTGAATGTAAAAATTGTGCATCTAAAAGGGGAAAAGGAGGTTGCCCTAGGCAGAATTTGAGCTATTTTTTCTAGTTAGCAAAACCATTAAACATGAATGAGTAGAATATGGGGTGTATTTATCAAATGGTGAAAACTCAAACATATTTGGGGATTATTTACTAAAACTCAATCAATTTTTTTATCAAAAGAAAACCAAACTCCCTTCCATAACTCGAAAAATACAGAGTGACAAAATGGTGCATTCATTTGTATCGTACTACTGACACTCTGAAAACTCGACTTCATTGAATGTTTGCTGCAAAAATTACACTTTACCTGACTATCGGATGAAAATTCAGACTGTTTTGGATTATCCAGTGCAGATGTCATATGAAAAGAAAAATAAAGATCGCACACTCTTTTAAATAAACAAAAAGAAAATGTATTCCATGCCAGTTTAAAGAAGCTCTCTTTAAAAATTGTAACTGTATTATTTGAATCTTATGTAATTCAGTTATGTAGATTTAACCCTTCCTACCAACTAAATTTCAAATTCCACAGCCCATCCTTGATCAGAGTTATACTGTCTGAGGAACAAATCTATGATGGAAACCAACTGATGATGCTTGATCATTTTTACTAAATGTTATTTTAACAATTTGTAGATACGCCAAATATTCACAGGACATATATTTACTGTCAAAATCTATTATAAACTCTATGGCAAAAATGAAGCATTAAGACAGTGGTCCCCAACCACCAGGCCGTAGCCCAGAACTGGGCCGTCGACAATCCTTAACTGGGCCTCTGAGCCTAGCTACCAATTCGGGTGCACTGGCTTCGGCGTGCCATGTTAATTGGTAGCTAGGCTCAGAGGCCAACCACCGGGCCGTGACCCAGAACTGGGCCGTGGACAGTCCTTAACTGGGCCTCTGAACCTAGCTACCAATTAATGTGGCACGCCAAAGCCAGTGCACCCGAATTGGACGCCAGCACACCAAATTGAATGCTGGCATGTCAGAATTGGATGGCCCCCCTCCCGATCCCCCTGCCCCCCTTCCAACCTCCCTCTCAGCCCCCAGGCTCTACACAAGTCCCCGGGCCGAAAAAGGTTGGCGACTGCTGCATTAAGATCATTTTCTTAGATCGTACTTGATTTTCATTGTTTAAAATGGCAAAGATCCTTAATGATGTACTTGGGTAGATTGCAATACCCAGCATATATACACATTTAAGTCAGGTTACATAGGTCTCAGCAAATAAGACTACTGTAACAAATGCACCAAACACAAATGATATGGGTTTAAATGGTCTGGACTGGAAATCCTCTTCAATACTAGTGGCATATTTTCATGCAGAACATTTACTCATTTGCCTCTCCTCTTCTAAACCAAAGCTGTTCCTGTTGAAATGAAGAACATAATCCCATCACCAAGTAACCTGAATGCACATAAGGCATAAACAATTTGCAACCAACTGTCTAGTGAACTAGCAGTAGGGGTTATCAATGTGAAAGAACCCATAGTGGACCAAATTTGCCAAATATGATTGCTAGAAGAAAAATGTTTTCCTATGTTCAAATGGTAGACAGAGACCTGACCTTACTCCTCTTTCAGTCATTTCCATCTTTTATCCCACTATCTCTTTCAGCATTTAATTCTTTCTCTGTTTTTTTGTCTGTTCCCTAGAGATTCTCCAGTTTTCTACCCAATTACATTTTCTCTTAAAAAAAAAAAAGCCCTTTAACAAAACTTTTTTGTGTTTGTTGTTCTATAAAAAGATCCCATTAAAGCCAATATGTTTCCTTCCTGACTTAAAGATCAAAGGTTGATCAACATTCAACCTAAGGTCAGTATCATTTCAGAAACACGGGATATCCTGCTTCTATAAGTTATTCAGGGCATTTTTACAAAACAACGAATGCACTTGCTATCATAACCTCTACTGGTAGTGAATACCATGCTTTCACTGTTTAATTTTTCAGTATTTCTGCTCTATAATCTTAAAAGTATAAATTAGTTTTCCTTGCTTGAGCAAAAAATAAAAAAAATGTTATATATATATATATAACCAAGTTCAGTGTGTGTGGTCCATACATGCATTTATATATATATATAAGTTGAGGATGGTACCTGCACTCAGACTCCAATTGTCATCTGTGGGTGCTGGATCAAATTGGTTTCATATATAGTAAAGATGGATCCGCACTCCAAACTTCTGTGTTCAAAAGTTTGGAGAGCGGATCCATCTTTACTATATATATATATATATATATATATATATATATATATATGTGTGTGTGTGTGTACATAAATATCACCCTTAAAGGGTCTATTTATTAAAGGTTGAGTTTTGTTTTCTCTAGATTCAAGTTTTTTCACAAAAAAACCCTAAGGGGCAGATTTACTAAGCTCGGGTGAAGGATTCTAATGCAAAGAATTAGATTTTCGAACTTTTGTTTGGGCTACTTCAGCCATTGAATTTGCTAAAATTCGATCGATTTGAATGAATCATTCCATCAAATCGAATGATTCAAATAAATTGTACAATTTGAATATGAAAATCATTCGACCATTCGCTGGTCGAAGTACTTGCCCTTTAAAAATTTATTCGATTGCCTACTTTGCCAGATTAAAACTACCGAGTTGCTATTTGCCTATGGGAAGCTCCCATAGGTTTTTTTCTAAGTTTTTTTTTATCGAATAGAAATCATCAGATTTTAGAAAAAATTGTGTGAATCGTGCGATTTGTACGATTTTCCTGTGAAATCAGATGAATTTGTACAATTTTTTCATGAAATAGGATGTTTAGTATCATTTTTTTATGAAATTGGATGATCGGTATTCGATCGTTCGATATATTGAATAGCGGTAAAATACTAAGAATTTTATTTTGCCGGATTTTGCTTCTGGAAAATTTCGAGGGTCGAATTCGAGGGTTTTTAAATTTGACCCTTGATAAATATGCCCCTAAATGTTTTAGAGAAAAATACATAATTTTTTTGAGATTTATTATGCCCCACAGCAGCAAAAAATGAGAACCTGAAAACACTCATGTAAAAGTCAATGGCAGAGGTCCCTTTAACCATCTGAAGATGTTGGTTTGCTTCACAATTTAATTTTTGATCAAGTTTTCTAAGTCTATAAACTTCAAAAGAGGCATTCATAAAACCTAGATTTTTTGATCATATTTGTTTGAGTTTAATTATTAGTAAATTAGCCTAATTTGTGGATGGGAGTTAGGTTTAGAAAAAAATTGTTTTAGTAAATAACCCCTTAAATATTTAATTACTAATGTAGACTTGGTTTATTATCTATTTTTTATTGCTTATAGTTTTTTGAGTGGTTTAGTATTGTAATTTAATCTAAATATGTACTTTATATCAATATTACTTTGAGTATCTAACTGGTATAGTGAAAACATTTTTAGGCACAATTTTAGAATTTGGCAAGGAGCCTTCAATTGGTAAAGGCTTTTGGCATTGCAGTTGATAGTGAAATGCTTCTAGTTTGGGGGTACTTAAGCAAGCTCGATGAAGGAGTGGGTTGGAATTCTCAAATTTTTAGCGGGAAAAAACTTTTTAGAGATTTATTATACACCAAAGCTGATGAAAGTCTGAATCTGTGAATACTCCAGCTAAAACCTGTCGAAGTATTGTAGAAGTCAATAGCAGATGTCCCTGAATATGTTTCTTGACATTGTGATCTGTGCTGGTTTGTGTACGATTATCATAAAGTCAGGGCTTTCAAACATCACCTTGAAAAAAATCAAGCTTTGTTTGTACTTGAAAAATTCATATGATTCGAATTGTCACACGATTTTGTCAACATTTTTCCCACACAAACATTTTTTAGCTGATTTCTTGCTATATTATTTCAATTTGTGGATGGGAGTTAGGTTGACTCTGTTTTAATAACATAATGAGATATTCAAGTTTTAGTAAATAACCCACCCCCCAAATATCTATTTCATTGTATCTTTCCAATTACATTTACAGATTAAATATGGGCAGTAGTTTTGCATTGAAGGATGGGTATAGAATTTTACCTTGACAAAACAAGTACCAAGGCTTAAAAGATAGATAAATAGTTAGATAATAGATAATAGAGGATAGATAGATATATATATATATTTAATAAAAAAAGAAAGTGTCTCAAATTGCACTCGGTAGATATTAAAAAATCAATTAAATTTTATTTAACTTAATATCATTTCAGTTAATCGCCATTTACTAATTTATTTTTTATTATTAAATTCATCATTGTTGTAAATATATTAATTTCATGTTATAAATATATTAATTTCATTAAATACATGATATGAAAAAATCAGACAAAAAAATAGTATTAATTAGTGGTTGAAAACCATAAATAGATTAGAGGTGGAAATCTATTCCTAAATCCAAAATAACTCCTGGTAAAGAATGATAGCGTTGGGCAGGGGGAGGAGGTTAATTCACCATAAAGTTCATGACAGTCTTTTTTCCTAGTTAATAATTGTAGAGCTTCAGCCGACTGGTAACTTGTGTAAATATCTAGAACCAAGGAAAAATTCTATCCATTAGGCAGCTTTTAAATAAGCTTGCATTACGAACATTGTATCCTTTCAACGGCTTGTTAATTCAACTTGCCAAAAATGACAGTCAGGGGCAGATTTACTAAGGGTCGAATTAGAGGGTTAAAAAACCCTCGAATTTGATCATGGGAATAATTGGGGAATAAAAATCCTTTTTACGAATAGAAAAAATTCGATTGATCAATAAAATCGTTCGAAATATTGAAAGCCAATGTGGTAGCTTTGATCTAGCGAACTAGGCAGTCAAATAAAAATTTAAAGGGAAAGTAATTTGACTGTCGAATTGTTGAATATTATAATAGATTTTTATTCGAATCATTAGATTCAACTGAATTTTCAAAATTCACTGGTCAAAGTGGCCTTCAAAAACATTTGAAAATTTGAATCTTTTTGAAAATTCAATCGAACTTCGAATCCTTCATGTGAATTTGATAAATCGCCCCTCAGTCTTTGAATTACTATTTGGAACATTTCACTCATTATATGTGCATACAGCTTACCTCTGTCCATTAAAATAGCGCTAGTATAGAGTTTATTGAGCCGCAAAAAATTATAGTAATGCTGGCTTACTGAGGGCCACATAAGTACGTTTGTATCAGTTGGATCCCTGTGGTTGATGAGGCATTGAATGCAAACATGCTCAGGCCCGGATTTGTGGAGAGGCCACCTAGGCAGGATTTTAGGGGGAGGCATTCTGCCCAGCCACACCCACATTGGTTCAGAAATTTAAATTTCCTGTGTGCCAATTCCCATTGCTCTGTCCAGATGATGAAAATTTGAGCAAATAAAAGGGAGGGGACAGGGGCGACAAATGGCAGCGGACCTAGGGGTGCCCGCTAATTATATCCAGCCCTGAACATGCTGTTGCTTTAACGAATTAACATGCAGCTGATGCCGGTAATACAAAGTATATACTTCACTGCTCCTTGTGGGTGTTTTGCCGGAGCTGGCTTCCTTAGGGTGTGATGATATCACAGGTGGAGATCCTTTCTTACAGCCCTCGGACTCCATCTTTATTAATTAGCCCAATTGATTACAACACCACTTAATCCTCCTTTAAACCAAAATTATTAGGCATACATTAAACTAATGGAAACTATGCATGAATGAATACAGTGTACTATAAATCCACATATTATTTGCTTTGGGTCACAATGGTTAAGTAAATAAACACTAAGCATAGATTACTCCAATATAGGGGGAGGATAAAAATATTATCCAAATTTAATCTCAGTAGTGTTTTAGTTTGAATTAGTGAATAAGTGGACTGCAATGGCACTTATAAGATACCCTCAGATTTTCTTTCCTCATTGAGGCCTTTTGGCCACAACGTATCTAGGGTATGAATCCACTGTAGTTCTTTCTTTAAAAGTATTTTGTCAACATCACCACCACGAATTCCTATTTTCACATGTTCAATGCCAAACATTTTAAAACAGTTAACATTACCGCCATGTATGTTATTCCAATGTCTGACAACTGAACTTTTAGATGATTAACATCTTATATCCCCTATATGTTCTAAAAGCCTTGTGCCTAAGGCACATTTAGTTTTTCCTACATACATTAAAGGGCAAGTGCACTCTCTATAACATATATAACGGATGTTGTTTTACAATTAATGTAAGTATATATGGGAAAGTCTTTTTGCCTTATAGGATGTTTAAACGTATAACACCTTTTATAAAATGACATGCTTTACAGTTTCCAGATTTCCAAGGTCCAGAGAGTTTTTTACTGAGCCAAGTTGTTTTTTTCAATTTTTTTTGTACTTACAAAATGGCTGTGCATGAGTTTGTCTCATAATGAAGGTGCTCTTCTGGCCGTGATGAGAGGAAAGGGACTAACTATTTCTTGTAATTGAGGATATGCCAGAAGAATATCCCAATTGCTCCTCAAAATGTTTCTAATGTCCTTCCATTGAGAATTATAATTAGTAATAAATCTGCAAAATGATTTGTTATAATTCTTTGTTCATTTATAAATTAATTGAGATCTCTCTGACTGCTTTGCCCTTTCATAGCCTTGCTCAATCATTTTAATATCATAACCTTGGTCCTTAAAACAGCTTGAAAGTTCCTTAGCCTGTGTTTCAAAGGCTTCATCATCAGTACAGTTCCTCCGAATACGGAGGACAAAAGAGTATTAGTAGCAGTTGGTTTCCTATAGGTTTTTGTAATCAAAACTAATATAGATATAGGGGGGGCCTAGGGCCCACCGGGGATGCTGTCCAGGGCCCCCATCCAGACCCCCCAGCCTTCACTGCTGTGACAACGCTCACCTGAACCTGTGCGCAGGCATGTACGCTATGTTTTTGGAATGGTTGTGGTAGAAAGGAGCCTGAAAATGTTGGATCTGGGCTGGTGGGGCCCACAGGGTTTTTTTCCAGTCCTACCTGGATGGATAGATGATAGATAGTAGATTGATAGATAGATAGTTATATATATATAGTAGATAGACAGACTAACAGATAGATGATGATAGATGATAGATAATATATAGAAAAAGAGAAGATAGAGAAAAGAGTGATACCATAAAAATGAGAAGGATCTCAGGGTTTTATTGCCTGTTAGCAAAGCAGCTGTTTCATTCGATTCCCATATTATAGACTGTAAGTTCAGTTGAAACTCCCCTTCATTAGATATTTAATTTGGAAAGAGAACACATTCTTTTAATCTTGCAAACTGTCTCACCTTTGAAAAATATGTAATTTATTTAAAGAGCTGGATGATTCTTACCTCAAATAAAATACTGAGAATCACTGCTGAAAGTGAAAGATATAGAACACACTGCAGGATGTACTGATTATATAAAGATTTACTTTCCATTTCTGGAGAAGAGTTTGAGTCTTTGGCAGTACCCCCCTCCCCCAGCCGTTATTTATTTTGTGTAGTGTCCAGCATTGTAAAGTACATGGACAGTTGTGAAGTTTTGCATTGCTGACTCAGGGTTACTATCTCTGTACAGGACTTCCTCCCTCAGACTTATGCTTTCTTGCTCTGCTTTCACTCTTTGTTGTTTTAGAATGCAATATGACTTTCTTGAGAAACATAATTCTGTCACTACAAGGATATAAACAAGACGTGCATGACTGGCCCAAAAATAAGTGAATTATTAAAAGATGCCCCATAAGACTTATTTTACAATATAATACAATCTCTGTAAATATAGCTATTGAGGGCTCTTTGTGAATGTAATTGGTACAGATTAGTTTGAAAGAAAACGGGCTCACATTAAAACACATAAAGAAGACATAAAAAGGCTGAGCTGAAAGCTTGTAAGTTACAGTAGTCTAGGGAAAATTGCGGGATAGTTTACGACGGCCAAAGAAGCATTTTCAGTGGGCGTGGAAGAGGTTAAATCAGGTTACATTTATATTGCACTGGGCTGTTGAGGACTCAACTGTTGGAGTGAAGGAGGTCTCTAGTGGGCTTACATTTCTGTACAGTAAGTGCAGGTAAACTGAGGTTGTGGATGAGGCATTCAGTTTTCCTGAAGACATTTTTTTTTTTCTTCAAATTAAAATGACATAAAAGAAAGAAAATATGGAACATTTTGTAGATTTAGTATCTCCAAGACTGATTAAAATACTCCTGTTGTTTTTCCATTGTTTCCATGGTGGTCAATTATACCAAGTGTGACATAGTTTGAACCTGTCAGTAGTCACAACATGACCAAGAGTCAGATTTGACAATTGCCAAACAAGTCAGGCTCTGTCACCTGGTTTTCTAGGGAACAATGTAAGAAGACCAGGAATCCACAGCAGATATGTTTTAGGATTTGGGTAGGAGGAGGACAGTGTACCATGGGATATAGTACAGATTACAGAGGACTCCAGAGACAAGCAATTGTCCTGTTAGTTAAGCTGTATCATCATCTGGCAAAGAGACACTTTAGAAATGCATCTGCAACACAAGCATTTATTGTGTGAATAACTTCAACTGAAGAACCTTAAAGGTCTGTCTCTTTGGTGCCAGACTGAACTGAGAAATAAGAGATTAGTAGTAGATTGCCATTACTGTAATTAATACAGTGCCACTAATGGCTAGTTTGATATTCCCTTTAATGTTAAATTAACCAGGATCCTGATCTATGTTTTGAAATCAGAAGCTCATGTGAGGTCTAAAAAAAAAAAAGAAAGAGAGCTTGCTGGTAGAAGGTGTTTCCATGACAAGATCAGAAAAAGTGGTAGGCTTCATTCTGCTTTTTGGGTAATGCCACATGGCAGTGGCGTAAGTAGATTTTGGCAGGGTTGGACATGGGGCCCAGGGCTGCTTTCTCAGGGCCCCCAGCCAATCCTGCTCCCCGGCTGTAGCCACCTTCAACATGTCCACCCTCCCCTGAGCGCACAAGTGCATGTGCATACCTGTTTTTTTTTTTTTT
>CM044439.1:158294133-158319984 GCA_024363595.1 Xenopus borealis | reverse complement strand
ATTAAACGCCAGGCGACAGAATCTCCCCGAATCTCCCTGTCTGTCCCCAGCCTTATACATCATCATCACTAGTGATGGGCAAATTTATTAGCCAGGCATGGATTTGTGTGTCAAAATTATTTGATATCCATTGATTTAATGCATGTGGATTAAAAATAATGGTTGCTCGCCAATTTTATTTTGATGCCCATTGACTTCAATGCATTTCAGGAATTTCAGTATTTTTTCGGTGAAGCTCCAGTCTGTCATGTTTCTTTGCCTGCTAAGTCTTTCACAATTCTCTGCCTGCTCTAGTCTGTTCTGATTCTCCACCCAGTTATCTGTTCTGCTTCTCCACGCACTCATCTGCCATCTCACTCAAATTTCTTTTGCTTCTCTGCCAGCTCTGTTCCACTCCAGTCTGTCCTCCTGCTCCACCAGCTCTGTACCAATTCAGTCTGGTTTCTTTCCTCTTGCTCCAGTTCTGTTCCAGCTCTTCAGCCTTTCATTTTTGTCTTGTACCTTATTTGTCCCAAACTGCTCCTGAAGGACTCCCATCATCCCTAGTGAGTACTGGGGATTCCCATTAGTAATCTCTAACTTATAAATATCCAGACTGATTTATGAACATTCCTGTAGGTGCTTATTTATGATTGCCAATAGCAACCAATTAACATTTAGGTGTAAGCACTTTACAATGTGGAAAATGAAATAAGACTTGATTTTATCTTTAAAAGTAAATATTTTTTGTACCACTATTGGGCTGATGTTTGGGAAAATAAAAATGTTTCTCACAGAAAGCTGCTTCCGCTGAATATAAGAATGAGGTGGAGTGTTCTGTTTAGTAGGATGGCTAATGTACTGTGACACTGGAGTTAAATCCAGGAACATTTGAGGTTTGATGGTTGTGGCTGAGGAAGGAAAATATGACCTATATTTTATATATTCATATTTTTAAGTTGAACAAGAATAAAAACCCATTGTTTTCTGCTGTAATAAGGCTTCCTGTGAATACTCATATTCTAATACTTCCAGTAAAACAATCTTGTAGTAAAATATATACCAAAATTCATAACACAGTGACCCTTGTTTTAATGCTTGGAATGTTTCAGTGCATGTCTCAGATGACCATAAAATGCTATCTTCTGATTGGGTGCTATGAATAATTAGACCTGGCGAAAACGTGCAACTTTAATTATATTATTCCTTCAGCATTTATTCTGCAGAAAGACAGGTCAATAGTGACGAAAGCAAACAATACCTTTATTCCATCTCTGCCCTTCAATAAAGCCACAGCTAGGGCAAGATTAGCTTGTAGGAACATTGCACTGGCCAGGAGACACTTTTACTAAAAAAAATAGAAAGGTGTTAGACTATGAAAAATCTGACCAGAGGTAAAAAACGAACACTATATGGGGTTAACGAGATTCGTTGTTACAACTTTTCCCCTTAGATTTATGAATGTAGCAGCATGGCAGCAGGCCATATCTCAAGGTAGTAATTATTTATGTTTACAATGGCACATCCTGGGCAATAAAAACCATCTCAGGCACATACTTCATTGTAATGTAACTTAATATAAAGAACTCCTACCTGTAAGCTTGCTGAGATTTGGGCAATGCCCAACATCAGTGCTACAAAATTTTCAAAAGGCTTGACATAAATTATAACATTACACACATAATAAAATGTTATAGCTTTATTTGAATTCTTTGTTCTTTTTTTTAGCTGCACTTTTCCCTTGCATGGTTATATATAAGACATTTTCACACTATCCAGTTTTGTTTAATTATATTTCCATAGCATACACCATGAACCGAATTCCTTGGCTTTAAAGAACTACATACAAGACATATTTAAGAATTATTCATATAGGTATTTTTCCCCCCACAATCCAAGTTCTGAAATAAAGCATTAAAATAAATGATTTGCTTTTTCTCTGTAATAAGACAGTAACTTGTACTTGATGATAACTAATATTTTTTTCAAAGTATTTGTTTGTCCTTTTCACGCGTGGCGCATGGGTAAGCAAATTGATAACATGAGCCGGACCCTAACCTATCCACTCCCAGCACACACCAAAGTACCACAATGATTTTTAATCACACCCTTTCGGTGTTTAAAACATGTAGAAATGATGTCACTGTACTGACCAGGAGAGGAAGTGACATTACCAGAGACACAGAGAAGTAATATTTCACCCGAACCATGACATGACTTTTGGGCCAGAGCACCATCATGAACACTTGCCATAATGTTGTCTTTTAAAATGCTGCAAACATTGATCAACTAAGACTATTTTGCAGTTCATCCTCTATTTCAAGTATGCTATGGTTTCTTAACTATGTACCATATTTCATTGCCTCCTTTCCTAAGAAGACAATTCAGTTTATGTTGCAAAATCTGTTGTGCATAAAACCAGGCTAGCACAAACTTGTATGCCCTATTATACACACAAAAGCTTTTTTCCAACAGTTGTCAAAAAGTCTTTTGTCTTTTGGTTATCAGTCTGAGAGGCCATGGAAGACACTAGTAATCAAAGAAGATTAAGTAAAGTGTTTTTAACAACAGAGCTAAGGTCTTTTAGTACCCGGCGATGAATATCATTAGACTATTCACCTTTGATTACTTCCACATGTTCAACCTTTTTTGCCATTGAGCCACATTCAAATATAAAAAGAGTTGGGGAGCAACACAGGTATGAAGAAGTCCCTGGGGATGCCACATAAGGGCTGCGAGTTGCTATTTGGTAGCCCCTATGCAGACTGGCACCCTACAGGAGGCTCTGTTTGGCAGTACATATTTTTACATTTAGGTTTTTTTTTTCAACTAAATCTTTCTTCCAATTCTGGAATTCGAATATAAACACCTGCTTCAAGGCCACTGGGAGCAACATCCAAGATTGTTGCTTGTAAGCCACTGGTTGGGCATCACTGTTCTAAAGGCACCATGGTCACTTAAATATACATATATTTAATTGTGTATATTAAAAACAAAAGCTTTAGGGCCTGGCTGACCACACAATAGCAAAACTTATATTGAACCCCCATCCAGGCACAAATGACCCCTGCCACCAATGGCTCCTTCCCCAGCAGCTAGAATAAGCCATCTGCTGCCCTAGGAAACAAAAAAAAGCTCTCTGACATCAAAATTTAGCCGGAGCACAAATCGGGGCCTACTCCTGTGATGGAAGTCAGGGACTCACATAGGAGTGCGACCCAGAACAGTGAACCAACCAGGAGTGTACAACTGGCAGGATCCTTGCAAGATCTACCAAGGGGTGAGTGCCCTAGAGTCACTGAATGCCCCACTCCCCAGCTGCATTACCATCTGACTATCTGCAGCTCCAGGCCTCACTACAAATAGGCTGAATGGGAGATGGAAGCTTAAGCTGTTGGACACTTCAGGAAAACTGCTGACCAAGGGCCCAGAAGAACGGGAAAGCAGAGGGTCTGTGGGGAAGCAGTATTATTTCCTCCACCTGACCCATGCCCATACTGCATTAAATACTGCCACATTAAAGGGGACAACCAGCTCCCAAATGAAAAGGGGGCACATGTGGAACTATATACACAGCATAGCCAAAACTGCCTGTAGGCATGACAGATATAAGGTATTGAACATATGTAGAAGGCCCTGGTGAGAACTCCGTGTAGCACTGCATACATCCATCCTTTGAGAACCTACCCTAATAGCAAACACAGTACTTTCTATGACAACAATATCCTCCACAAGATGGGAGGCAGCAAAACACAATAACCAAAGACTGACGCGCCATCTAACCAGTTTGCCAAACAACCCTCCCAAAATGACTCCCAACAGAAGGACAGACAGTGACTACAAACTCGCCACAACCACAACCAGAATCATTGACACAACTGCTGCTGGACGCTATTACGGACTATAGCAAATCACTTTCCACCAGATTAGAGGTAGTCAAAATTGACCTCGCAAACCTCCAGAATATGCATGAGAGAATGTGCAAGACAGAAAACAGAATGGAGAAACTTGGAAGACCCCTGGACTCTAATCACCCCAGCTATAGCACGCATGGAAATCAAACTCGAAGCCTGCACCAACAAGCTGGATGACTAAGAAAACCCTGCAGCAATGCAACAATGAGTGTATTGTGGGGCTCCCCGAAAGAGCAGAAGGGAATGATCCAGTAACCTTTGCAGGAAAGGCACTTTGGGAAAGGCACTTTCTCATTCTTCTATGCTGTTGAACGAGCCTATCATGTGCCAGGCCAGAGTCCCCTTCCAGGAGCACCTCCCAGACTGCTGAACTTCAGGGACCGAGATGCTATACTACAGGCTACCAGACAAAGCCCAGACACCATGGTGGAAGGGAAAAAGTATACATCTTCCCAGACTACTCAGCAGAACTGCAAAGATAACGGAGCACCTTCACAGCAGTTAAGAGTCGCCTGTGGGAAGACAACCTGAAATATGGTATGCTCTACTCAGCCAACCTGAGGATCCAAGCCTGAGATAGAGCCCTGTTCTTCACCTTGGCTCAAGAGGCAAGCAAATGGCTGGATGCACAGGGTAATCCATCCTCTAGAACCAGCTCTAACCATCCCAACTAAGACAACAATGAAAACAGACGCTGCAGCCGGTGAGACCACTCTTATTTACACCCCCCTGACTTGATATAGAAAGATAATACAGACTAAGTTTGAAACCCCATGCCCCCTGACAACAGAGGGACGGCAACAGTGCCCACTCCTTGACCCCTTGCTTGAACAGAGGTCGTTATAACAGCCTACCTTCCCTTGCACTCCTGGAATGTCAGAGACTAAGGGAGCACTCAATGGCAAGAGTCCGTACACTCCCCAAAGACTACACTCGAATGGTACATTTGGACCCACCGCAGCCAACTCACTAGAGTTACCCTCCTCAATGGTAAGGAATGCTTTGTTGTCAGGGGACAACGCTATATCCTTCTCCTAGCCCATATTAAACCTTAATTTAAGGCAGAGCAAATGCGACTCATCCCAATGCCCTAAGCGTAGAGCCCCAAAGACACCTTAACTACATCTTATGTGGTCATGTCTCCGAATCCAAGCCTTCTGGTCCCAAGTCCTCACCTACATCCAGGAAAAAACAGCACTACCTAAACTAGTAAGCCCCCAAAGTGTGCCTCCTGGGTACAGTGGACGGAGTTACCCCAATAGCAGCCATGAGGATACTTTTCCGTACCTTACTGTTCTATCCCAGGAAATTTATGCTCCTGAATCGGATGTCCTCCAACCACCCCCCACACTCAATGGCTGACTGAAGCTACTTAAAGCAACACTTCCCCTCATAGAACTCACTTATGTTGCAACTCAGAAATATTATCTGGTATGACGAGACTGGTTGGATGCCACTCGGGTTACCTAGGAGTACTAGCTACAGAATAATAGCTAAACCCATTTCCGGGGAGGGAGACAGTCAGTAATAAGAAAACAGCTGAGTATTAAGGAGTTCAAAATGCACACTCTTTGATAAAACTACCATACAGTTTATGGAACCATGAATGTTTTATGTTTGTTTGTTATGTCAACGTGAGAGTCTTGAGTCACCGGGTCACCAGTACACGCATTTATTGAATTATGTATATTAAAAAGTAAGCCTTTAATAAAAGGCTTCTCAGTGGTCTAGATAGATGGCAATAATAGGGTTATGTAATAAAAGTCACTAAGTTTGGGAGCCGTAACCCATAGCAACCAATCTTACTGGTTGCTATGAGACTGGTTCCGGGCACACTTAGTGCCTTTTATTACATTTGAGGGTAAGTGGTTAAAAACTTCTGCATTCTCGCTGTTTATGTTGACTTGAGATGCTTGAGTCACCTGGTCACTTAGACATACATTTCTTGAATTGTTTATATTAAAAAGAAAGCTTTTTTTAAATGGTTTTTCAGTCTAAAAAGATGACTATAAGTGGCTTAAAACTTCTGCATTCTTCCTTTTTACACCATATAATTTATATTTTTATTTAAAAAATATTTGTTAATTGTTCTGCTTTTCTTAGAAATATTTCTATATCTTTTTATTTTCATATTGATTATGCTATAAACCCAGTAATGCACAGGGAAAGGGGAAAATAATATATAAAATATATGTATCAATGAGGTGTTTGAATGATGAAAAGCATTAGTGCAATTAAGGACATTAATTACACTATTATAAAATGGCTGGCTTCATGCATTTACCTTATCTAGAAAGTATTTGATCAACATTTTTATCATTAATAGATTGAATATTCATCCCTTTTTGACAAAACAATTTCTACACTACAATAACAATCAAATTTTCTCTCGAACATTACTTACGCCTATGTTTCCCATCATTAAAAGTTATGATGTTTATCCAAGAACTGCAGTGAACTCATAAACCTATATTAATTTCCCAATAGGGTACTGAAAAATCAACTTTATGGTGCTAGGCATAACAGAATTCAAACTTAGAAACAAACTTTCCCTTACATAATGCTGCCATAATTTTATTTTAGCCAATGATTGCACAGGGGTTATAGCACACAACAATCAATATGGTAAAGATAAATGACAGGAAATGTGAAGTCATTTTTAAAGCAATCAGTTTAATCATGCAGAGAGATTCCAATTCCTACAAATAGAATGTATGTAATACTGCTTTGTTGACTCTGTGTAATTAGGCATTAGAAAATTAACAAATGTGTGGGTTTTTTTTTTTTGCTTGGATCTAAATTATGGTTAAATATAAACAGAACTACTTAAGAAAAAATGGCTATCATGACAGGGATTGAGCTGCAAGTAAGGCCAGTTAGGAAGCACCTCAATGGGGTTGAAGTTTGAGGGACTCTAGGTATAATGCGACAGAAGCATAAAGTGTGAACCAGGCATAACAACACATGGCAACCAACCAACTGCTTGGTTTCATACTATGCAACCTGATGATTCGTTGCTGTGGTTTGTTAGACCTGGATTAATTGATAGTTCTGTTACCACACCTGGAAATAAAACCCATTGACTTTGATCAAAAAGCAAACCTCAAAAGACAGCAGATGTCAATCAACTTTATTTCTGGTAGGTTTGTTAGTTAAATTAGAAAATATTTGGGATGCTCATGTGTTATAGCCAGCCAACCTTGATTTCACCAGTTATCCATTAATGGGCCAACATTTCTTCATGCTTTTTCTCTTGGATTTACATCCTGAAAATGCTATGAAATTATTTTGCTTTAATTTCTATAGTCAAGGTTATACTTACATGGATTACATTGTTAGGCTAATGGCAAAGGGGGGATTTTGGGGGAAGGAAATATTCTCAGGCAGTAGACAGCCCAAAGGCTTCAGTGGGGGTCATAAGAGACAGACTACCACCAATAAATGCTATTTGTCTGTGAAAAATGGAGGCCAAAGCACGGCATACTCCAGCGCCAGGGTCTAGTGACACTTGTATGTTGAAGCCAGTAGGAGGAAGTTGTATGTATGTTAAAGTCCAGTTCACAGAATCCAAAGGGTTAAGAGACTTTGTAGTTGTTTTCCAGGCAAACGATCAAGACAGCAAAGTCTAAGCAGGAGGTCGGGAACTGAAGGTTCAAGGCAGATTAGGAACACCCAGAAACTTAAGCAAGAAAGACATATATTCATGCATTGCACCTGGGTGTCCTTTTCTTTTGAATTTTCAAAAAACAAAATGCAAAGCAATGATGTCAGTATGCAGACTTGGGCACCACCATCTTGGATTTGAGGTGGAGCTCTCCACAAACGGAGTGCTCCTGACATCCAGAGTTTGTAGCCTTTTCTTTTGTCATTGTTTCATTGACTGGATAGCTGCAATCTACTAATGACTTCTCACTACCCTGCTAGTATAGCATAATCCCTTGCCAGAATCAAGCTGGTCAACTCGGTAAATTTACATCCTGTGCCAGAATACAGAATAGCACAGAACTCAAAAATAGCCTATTGCAAGTTAAACTTGAAATCAAATACTTGGTCAGAAGATACAGACCACCACCAATACATGCTTGCTTTGAAATTTGTCTGTGAAAAATGGAGGTCAAAGCACAACATCCTTCTATGTCTATCGGCACTAGTATGTTGAAGTCGGTAACAAGGAGGAAGTTATATGTTTGGTAAAGTCCAGCTCACAGTATCCAAAGGGTTAAAAGAGCTTGTAGTTGTTTTCCAGACAAAAGATCAAGACAGCAAAGTCGGGATGTCAGGAACCGAAGGGTTAGGGCAGAATAAGGTACATAACTGAGTCCTAAATGACCCCACAATACTGTTAATTTCACCATAAAATGTCATCTTGGAAATTATATTGAACACATTTTAATTTCACCCTCCACCCACTTTCTCCATTGTAGAAGTTGTATTCCTATCCATCTTCTTTATCCTGGAATCTCTTATGCCTAGTACTTATTGCCCTATGTAGTTCATCAAACTAGACTGGCAGTGCTGGCAGCAACTAATTGGCAGTTAGCAATTAGTGGCCTGCTGTGTGAAAGCAAACATTTGAATAGTTGCTGTGGGTTACTAGCCCTGGAGGAAACTTCAAACCCTTCTGGTTCTGTAAAGTAACAACATTACAGAACCAGAATGGGAAAGGTTTTATAACGTATTCTATATAAGCTTCTCTAGCTTTAATATGACATTCTCTTCTTATCTGGGTTGTATTTCCACTATGTAACAGAGTTATGAGGAAAGGTTTAATCGCTCTTTATATAGTGATAGAAATTGTAATATGCTCGCATCCCGCAAAATAATAACAACATTTAATGACTCACTAAAAGTTTAAGTACTGCTGCTTGAATTTAAGACCACAAATCCACTTAATCTCTTAAAAGTCCAGGCTTAATCTCAGAAATGTTTGCTCCAGCATGCAGAGCGACTCTTTATTATTGAAATCTGGAAAAGAGATATCCCAACTTCAAAGCTGCTCACATATATTTACAGTTCACGGTGTCCACAAAGCAGGTTCATTTATCTTTAGGGCATAAACACTGAGCCAAAGGGAAAAAAAAATAGCAATTCCTTTAAGAAATGTAATAACGTTATAATTTATCCCTATTTTAATTTAAATTGCTCTGGAAACATTACAGTAGATAATTTAAAAAATGAAACCTTACAAGATTCCTAACAAACATGAATTTGTAGATGTGGATAATGTTGATATATGGAAAATAATTACATTTAAGATTGAGAAATAAATGCATGTTCTTATTTGCGACATCCAAGGAAATCAAATTTTTGGTGCAGCCATGTTTTTTTAATTATCTTTATACCAAACCTAAACCCACAATATTATCATAAAAAGATACATGTGCAAACTCTGCAGTCACTTATAAAGGCAGCCACTTTTTGCAGGGTTTTGCTTGATAAATAATATACTGTGAATATCTCTGTACAGGTCTACATTGTTGTCTCTCTGTGCTATATTGAGGTCCATCAGTTGACAAATCAAGACCCCAATAACATCTGAAAACTCCTCTGGCCAATAGTCTTGGGTTTCCAGATATTTGCAGGCTGATTACAATTAAATGAATAGCATTTTATTTCTATTAAACACGTAAAAAACATTTGAGTTATTTAGCAGTAGTATGTGTCAAGGACATCACATCGCGTGAACATCACACGGTGCCATGGTTACACAATTAGTATTTGTAGAATACAGTGATTATGCAAATACATGCTCCATTAAACATATCACCTGCAAAGTGAATGATTCATAGTGAATTGCCATTTGGGAATTAGGATACATTTATCAAGGTCCTACATTCCTCAAATTCCAGAATAGATGGTTAATAGTGATGGGTGAATTTATTCGCCAGGGCCGAATTCGCGGCGAATTCCCGCGATTCGCCGCTGGCGAATAAATTCGGGAATCACCATTGAAATTTCGCCAAGCGAAATTTCATAAAAAAAGAGTCGTGCGTCGTTTTTGACGCGACGCGTCGAAAATGACGAGACGCGCACCGGAAACGACGCGGCGCGCGTCAAAAGCGTCCCGCGACTCGTTTTGCAAATTTTTCGCAAATCTTTAGGCGAAGCGAATCGCGGGAGATTCGCCCATCACTAATGGTTAAGGCACACGAGGCTCTTTGCTTTGAAAGCAATGTAAAAAGGCTTTATATTTCACCCCCTGCAATCTCAAAAAGGTAAGATGCAGGCAACCTGTCAGCCAAGTGACTGTTTGCTATATTTGGATTTCCTTTTTTTTCCCAAATTATATTTTTCCTTTAAAAATTTGTTTTTTCTCTAAAACATCAAAAACTCAAGATTTGTATCTCTAATACAAAGTAAACGCTAATACAAACAAGTAAAAGCAATCGAGGTTGGATAGAATTCAGTGGGATCTGTGCTGATCCCATTGGACATCATTTTTAGCCATTTAGACTTTTTGAGGATTTTGGTTTTTTTTTCACTTGCAATTGAGTTTTAGAACTTAAGAGATATTGATATTTTTAAGTGTTCAGTCCTTTTCTCTGTTTGTACTTTTTATATCCAGATTTTTAAATAACTTTCATGGCATTTTTGGTTTTAGAGAAGTGGATGCCTATTTATCAACAGCCTCATTTTAGTGGTTTTAGAGTTTTTTGAAACTAAACCACAAATGTCAGGAATTTTATTACTAAGCACTAATGAAAAAAGCACCAACTGGATCCGGAAAGTTTTTCAGACAATTCTACTAAAATTCAACCTCTAATAAAATGGTCTCCCAGAGTTTGCCTCTTGCTACTACTGTTTATCTAAAAAAACAATTGTTCTAAAACTACTGGATTGTTTCACCATATGTAACCATAATAACTATATGATTAATCCCAGTTGTTCCAGAAGAGTCTCCTATAGTCCCCATAGTCCCCCCCATTGATCTCATATTCAGCAGACCAATCAGGTATTGGTTTCACTGTTTAACCCAATACATGGATTCTCTTAAATATTTCAAGGTTCACATTACAAATCAGTGGGATGAATTTGTCCTAATTGTTGACTGTAAAGCCATGGTTCTGGATGAGAACTTAATAAATTTTAACACTAAAATAGACTTAATAATGGAACTATTTTATTTTCTTAAATTTTTTACATAACACGACTAATGCATTCAAACTATGAGTCCCTGCTCACTAGAGTGTGTGCCTACTTTATCCAAGGAAACAAAGAATCATACCAAGATGCACCAACAAGTCATTTCTTCTCAAACCAAGCACTCTTGAGTAATTAACACAGAGGTTTTTTAATCATTCGGTCTCTATCTTGGATTTTTATAGATGCTTATGTAATTGCTAGAATTTTTTTTAAAACAATTTGCCAGGATTTTATATTTTTTACACAAAACCTCAACCCGAATTCTATTTTCCAAAAAATTAATGTTTGGTATTTCTTAAACACAAAAAAACTTTAAAAAATCTGATGTAAAACTTTAGCAGCTAAAAGCTTGCAAGTTCATGTAGAAGTTAATAAGAGCTGTTCTAGCCAAAATCCCTGTCCTAGTGGAAATGTTTGAATTTTTTTCAAGCTTGTAAACTCACACATTCAAGACATTTGAGTCTTTTTCCACTATTGTATTCAGATTTTGTAATATGTTATCAAACAGTCTAGTTTGTCAGTGTGAGTTTATTCAAAAAACCTCACATATTTAATTTTTGATCAATAAGCCCATTGTTATATGGATCTGGGTTTACTTTATTCTGCTTGATTTTATGGTGATTCATTTACTATTTTCTCCATTTAATTGTCTCTGGTAAGTATTTTTTAAGCATTTTATATAATAAGCTCTATCCTTGTTCTCATTTGTGCCTAATGAATTGTGTCTTCACTGGAAAGTCTTTGCCTTGAGCTTATGGAGAGATGTCACAAATAATGTGATATCCCCCCTCATAGGCGCAATTAAACACAATCTTAATATCTCTCAACACTACTGACTAGGAAGCCTTTGTGCTTTTATTGGAAATTAGTCTTGATGACGAGGGGGTTTACATGAACTCCATGAATACAGCTTGTGTAATAAAATGAATTATTTCATTGGAGCTAATTAAAATGCATCATTTCTGTTATTGGTTGCAGTAACTGCTGCAAATGAAGAATAATTAGGTTTTACTATTGACCCTGCTTCCTGTAAACTCCAGAGTCAAAGTGGGAGGAAAGGAGCTTTAGTCAGGCTGTCCGTCCTTGTTAATTTCCCTAAACGCATACACACAGTCATGTTTCTAATTAAAGCTGTAGATGAAGAAGCAGTGCAGATTCTCAGTACACATCTTGAAGTTTCATGAGCTCATACTGAACAATGAATATTGCCCTTGTAGTTTATTATTTAGTAGCTGAACTCATACAAATCCAATAAGGTATAGTGATAGCATTTGGGAATTGCAGCTTGTTTATTTAAAGATTAAAGCTTGAGAATTTGATCTGATACTCTAGTACGAGCAGCCTATTTGTCTGCACAAAAGTCTGATATGAGAATATTTACTTTAAAAAATAACATCTCCAACAATATTTGATTCTTTCACGATGTAAAATGAATGAATACGAATAACCTGAATGTTATATTTAGTTGCAAAGTTGATTTTTTTTTTAATCAAATCTTGGTTATTCATTGAAAAGAAAATTAAACCTTAAAATGTTTCCATTATACGGAAACCAGTTATGCAGAAAATTTAGAATTATGGAAAGGTTATCTCCCATAGGGAGAGATTCATCAAAGAGTGAAGTTCCGCCACTAGAGGGTAATTACACAGCTCTCAAGTCATTTCTATGGGATTTTGAAAGGCATATTCATCAATGGGTGAAGTGAAAGTTCACCCATTGATGAATACGCCTTTAAAAATCCCATCGAAATGAATTGAGAGCTGTGGAATTTCATTCTATTGGAGAAACTTCACACTTAACTTCACTCTTTGATGAATCTACCCCATAGACTCCATTTTAATGAAATAATTAACATTTTTAAACATCATCCCCTTTTCTTTGTAATAATAAAACAGTAGCTTGTACTTGATTCCAACTTACTAATTACAGAAAGATTACAGAAAACCATTTCTGGATAACAGGCCCCATACTTGTATTTATATTTGGCAAGAGAAGTTATTTATTAATGTAAGTGAAGTGTGTAAATGTAATTTCAGAGTCATGTGATATAGTGTTTTACTCATAATGCATCATTTCCAAGCAAGTAGAGTTTCAGTTTCAGTTCCAATATTCATGATGCCTTTGAAGGATTTGTGATACACTACAAAAATATTGGAAAAATTGTTGCCTTCAGCTGTCTGGTGCTTTAAAGTCACATAGATGTTCGTATTAGTTCCCTTAAAGGAAAAATACACCCCCAAAATGAATACTTAAAGGGGTGGTTCACCTTCAAGTTAACTTTTAGTATATTGTAGAAGGGCCAATTCTAAGTAACCTTTCAATTGGTCTTCATTATTTATTTTTCATAGTTTTTTAATGATTTGTAATTTTCTTCTGTTTCTTTGCAGCTTTCAAATGGGGGTCATCTAAAAACAAATGCTCTGTAAGGCTACAAATATATTGTTATTGCTACTTTTTATTACTTATGATTCTATTCAGTCCCTCTCCTATTCATATTCCAGTCTCTTATTCAAGAGGTTGCTAGGGTAATTTGTACCCTAGAAACCAAATTTCTGACACTGCAAACTAGAGAGCTGCTGATTAAAAAGCTAAATAACTATAAAACCACAAACTATAAAAAATGAAAACCAATTGCAAATTGTCTCAGAATATCACTCTCTACATTATACTAAAAGTTAACTCAAAGGTGAACAACCCCTTTGAGCAACAGATTAAGTTTATATCATATTAAGTGACATATTAAAGAATTTTACCAAACTAGAATATATTTAGAATATATATTTAAGTAAATATTACCCTTTTATATCTCTTGCCTTGAACCACCATTTTGTGATCACCTGACCAGAAATATTTCAGCTCTAACTGTAAAGGGAAGAAGTGTGGAAGCAAAAGACACAACTCTGTCTGTTAATTGGCTCATGTGATCTAACTTTATAGTTTGTTTGGTATGTTTGTGTGCACCGTTGAATCATACGATCCCAGGAGGCTGTCCTTATTTTTTAAAATGGCAATTTTCTATTTATGATTACCCAATGGCACATGCTACTAAAAAAGTGTATTATTATTATTGACGAGGTTTATTTACATGAAGCAAGGTTTTGCATATGAGTTTTTTTTAATTAAATATCTTTTTATACATTGTTTGTGGGATATAGTTTTCCTTTAAACACCAATGATTCCTCAGAATCTACACCCTGCAAAATGGGCTCAGCTGAAATCAGGATTTGGTGCATCTCTAAAGTGTTTATATTTGGGTTTACAAACCCTTTAATTGTTTCAGAAATAAGCCTAAAAATGTAGAAATTATTTGAAAGCATTTTAGTGCTATACCTGGGTAAGGTGACTTACCTGGTGTCGAATAGTGACTGAATAGTTTAATTTGCTGTGCTCAAGTACAAGCTACTGTTTTATTATTACAGAAAAAAAGGAAATCACTTTTAAAAATCTGAATTAAAATGTTGTCTGATGGATATGGCCTTTCCATAATTCAGAGCTTGCCAGACTGAAGATGTTCAGTCTTGCATGGCTGGTCACATTCAGCCATTGTTTATGTGCCAAGTCAATCATTTCTTGTTTCTTGTCCATGTTTTTTAAACACAGAAATACCTGAATGTGAATTCTTTTCAGCAACTGCAAGTATTCAAGTGCCTTTCAATGTAGTAGTTCATGAGAAAGTCAGTGCGGTGTCAAGCAGGTGCTTAAGCATTCTTGTAATCTTCACATCTGTTTTGTTGACACATTTCTGTCAGTTGTGCAGTTTTTCTGTACACATTTCACTCCAGTGAGCTCAGGAAATTTTATTTCAGTAGTTTGTTCACACCTAATTTTCAGCATTAAGGCTCAATCCCGTTTTGCAATCTGGAATTGGAACCAATGTAAACACAACATGTCGGCAAGAGAACGTTTATAGTGTTTGCATGTGTACACAAAAATCCTCAAGAATTGAGAAAAGTTAAAGAATGTGTCTGGCCCCTCAAATTCTTTCAAACACAAAACCTGTTCTTTTCCGGTTAGAATAGAATGAGACCATCTGATAGGCCTGGACTTGTGAGGAAATGTACTGTTGGGCCTACTAATGAAACACCTGGAACAGCTGTTGGCACTGGGAATTACAAATATCCCTACCTGCTGGTATATATATATATATATATATATATATATATATATATATATAAATGTTTAGGACTGAACAAATCAACTTTGTTGGGGTAACTGAAAAGCAAACCACACCTCCAAATAGAAACTTAAAAATCCAGTTTTTATTTTAGGCTATTAATTATTTTGGACAAATAAATACATTGCTGCCTGATGCATTTCATACTTATCCGGTCTTTAAAGGAGAACTAAATACCCCCAATAAGAAAATCAACTACCTACTTCATTAGATAATGCCACTCCCTGCTTCCTCCCCCCCAGGATAGTTGATTACCCCTGTAAGTGTCCCAGCTACATTTTTCAAGTATTGGAGCAGAGTAAGTGCAGAGGAGCTTCCTGATCTTCGGTCTTCATCTGTAAGGGAGAGTCATAATGGCACATGCGCAGTTGGAGCAATCTTCCTGTTCATAGCAACTGTGCATGCACCAAAAGTGCCATGATTTGCTGAAGGGAAGGAACAGGACACAAAGAAGACAGAAGATTTAGAAGGTGACACCCATGTGCTCTGTTGCACTTACTATGTACCATACGTGAGCAATGTATTTGGGACACTTTCAGGGGTAATGAACTATGAGGGGGGAAGCATGGTGTGGGGACTAGCTAGGGTAGTAGGGAGGGGCCTTGCTTATTGGGGGGTTAGTTCTGTTTTAATCATATGCTTTCTTGGGGTAGGTAAGCTTAAACACCATATGGCAGTATGCTATTAAATTTAATAAAGGAATAGCTGAAGGCAACGTGATACATAGGTTTCCAGTATCTCTCTCCATATAACTTTGATTTGCCAATGGTATTCCGTTGAAGTCGGTAACAATTAGGGTCCAGAACCAGACAAATCAATCCATTTGTCTGGTGACAGAGAATAGAGAGGCTTGAGTTTGAATCCCAGGATCAGTAACAATTTTAGAGACGTGGGCCAAGATTTTTGAAACCCTTGTTTGAGTGAAGGAAGTAAGCATAGCTAAGTGCCAATGTTCCCTCTAACTCCTCCTCGGCTATGTGCGCAAAAATTTTTTTTAGTGCCCAGGGGCGTAACTAGAGAGGAAGCAGACCCTGCGACTGCAGGGGGGTCCAGCAGGTATAGGGGGCCCCATTAGGCCCTGATTTCCATATATTGGTAAAACAAGACAAACTCTGGATAGTGGGGGGCCTTAAAATTGATTTGCTGTGGGGCCCAATAACCTCTAGTTACACCACTGTTAGTGCCCACATATTAAACTTGTGTGAGCATTTTTAAAACCTGTGTGAGGAGGTCAGGATAAATGCAAAATGTTGTCTTTCACACAAAATTCTTTGTGCGCACTAAAATTTGTTATGTTTGCTGTGTGCCTGCCCGCGTGCGCACAGATTAGAGGGAACATTGCTTGGTGCCATGTTTGCTCCCTCTTCATGGATCTGCATGCTGTAAGTGTCTGCAAAAAGAAAGTAATCATAGCTATATTCCATGAGGAGATTTATTTATGAAATAGTGGTAGGTGTATGCCCTTTTTCCAACTGACCCTTCAGCATGTATGTTATTGATGTTAAGGGGCTGATGACAACCATAAGGGCTAGCAGGAATTCAGTAATACAATTTTGTAAGCTTAAAAATCTCCCTCATGATGGTTTTTTAGATGAACTTGAAATACACTGTGGAATTTTGCATTCAGTTGCTCACTAACCAGATGTCCGTCACAGGGGTTATGCACTCCATAGACAAAGAATCTTAATAAAAGTTGGGAGCAAAATGAATGTATGATTCTCTGAGAAAAGGTATTGAATGCAACGCAGGTATAGGATTGTGTATACGGAATGCATGGGACCTCCAAATAAGGAGTATTTCCATAATTTGGATCACAATAGTTTAAATTGACCCTGAGGCTTAAGCATCTCCAGTGGTAGTTTCCCAATGTAGTTGGGACACCTCAAGTGGTCCTTAGTAAAACCCTTTCCTGTATGTTATAAGTTCTCTGACCTTGTTCGTTGCTGCCCAGGAAGTGGCAGTGTTTAAAAGTTAAAAAGTGAGAGCTCCCTTGTGGAGAGGTGGGTACAGGACTGGGTCTGAACTGGCGACAGGCCTTGGTTAGGTACATTTCTGTTTAGTGATAGAAGTTGTGTTTGAGTCACTTTAGGAACAAAAGTTAATGGCAGTTCAACTAGTGAGCAGTTCTCTGGCTCCAACAAGGAGAGAAGTTGGAGTACAAGCTGCCAGGCAGGGAAACGAGTGGGCTAGAATAGTATAAGTGAAAGTGCCAAAAACCAAATACCCCATGGAATCCCTAGTGCTGGGGAAAATTCACCAAGACAGGCTATTGTACTATTCTACCTAAGTGGGACAGAACTGAATTTATCTCAAAGTGTGATTGTTTCCTTTGCCTGAACTGAATCTATCTAACACATGTGATGCTGCTAAACTGCCTGTTTGTTCAACAAAGAAGTTTATCTTGTTTAAAGCAACCACAACTCTGCAGTTAATTTCAGTCTGGTTGATCTGTGCACCAGGAGACCAGCAGGATCCCCCTGAGGGTAAGGTGCTTAAAGGGCCATTGCACACCACTGGGAGTTGCTCATAATCCAAGGGTGTTGGGTAACCTGGCAGCAGGCCACACTACTCAAACACATCTCGGGCCCACCTAAGGGTGTTATACATTAATTTAACTCAATATTTGATTCCAAAAAGGATTAATTATGTCTTAGTTGTGATCAAATAGAAGATGCTATTTTATTATTATAGAGAAAAGGAAAATCATTATTAACAAATGTGAATTATTTGATCAAAAAGGAGTATACAGGAGATGGCTTTCACGTAACTTGGAACTTTCTAGATAATGTATCCTGTACTTTTATCAGTTTAATATAGATTGGTCAGATAGTGTAGAACCAATGCCTTAACAATAAACTTAAGTTGAACCACTTGATTTCAAATGCTGCTACAAAGTGCAAAGAAAATGAAATAAATGATAAAATAAAATATCGCAAAGCAGCAGGCAAATAATATCGACATGAAGTCAGATGTACTGACACCAAGTCAGAACAAGTCAACACTGTTAGAACAAATTGGTTAATCGGCTACAAATGCAAACAGAAGAGCAATACCGAGCAGAAGTGGAGTCCAAGAGTGTTGTAACATTGCAATGTCCATCACAAAGCAGTAGGCAAATAATCTCAACATGAACAAGGTGCACAACAAGTCACAGCAAGTCAACATTGAAAGAACAAATTGGTTAATCGACTACATATGCAAACAGGACAGCAATATCAAGCATTAGTGGAGTCCAAAAAGTGTTGTAACATTGCAGTGTCCATCCGGAACATCTACTTTGTACAATAAACAGCTCATGTTCCCTTGGCCACGCCGGAGAGAGGAAAATGTTATCATTGCACTCTAGGTGAACTATGTTTTGTGGAGGAGCTATCAAACCTAACAAAATGGCTCTTTTGCTCTTTCATTGGAATGAACAGTAAAGTATACCGACATATAAATAGAATGTTAAAACAAAAAGAGGGATTTTTGGCATTAAAATATATCCTTCCATTTTCATCCCCTGAATCATTTCCTTTAGTTCAGCACAAAATAAATCAGACAGATATACTCTGGGGTAACAAGAAAGCAAAATATTTTTAGCTGGAGTAAAAGTTACAATATAAAATATTTGCTGACAAAAATGATATGCGTTCTTTTTGTTTTATCTCTGGACGCTGGACGGCAAATGTGCTTGGCTTATCATTGGACGTGTCAAAACAACACGGTGGAACATGTTTTCCCCAAATGATACAATAAAATAATTTGTCTGAAATGTTGAGCTTCTTTGTTTACAATGCATTCAGGGCAGGATAAATGGTAGTGCAGATGGGGCTGTAGCTCCCTCTTCATCTCTTATTTATTAGGCAGAGGACTGGGCCAAACATATTCTATAAAGGATTTTCCTTTGTTGAAATAAGTGCTGATTCTAAAGCGCATGGCTGAAAGTTTGCTTGTTCCATGTTGTGTTAATGGAAGTGTTGATGACTTCTGCTATATTTTACAACCTATTGCTGCTAATCCTCTTGGACAAATTAACTTGCAGTGCAGATCACAGTATCCCAGAGTCAGTTTTCCATTTGAGTTGATGATAGAGATGCAAATAATTGCCAGAATCTGTATACGCAGCACCCATCCCATTTTGTGTAAGTGGCGGGTCACCCACCAGAGGTCTCCTGGGCCCAGCATACTCTATATTTATGCCACTGTTTGTGACCCTCGAACAGTTGATGTAATACAACTCCCAACATTCCCTTACAGTCAGAGTTGATAAACTGGGCATTGTTGTTTAGGAATACATGGCTTTAATTCAGAAGAGTTTACTGTAGGCAAAGAAGTGGACTGGAAACAGTATTAAATGCAATCCTTCTATATTTCCATCCATTGTAGTTGTTACTACAGCAGAAGGACTCTCTTCATTTTTACAACCCCATGGCTGTGTCCAACTATTTGGGGTTTTCTAAGAAACTGTATTTATTATTATCATTTAGGTTCATAGCAGCCACATAATTGTTCAATATTTCTTACCAGGTCTGGACTTAAAATAGGCCCTGCCATTTCACATATATAGAGGCCCAAACAGCCCACTAAATATCCATGGGCATCTTAAAGCAGCCTGCCAGAACCCACAGATTGCCAGTCTGTACCTAGTTCCTAGAATCTAAGGCTCCTTCCACATGCACTTTGGATTAAATTGCAACAGAAGGTGTATATAAATAGTGCTGAATGATAGAAGCTCTAACTTGTGCGCTACCAGCATACACTTTAACCGGCTGCCAGTGATGGTCGAATAAATTCACCCTAGGTGAATTTGCAGCAAATTTCCGACATTTGCCGATGGCGAAAGTTTTGGCGAAATACTCACGAAAATTTGCCATGTGTTTTGTTTCGCCGCGTGTCTCGTTTCGTCGCGCGTCGAGTTCGTTGCGCGCCGAGTTTAACGCGCGCCGAGTTCGTCGCTTCACTTCAAAACAGCACAATCTGTGCAGTGAAAAATATTTTTAAAAATAAATAAATATATATTAAAATATGCCTTTTTAATGTTTCACTATTTTAAATAATAATCACAGATGTTTTTAAGAAGCTGGCAAAATGGGAGGTCTTTTTTTCTTGATAAGAGTCCAGTAACAATGCAGGGCATGTGTGTAACTAAATGAAACACGTGTGTAAATTGCTCTTCTCATTGACTCCAATGCTATTCAGCACATTCACACACAAAGCAAAAGATGAAATTTTTTACAATTTTTTTTCACATTTCCATGCCTCCCAACATTTTGGAAGTAAAAAGAGGGACAGAATTTTTTTTTTCCATACGTAGCGCTGCAACATTTTGACCACACCCATTTTTGTGGCCACACCCGCTAATTAACATGTTCGCTTTACCAAATTTGGCAGGTTATGAAAGTTTGAAAATATTTCTCCTTATCTAAACTTTTACAAATACAATCGATTACTTATTTTATTATATCAAAATTGTTGAAAAGCATCTTTTTTGCACCTGTGACTGTGATTTTTTTGCAATGATCCACAATATTCTTCCAGTTTGTGTACTGTCTGTGAAGTGACATCACAACTCATTTTAAATGCCAACACTAGGCCTGGAGTGGATTCTGGGTAAGCAAATATGGAGATACTGTGAGCAGCAAAGAACTGCCAAAGTTTCCTTCTACCCTCCCATAATTGGTAATCATTTGGTGAGTTAATAGGTCTTAACAGAACTTGAACCCGTGGCCCTGACATACTTTCTAAAATAAATCAAGGACAGTTAGGTAACCTCTTACAGTAGCAGGCACACTTTGCAACATCAAGTAAACCAACTAAAAATGTGGCCAGGCAGGTATAAACCAGTGAGTAAAAGTTTGATTATCTCAAACCTTCAAGTGCTAACAAATTACTGATTTGCACCATTCCCTGTACTTAGCAATTTACTTCTTTGGTCTTCATAGTCTTTCCCTAGGGCATGGACACCTGCCTACACAAATTCCAGGTTGAATTGTCATTTTAACAAAAACCGCAAACAGAATGCCGTAAAAAATTACACTGTTGGCACTTATATTATTATATAATTTTATAAAATGAATTTAAGATTATGTATCCTTTAATATTTTTTCCAATAACATAGTATTTTTAATATATTTAAAGGAAAACTATACCCCCAAAATGAATACTTGAGCAACAGATAGTTTATATCAAATTAAGTGACATATTAAAGAATCTTGTCAAACTGGAATATATATTTAAGTAAATATTGCCCTTTTACATCTCTTGCCTTGAGTCACCATTTCATGATGGTCTGTGTGCTGCCTCAGAGATCACCTGACCAGAAATATTTCAACTCTAACTGTAACAGGAAGAAGTGTGGAAGCAAAAGAGACAACTCTGTCTGTTAATTGGCTCATGTGACCTAACTTTATAGTTTGTTTGGTATGTTTGTGTGCACCGTTGGATCCTAGGAACCCAGGAGGCTGTCCTTATTTTTTAAAATGGCCATTTTCTATTTATGATTACCCAATGGCACATGTTACTAAAAAAGTATATTATTCTGAAAATGGTTTATTTACATGAAGCAGGGTTTTACATATGAGTTGTTTTATGCAATGTCTTTTTATAGAGACTTACATTGTCCGGGGGGTATAGTTTTCCTTTATAAAAAAATAAAAAAAAACAGATATGTAAACAGAAATTTAAATATAAATATTCTGAATTCCAATTATTTTCTTTGAATTTTATAAATAATTTGGTCAATGGCTATATTTCATTATCTAGATCACTTTGTAATGAGACTCTGAGTTCACCTCTGGGTATTTATTGTTATAAAACTATATAAAGGAAGGCATTGGTTTAATTTTTTATGTTTTTTTAATCCCTCAGCAGGAAGATTTAGATCTAAGCCAAATTTCATAAATTTGTATATAAACAGTAAATCAGCCTGTATATTAAAAATGTTAACATGAGACACATTGACATTGGGAACCACTGATGAAATTATTAGGCAAAACAGAACCAGTAGTATCCATAATTACTTTCCATCTAATTAACCTGTTTGCTGGAGAGGCTGTGGCCTCCATTTCAGTTACTGCACATTTTTTTCCAGAGAGTCGAGCTTATTAATGAGCTATACTATTGTAGCCTTCAGCTGAGATGAAATGGAACAAGAAGTCGACATGGAACCTTTGGTCTTTGCTTTGGTCCTACTCCAAATATACACAAAATCCTTAAATAAGCTCTGTTACTGAATCTTGATAGAGGCCAACATATCCAGTGGAATTAGTCTGCCCATACTAAATTAATCCTTGAAAATCAACTCAAATATTTTCATAGTACATTGCTAAATGATAACATATTAGTTTTACATTGAAACCTGGAATTGTTGGTTGGACTCTCCCATGTCTTTCTAATCAACTGATTTAATGCCCTTTCAGTCTAATACTGAACCTCTTGTGTGCCGAGGCTAGACACAGTTTAAATACTTGGTATTTGCATTTCCTGTAATCCATTACGAGTTTTTTTTTCTATTTTGTAGAATGAAACTTTTATAACTGTCTTTTTAACTGGTATTAACCCTTTGAGTGGCATAAGGGGAATTCAGATGTTTCTATATTTGAAAGGTTAAAAACAATCATCCCACACCTTTATGTGTTATGTTACTCTTGTAAAGAAGCTGCTGTAATGTTTTTAAAGTTGTCTGACTTGAAGGGGATCTTTTTATAGCTGTAACTTGGGTTTATTTTGTATTTACAAAGACTAATGCACTGAATACCAGGTCTTCTAAACCAACTGTAACTGAAAGCTTTTTAAGCCTTTTAATTTACCCCAGTACAAATGCTAAGTTGAATTAACATGCATACATGTATGTGCTGGTGACAAGTAGGAAAAGAAGCATACATGTAAACAAAAACTCAAATTGCCAACCCTATTTCACTCTAATTATGCTATTAGCACTTTAATAGATGCATGTGGTTTAAAAGGGGACCTGTCACCCTAAGAAATAATACCAAATCCTATTTCATGGTGTTATTCAAGCAAAATAGTAGGGATGCACCGAATCCAGGATTCGGTTCGGGATTCGGCCAGGATTCTGCCTGGCCGAACCGAATCCGAATCCTAATTTGCATATGCAAATTAGGGCCAGGGAGCTAAATCACATGACTTTTTGGCACAAAACAAGGAAGTAAAACATGTTTTCCCCTTCCCACCCATAATTTGCATATGCAAATTAGGGTTCGGATTCGGTTCGGTATTCGGCCAAATCTTTTGGGAAGGATTCGGGGGTTCGGCCGAATCCAAAATAGTGGATTCGGTGCATCCCTACAAAATAGACTTCTCTCACACTATATAAATTATTTATATGTTGTTTCTTTTAATCATGGAATTTGCAATCGCATTAAGCAGGCAGGCACTATTTTGTAGACAAAGTTATTTCGGTAAGCACTTAAATTTTGCCAAAACCTTATTTATGCACCAGAATGGTGCACCTGATATCCATCCCCATGCACTGGCTACACAATTAGTTGAAAGAGGGGAAATGTGAGGAGTGCAGTGGCATCTAGGTAAGTGAAAGTAATTTCCTGCCTGAGGCATAGAGGAGGGGCAGGCAAAATATGATTGACAGCTGAGAGTTTTAAATGAGCTTATAATAGGTATAAATGTTTTACTAAAATAAACATTTTATGTCTGGGTACCCTTTAATGCAAACAAATGCCAAACATATATTTATCAAAATAATTATGGTCAATGTAGGGGTACACATGTTATATACAGAAGGAAGCACTTTGCAGTTCCATCAATACAGTTATGTGGAGCCTAAGGTTGCCAACCTTAAGTCCCACTATATTGCTGTGAAATGTTCATTCTAGTAGAGAGTATATAATGCCCCCCCCATGTGGTTTACATGGGGTAATGGGACATTAATTGGTTTGCACATTGCCCTGGGTGTGGATTTCAGTGGGAGGAGGATCTGTTACTACCATAAACTGGGAGAGAGGAGTTTTTATCCAGGACATGTCTAACAAATACAGGGGAGTTGCCATGTCTTGTCATGTGTGCAGGACTTATTCCTGGAGTACTGTGTATGCTTATTACAGTCAATGAGAAAGACTCGGGAGGTTGTCCTATTACCTACTACGAAGATTGCCATTGTCAACACTGGTTAACTGTCCTCTGATGCTCTGCCTCTGGACTTGCACCCAACCCTAATCCCTCCCCACCCAACCCACACCAAACCAGCCCCACTATTTCCCCTCTATTTATAGACCTGCGCCAGCCCGGCAATGTTTTTCACCTAAGGGGCTGGTGGGGGCAGGTGTGAATCTATAAATTTAGGGGCTTGATGCCAGCAGTGCAAGGTCACAGGCAGGGAGAATAGGAGAAGTGCTCAACCCGGACATGCTCAAGACCCGAAGATTTTGTGCAGGAGCCAGCCCAAACCCACCTGACCCACACATCACTACTAGATTGCAATGCCATTACCCCTTTCTTCATTACTGTTATCTGATCATACTTCAATAGGAGGCCTGTTGAAGATGATAAGGAAACTTCTGGCCAGCAAACCAAAAATAGATACAATAGTAGCTTATGTAAGGCAAAAACTGCAAGATGAGTCAGTCAGACCTTCGTTATAGCTAGAGGGAAGGGAAAAAAATCAAATACATCGTCCATTAGAAAATCCATATGGAAAACAAAAAATATAAATATGGTGGCCTTTAGGTGCCACACTGTCACATAAATCTGCAAAGTCAAAAAAGCTTTCTTGTAAATGCAGTGAGCTCTTACACCATGCAAACTCCTGCTCCACTCATGATTTAAAATACGTAGGCTAGGGTTACAGCACATTTTTTTGCTTTACAACATATTCAGTGTAATGGCTGAAATCTGGCATAACGATTTACATTTCTAACCACTCGTAATCTGCTCCTTCAACTGAGTCCAATAGTCATTTTCACTGGTAGCACAAATGCTTTGTGGTTTATTGGAAACTTTTTTTTTTATAGGAACGGTGAACTTTTCCCCTTCCTTTGCAGAGGAATATTCTTGAGAATTGTTTAAACAAGTCCAAATGTAGTTTTTAACGTTTGATTACTTTGGTTTCAATCCCCATAAGGTATGGAAAGCTTGAAAATCATATTGCATTTTTTTTACAGGTATAGAGATGTTATGAACTCCTTTCTCATGTTTATAGCTTATAGCTACAGCTGCAAATGTTGGAAGATGTCTGTGTTTATACATGTGGGTGTCTATATATATATATATATATATATATATATATATATCGATTCTCGGATAGTATCAGCACTCCAAGGCAATATTCTGGTTTAGCCGGGGTGCACGGTAAAAATACATATAGTGTGATATCCAAAAGACCGGCACTCCCAAATGTAAAACTTCTGATTTATTTAATCATATCACAATCCAAAGTTTCGGTCACCATTACGACCTTTGTCAAGGAAAGGTATATATAGGTGATCCACCACTGAAAGAGTTAAACACTGATTAATTAGTATATGCAACACCCACTGAGCAACCTGGGATTGAAGGGTTATTTAAGATTTACACAAATGGTTTTGTATCATCCTTGAGAAAGGTCGTAATGGCGACCGAAACTTTGATTGTTATATGATTCAATAAATCAGAAGTTTTACATTTGGGAGTGCCGGTCTTTTGGAT
>CM044439.1:158259513-158287400 GCA_024363595.1 Xenopus borealis | reverse complement strand
TGCACATTTGAATACAATTTTTCAACTGTTTCACTAAAATCCTGGTGTTGCTGGTCTTTTGAATGCTATATATATATATATTTGCTATTTGCTACATTTTACAAAACCTCATAATTTAAAGCAATTATTCAAAATTCTGGCTTTGCCACAAACTACAACAAAAATACCAGCTTCAACTCTTTCAGACACTTCACCAATAGCAACCTCTTTTGGTTTCAAGTTGAACTCTTCTCTACCAGGGCCAGAGACAGAATCTTGCAGAATAGGAACCTTCCTAGGGTGCAGTTAAGGGAGGGGGGCACTGGGCAGGTACATTTTAATTAGTCATCTCACTGCGCCTAGTCCAGGCTCTCCTGGTCCCCCACGTTCAAGCAGGGGGAGGAAAGGTGGCCAGCCAGGTTGTTAAGGGTGCACATTCAGCTTGGCCAAACTCTGTTTTTTACACAAATGCCACTACAACCTAAAGGAGAACTTATCCCCCAAAGAGGAAAAAACTCATCCAATATCTTCCATTGTTCCCATTACTGAAAAAGGTGTCCCTGAATATTACAAACACTTATCTATGCAGAGTAGCGCAGCAGAGCTCATGGGCGCAAACTTCTTCATCTTTGGGTTTTTTTTGGAAAGAGACTGCCACACTGAACCATTTGGCACATACGCAGTTGGAGCTAGTCGGTTATTTGCACCAACTATTCACAGGAAATCTCTGAAAATTGCCAAAGGGAAGGAAGAGGATCTGAAGAAAAATGATGATGGTGTCCATGAGCTCCGTTGCACTACTCTGCATGGATAAGTCAGCTTTAGTGATGGATGAATCTCCCCTGTTTTGATTCACCAAAAACGACAAACAAGTCACCAAACACATTGACAGGCCTGCCATCAGGGGGGGACAGGGGGGACAAGTTTCCCGGGCCCGGGCCCCCCTTACGAGCGCAGTAGCTTCTGGTCTGAAGTCCTGTGGCAGAATGCGGAAGTGCTGAACATTTGCGAAATCCTGAAGAAGTGGAAAGACCCGAAGTCCCAAAAGGAGCCGACACTGAAGTCCTGAAGCAGCAAAAATACCCGAAGTCACAAAAGGAGCCGACATAGAAGTACTGAATCGGCGAAAATACCCGAACTCACTAAAACAGCTATAATTGAAGTCCTGAGGCCACGAGTTCAATTCTACACCAATGTGGGTTGTTTTTTTTTTTAATCCCCTAGCCACCAATTTTTTATTTTAATACTCTATAGGTGCCTGCACCAATTTAGAAAAAAAAAATATTTTATGGTGCCCCAATTTTTTAAAAAACCTTTTATGGGGGGCCCTGGTACCAATGCTTTTTTATGGGTGGGGCTGGTGCCAAATTTTTTTTTTAACTTATAAGGGAGCCTTGGGGGGTTACATTTTTAGCGCTAATGTCTGTGTGGTCTTTTAACTTTGATGTGGAGTGGGCGGGGATTAGGGGTGGGACTTGAGTGCTAGTGTGGGCAGGGGTTAGGGGTGTGGCTTGGGTGCTAGGGTGGGCGGGGCCCAGCGAAAATTTTGTTGTGCGGGGCCCAGTGATTTCTAATGACTTCAATCCTTCTTTGAAAGGACATTTTTCAAACTGCACAACATTGGTTTTTACTATACATTAGAGACTATGGACTTTTTTTGTGGTGAAATGTGGCAAAATATTTCACTCATCCCTAGTAAGTGTAACATTCAGGGACACTTTTTGCAGTAATGCACTATGCAATTAGGAAGCAGAGTAGCAGGACAAAAGATGGTGGTGAATGTATTTTTTTTTTCTCTTTAGAGGGTTTAGTTCTCCTTAAAGCTGGGGTAAGATGCTTCCTATAGTGTTATAGTAACTGACAGTTACAGACAAAATTCTTAGATACTAGGAGGAAGACCTCCTATGGGGCTGATTGTGGAGTAGCTGGATCCAACACAAGGTCTAAGGATGGAATACTGTATATACAATCTACTCAAAAATACAATATACAGAGATTTACTGCCATATGGTAAGAAACGTAGATTCACTTCTAGAATGAACTAACGCCACCTTCTACCACTAGCTAGCCCTGAGGAGTCAGTCTCTCAAAAATGGAATGAGCACATTGGTCTTGATCCTGCCTCTGAATTTTCCTTGGCCAAAGAGGAAGTGCACAGCTCCAGCACTTCCTTATATAGGCTCCTGCATGGTAATGACGGGTGATTTTATAGAGCCTCGTTCATCATTCAGTCACACAAGGGTTAACAATGACACTCTTCTGGCAATTTGTATGCATTTGCTCTGCTGTGTTCCCTCACATTAAAAATGTTTTTAAAATTTCAGGTTAGTGAAAGACTCCCATTTATCAGATCATATAATTTCATGGTTTTTGTTCCGATTCCAGCAAAGAAAAGACATTTTGCATTAAACCAAAAATGGTGGGTTAATTTGAATCGTTAAACATGCAACCTCTCGATGGTTAGTGACCTTTATTTTCATCTATTAAAACTGCATTTTCATTCCTTTCTAACAAGGCCGAAAGTTAAGCGTATGACTGAGAGCTTTTCAGCACAGCGACAGAAAGGAATAGTGGGTATTTCATCAATGGAAGAGACCAGTTTATAGAATTTTAAAGCCAGGTGCTTGACACATAACCATGGAAAAGTATAGAAATAATATAATTTATAGAAATAAAATGAGTGAGAATCATTATTTTTTATTGGGACCACTTAATGCGCAGAAAATTTACCCTTTCAAAAAAAATATGGAAAAACTTCTCTGGTGGACTTATTGGGTCCAAATGTTAAGGTTTACATTATTTTACTATGCAAGCCTTCTTTCATATCTTGGCAGTAGTGATTTCCATTTTATTCCTTTGGTATCCATAATCTTATTACAATCAGAAACATATGCCTTAAGTTTATTCGACAGCTCTTTTGACTAGATGAGTCCGATGCATTATTAGTGGCTGAAATAGCATGGGAGATATGGAAGAATATTGCAAGGACAGCTGGGGTTAAATATATAAAGGGTTGAAAAAGCTGGTTTTGTTTGCCATCTTTTTATTTCAATTAATTTTGGGAAATTTGGGAATAAATGGATGATTCCCCTAAAGCCGTTCTTACATATGATTCAGAAAGCAGCCGCCCAAATCAGTTTCTAGTTGGACAGTTTTGCCTAATTTGTGCAGGGAGGTAGATTAACCAAAAATCAAATTTTTGAGTTTTTAAGAAAATAAAATTGTGTATTTTTTTCAGAAATAAAAAGTTCACCAACAAAAAAAAAAATTTGCTCAGTCAGCGCTAATTCACTTAAAGGGGTAGCTCACCTTCAAGTTAACTTTTAGTATTTTGTAGAATGGCCAATTCTAAGAAAGTTTTCAATTCGTCTTCATTATTTATTTTTCATAGATTTTAATGATTTGCAATTTTCTTCTGTTTCTTTGCAGCTTTCAAATGGGGGTCACTGACACCATCTAAAAACAAATGTTCTGTAAGGCTACAAATGTATTGTTATTGCTACTTTTTATTACTTATCATTCTATTCAGTCCCTCTCCTATTCATATTCCAGTCTCTTATTCAAATAAATGCAGGGTTGCAAGGGTAATTTGTACCCTAGAAACCAAATTGCTGACACTGCAAACTAGAGAGCTGCTGAATAAAAAGCTAAATAACTATAAAAGCACAAACAATGAAAAATGAAAACCAATTGCAAATTGTCTCAGAATATCACTCTCTACATTATACTAAAAGTTATCTCAAAGGTGAACAACCCCTTTAAGTGCAACATTTCATCCGAAGTTGCACTAGCGTTGCTTTGTCAAGCAAAGGGAAGTTGCGCTAGCGTTGTCTAATTTGCATAGGCGGGAAGTTAAAGTTCAATGGACGTATATGTTGCAGCAAATACATTACATTACACAATCCCGGGAAACCTTAATAATAGAGTTGTTATTTTGCCCTATACATGTGCCCACTGTATAGTTTATGTTCCATATGTTAGGAAATGTAGGGGGGAAGCCAGGTACCCCAAAAAATGTATGATCTTTTTCAGCCTATCACCCTGTAAATATGAAAAGTGTTTTGAAAAATTTTCAAATATTTTTTATGAATTCCTGTCTACTCTATTGCACTTCGCCTGGTCTGAGGCACAAGAGGTTACGTGAGTGAAATCCACATCTTAGTGAATTGGCATAGTAACGCTTTTTCACCAGAGGGAGAATTTGCCTGCTGTTAGAGTGCAAAGGAACGCTAGCATACCTCTACTTGGCTAGCGAAGGGGCGCCTGTGCTTTTCAGTAAATTGGCAAAGTAACGCTGAAGAATTTTCGCTAGCGTTAGTCACTTTGTCCTTTAGTGAATCTGCCCCTAAAAGACCGAAAGGCTAAAAAAAAAGGTCAAATGGGATCAGCTCAGCTCCCACTGAAATTTATAGGACCTTGACTACTTTTCCTTAGTTTTAAAACCAAGAAATAAACACAAATTATTGAAGAAAATTCTTTTTAATGAAAAACTTAAATGCTAGTTAATAGGCCCCTATGTGTCTTTTATTACCTAACCCCACAAGTTTCTTATTACTTCTCTTAGCTATCATATTGCTTTATTAGTCAGTCTTGTGAGAGACTTGCTTACTCATGGGTTGGGTTTGACATTGATTAAGCTGGTGGCAGATGTGGCTACTGGGGGAGATTAGTTGCCCGGTGATAAATTGCCTCTTCTTCAGGGACTAATCTCCCCTAAATGCCTTCCCATTGGCTAAAATGTAAATTGCCGGTGGAATGGCACCTAAGGTTTCTTTGTGAGACAACTTCGTTGGGCTTCGGAAAATGAAGCATTCAGAGTTCCATCCCTGCCACTTCCCTTATGTGGTATATGGTAACTGGTCTCTTTTTGGAGAGGCAACTCCTCCCTAAATCTTCACTATTCTTTGCCCTAAAGTGTTTAGATTGGGGGATCCTAAGTGGGCACTAGATGCCAGGTTCCTTGGAGGCCCAATTTGCCACTGTTTCTAGTTAAGCAGCTGCATTATGTGCAGTCTGCATATAGATTAAATTAAATCAGATATCTTCAGTAGACTAGATACATGTTTTCAGCAAATAACTTTCAGGGCTTTTTTGTAGATTTAAAATAGTTTTAGTTTAGGGCTATCTACACTTATTTTCATTCCCATGTCTCAGTATAAAAGGAATGTGTCTGTGGATCTGGAACCAGCTATAGTATTACCTTAAATTTGTAAATGCTTCAAAATTCAGACATCTGTAAGCATCTGGTTACTGTAATTCAGATTTAAGATAGTATTTAGAAAATGACAAGAGTCTTTTATTCACACAGAAAATAGTACATGAAGAAAATTTCACTTAAATAAAAATTAGTGATGAATTAATTTTTCGCCAAGTTTTGCCTCCAATGGCTGAAGAAAATTGTCGGTGGTCAAAAAACCCACTCTTGTCAGTTCTGCCACATTTTTCAGGAGTTGGTGGTTTTGGCCTTCATCCTTGGATGGCCCTGGCTGTTTGGAAAATACCTAGTATCACTATTCCTCAATCAGTATGTCATCTAAATGCCAAGTATACAGAAGTGTGTTTGTAGCTGAAGAACATATATACTTTAATTAAAAATAATTATCTGATGTTGTGCGGTTACTGTATATGATATATAGTTAATAATAAAACACAAAGGTAATAATGCTGAAAGAATATGCCCCTATTAGTTGTTTTGGCTAGATGAGCATTCAGACAAGTTTATGAAGATACCTTATAATGCCCATACTGTATGGAGACAATGTTGTCAAAGTTGAGGCAGATCTTATTTCTTGTCATCTCCCTCATGTTTTAGCTCTTGCTTATTTCAATGGCCCGAACCCCTTGGTGCTACTTCTTATTACAGTGTATACAAATCATGCTGGATACGGAAGTCTGCAATGAGATGTTGGAGAATTTTACAAAAAAAATCCTTCTCTCATGCAATACTTTCTCCAGTTTGAGGGCACGTCCTGCATAAATAAGTGATTTCAGAGCTTTTAGGGTATTTTTTTCATCATTGTAGTTTTTCCAAAAGAACTCAAAATGCTCCTTGTACCATAGCCTATATTTCCCTCTTAATTACAGTGTGTTTCTAATAGTACCCTTGTTTTAGATCTCATGGGTGTGAAAATAATTTGTGAATGGAACACATAGTAATCAGAAAAAGTTTCTTGTGTGACTCTGTAGTGGTCACTCAGTGATTACTTTCCTACCTCTCTCTCTGTTGCATGAGCAGTGATGTCACCACCTCTATATTGAGACATTACAAATCCAGACTAAGGCCATCTGACACTATGGCTTCTTGTAGGTTCCCCTCATGGTAGATTTCCTTGTCCGTTAAGTTTCCTCTGCTGCCTTTATATACGCACATTCTAGTATTAACCTTTCCCTGTCTTACCTGCCTGTACACTGCCTGCCCTGAATTGTTGCCTTGACTTTGGACTTCTGGTAACCCTGCCAGATGCAATACCTGCCTTTCTTTGCCATGCCAGTTTAACAGCTTGAGTTCCTGCCAGTCTCTGTTCCCAACCAGTATCCTCCCTGATTCTCACTAAACCCTATTAAGAACCAAGGACCCTTGTGACCTCATATTGGCCCCAGATTTCTGACAAGTTTACTATTTTTCTGTTCAGTCTTGCTCTCCAACCAATGACTACATGCATTTTGATTACAATGACTGATGCATTTTGTATTTGTTTTGAATGGGGTTCTAGGTTGGTGAGCAGCAAAGAGTCTGTACCAATAGATACACCCTTTGCATTTCTACTGTCTTCTTCAGTGCAGGCCAAAATCCCAAAATCACTTGTAAAAATATGATACAGTGTAAATCCGAAGGCTGTGATTCATGCCATGCATTTAGTAAACTTTCATATTCTATTTCTACTATCTTTAATGGTGCTTCAAAAGCAAAATAATGTGTTGGCACTGGAAGTTTTATTTGAACACTCTTGCTAGAGTCAAGAAATGTTCATATATAAGGTGTGATGTCCCAGAGCTTGAGACAGGTTTATGGGCGCACAATGACAGTGCATCCAGGATCTTTTAGCCACAATAACTTTATGCATACAGTGAGATATAACTGCTCAACAGGAGCTCACATACTTTGTGTCCAATTTCCTTTGGGAGATTCTGCCTCAGGTAGCTGTTCTGCTTCAGTATCGCATTCCCTTCATAATTTAGTGCCACCAATCCAGTTTGCAACCACATTCCGTTTATTAAAAGTCATTTTTCACAGTAAATATCTTACAGTCTCTCAACATAAAGTTCTAACAGTCACCTACAGTTTCCAATTTGTTTAGCCAAAGAGAAACTTAGTTTGAGTATTCCATATGAATATGCTGCCCTTCACATGGATTGCCCAAATGTACAGTGCAACACTGGAGAAGTGAAATCCAGAATTAGGGGATGCTACAGCATATCTTGCTCTGTTGTGCAGCAATCTGTCCACACTGAAGGATGTATCTTTAGCAGCATATCTGCTAGCAGGTACACCCACTTCTCCTTGAGATCCTCTTCCTGGGTATGAGACCTCACTGTCCCATTACTCTGAGCCAAAAGCTTCCAGTACCATCAGAAATCTACATATGAGACAACTGTAATGCTGTTAATCTGTACAAAAGTGTAAGGTTTACAACGGGGAGCCGCTGTAACCAAGGATAGCCACTCCATGGGGAGTGGATATTGCGGAAGCCCAGGGGTGTAGCCATAGGTGATTGGAGGCAAAGACATGATGATAAAAGATTGAAGATTTATTGGCAGCCAGAATACAGAAACAAAATGTATAAGCACCTATAGGCCACTATATTGGCAGAACAGTTTCACTACTGATTTCATTTTACTACTTAAACTATGATGACAATAAAATATTATGTGATGGATAATTAACATACCAGTCATCGCCTTTCTTAAAGGGATACTGTCATGTTTTTGTTTGGTTTTTTAAAAAGCATCATATAATAGTGCTGTTCCAGCAGAATTCTTCAATTAAATCTGTTTCTCAAAAGAGAAAACAGATTTTTTATATTAAATTTTGAAATCTGACATGGGGCTAGACATTTTTTCAGTTACCCAACGTCACGCTTATGTGTTATAACCCTCCCATCCCCAGCAGCCTAACAACAGAACAATGGGAAGGTAACCAGCTAACAGCTCCCTAACACAAGATAACAGCTGCCTTGTAGATCAGCGCTCAATAGTAAAATCCAGGTCCCACTGAGACATTCAGTTACAGTGAGTAGGAGAAACAACTGCCTGCCTGAAAGTAGTTCCATCCTAAAGTGCAGACTCTTTCTGAAAGCACATGACCAGGAAAAATGACCTGACATGGCTGCCTATGCACCAATATTACAACTAAAAAAAATACACTTGCTGGTTCAGGCATTAAATTATACATGGCAGAGTGAATTATTTGCAGTGTAAACAGTGTAATTCAGTAATAAAAACATCATAAAAATAATGACAGAATCCCATTAAGGAAGCCATCCAGGTGCAGGTTCTAAGTTTCTTGACTGAATTAGCAATACCATTGGTCCATAAATTGAATTATCTCTCCTGATCATAATCCAATTTGGTTCTTTTGATTTTAATTGGGATCAGTGAAAGAAGCTCAACTGCAAAGCACAGTATCGGTATATGTGGCTGAAAGCATTTCACACCTTCTTACTGGTGAAACCAGGCCCGGACTGGCAATCTGTGGGTTCTGGCAAATGCCAAAGGGGCTGCTAGAAGGTGCCATAGAAAGTCAGTATTTAGTGAGCTGGTGGGGGGTGTTTGGGCCTCTGTGTGGGCCTATATAAACCTGAAATGCCAGGGCCTATTTTGATTCTCAGTCCGGACCTGGGTGCAACCATATTGTTAGTTTGTGAAGCAGATATGGCCATGGTAACAATCACGTTGCTTGATATCATGACCAAACTAATGCATGGCCAGTCTTATACACCAAGCTCTTTTCCAACAGAGCAGCATTTCTCAGCAGTTGCTGATCCACTGTAAATCTATGATTAGTTTTCTGTTGCTGCAACCATGAGCGGATCCTTGAAATCTGTTCTTCCAACAGGATTTTTTCCAAAAACGTATATCTTTAAAATATTTTATGATTTTATTTTGAAGATTACCAAATCTGCGTATGGTCATACCCACTGATCAGCAAATGCTCCCAAAAAAGTAAGGCAAACATATTAATGACGACTTTTGTTTTCAGTGACTCAGATAACGCCACATGTTTTCAATCCTACATGATGGATGTTAAAAGTTAGAATAACATAGTTGCTTTATTAGCTATGGTCAGAAGGGTATAACAATTAGTTTAACTCAGTTCTTGGAACTGCTAACTAAATGGGCTGCACAACAAAGATCTATTATGTTATGCTACTTGAATATTTGTTTTTAGATGTGAAACCAAAATTATAATGAAGTTGACATTGTGTTATCATTGTTTTTTTGGATCCTGGAGTACTTTATAAGGGAAAACATACAAATTAAGTGTCAACAGAATTACAGCATGTGTTGCCTTTTGACTACTGGCTCCCTCTCATTGGGATAGAATGGCAGTCTAAAACGGAAACTGGTAAATGGATAGGATGTGCAAAATAATTGTTTTCAATATAGTTAGTTAGCCATAAATGTCATCTATAAAGGCTGGAGGGATTGGATGTCTAACATATTAGCTTTGCAGCTCACTGACCTGTTACCAGTCAATAACCAATCAGTGAGTGGAAGGGGGGCATGTGGAACATACTGTAAATATTCTGTTAGTTTGCTTTTGAATCTGAAGTGCATGCTAAGGATCAAAAGCAAACTAATTGAACAATTATGTCCAATGTGCCCCCTCCAACCTATGAGGTTAGAGAGCTGCAAAGAAGAAAGTAGTGTTCTGGCTATTATGTTGGGCATTGAACTGTCCACACACATTTACCAATAAAATTTTTGGCTAACTAGCGATGTTAGAAACATTTGTTATGTCACCCAGCCTGTTTGTTTACCCAGCTTGGATCCTGCACTGTCAGGGTCGGACTGGGCCAGTAGGGCACTGGGAAAAAACCTGGTCGGTCCCAGCTCTCACCCAGACCCGCTCCCTACTTAAAGCACTGCAGCTCTCCCTACCTCGGCCCATTCCCTACCTGGGCCCATCTCTACACCGACTTCCCTCCCTGGCCCCGGTAATTTCCTTACAAAGGAATAGGTAAGTGTAGGGGGGTCAGAGGGTGGTTTGGGGCTGGGATATGGTGTTAGAGGGAGGTTGTAACTTGAGGGCCAGAGAGTGCTTGTGGCTGTCACACTCTGTACTGTGGGTTAGGTGAGGAGCAGTAGAGGGCAGATAACAGCAGGGGGCTTACCTTGGGCACCCTTACTTTTTGGTCCAACACTTTGCTTTCTACAAATAAATATGCACAGTGTGACTATTGATGATGGGTAACCCTGGAGCTACCACCATCCTGAAGTTGGTCTTAATTCCAAGATTTCCACTTTAGGATTTGTCAATATGTGCAACAAGCTTGTGCCCAAATAACAGCACAATTTGATTGCCTCACGGCATAAGTAAAGTGCACTGTGGGTAAAACATGGTGATCTGCATTCAAAAAATGCACTGTTCGCATTGCATTTGAGGTAAATACACCTTATTGTACTCAAATCTCCAGATGATTATTACTGGTACATATTTTCTTTAACTGTGATGACTTGGACACACCAAAATGTGTACAGATGGAGCATGCTTTGTTTGAACATTTTCACACAGGCAAGGCACAGACATCACTACTGGGTGCAAAACTTGGGTCAGCGAAAAAAATGACTATTTCATCTGCTATACCCCAAGTTCTACCATAGTTCGTTAGGCTTGGACTACATGGAATAAAGTAGCTTTTCACTTCTTTTTAGAATTAGTCATTTGCGGAGAGAAAATCATTCTTGTGCTTTGTTCTAGTGCCAAATCAATTTACCTAAAATACTTCTATTTATGTTTCCATTTGTTACACATGGCACCCCGTCCTACAGACTATTCAATGCCAGCAGGAGCCAAGATTTTCTATTGACTGGTAGAATTAGTAGTGTAATTTTGAGCCTATGCAGTACAAACAGCAGTTAAATAAATAGCCAGGGTAATTTAAAGGAGTTATATATACATGCATTCCTATGTCCTTGGGGTCTTTACTTAACCATAATTGCTTTACCATATAACCTCAGCTGCAAAAAGAAAAAAAAAACACTGTCAGAAAAAAGTGTATTAAATACAGTAAAATTAAATATGGAATGTTCCATGTCTGTATGCAGTTTCTGAGTAATCTCTAAGCCTTCCTGATTAGGTATTAAGGTTTTAGGGACAGATTACTGAAAGGAAGTTGGGGAATGGTACATGAAAACAGCTAGCACTCCAGTAGTTAGTAATAGTAAGCCTCATTGCTAACAGAAGTGCATGTAATTAGTTTATAATTAGAATTTGAGACATGGATACCTTTCTTTTCCCTCTGTTTCATCAGAGATTTATCTGCCTGATAAACACATTGTGCAGCGCAGTGTGTTCATCCAGGGATCATGGGGACCTTTGATTGACTGGGTGACACCTAGGGGGTTATTTACTAAGATAAATATTTCTGATCAAGCTTTTTGGGGCAAAATAAATGTTTGGTGGAAAAAACTCAAGTTTTTCAAGATTTATTAAGCCCGATGGTGCGAAAAGCCCAAATCCTAAAATCCGCCATCTCAAACATATTGAGGTCCTGTATAAGTCAATGGGAGAGGCACCTATACCAAATTGAAGCTATCATGGTCTGTGCTGGGTTTAATCTGAAAACTTTACTTTTTCAGGGTTTTCAGGCAAAAACTCGAGCGATTCGGGAAAAAGCCAGAACAATTGGAGTGATTCAGTTTTTCTTCAATCCGGTTAATTTGGGTTATTTAATTGTGTGTATTTTATTGAGTGTAGGAGTTTGGTCTTTTTTTTTTAAATAAAATATGAGATAAATTCAGATTTTAGTAAATAATCCCCTATTGAGCAAATCTGCCCCGTTTCGCTTTGCAGAAAAATTTGCGAACGCATTGAAGTTAATAAAAAAAAGTCAATGGGCATTTTTTTCTCAAGTTTCTTCTTACTCCAAATTCATTTGTCAATGGCCATTTTTTCTTGTCTTGACTTTTTAGTCAAGGAAAAATTTCCAGCAGTTTTGCAAAAAAATTCACAGATCCTGAAATTCGGATTTCACTGTAAATTCATCCCTGGCAAAAAAATTTGCTCATCACTAGTAACACCTATTCAGAAGTTCAATTTTCGGGGAAATTTTTTTTATAAAAATGAGCTGGACAAAAAATACAAAGTACTTAGCCGTTTTTGAGATTCATGAGTATAATCATATTTAGAAAATACTGTTCTCTATATTACATTCATATGGTGAACGCTTAAAGAGATACTGACACAACATTAAAACCTCTTTTTTTTTTTTAAATATAACATTGTCTTTGAAAAAAGGACAGTCAGGTTGGCAAAAACTGACTGTCCCTGTCACTGGCAGGTTTAGAAACTTCAAGTTACAATTACTTGCTAAAACAAACCTATTGGTGAAAAATAATCAACATGACATATAGTTAACTTTCAGGGGAAGATTTACCATTGAATTTTTTTAAAGGGCTAATTCAATCAAATAGGTCCGCTTTGGATCAAATAAAAAAAAAATCTTTCGATCGCATATTGAGTAACATCCTTTGAATTCCTAGGACTTAGAAAATGTTTCAGGACAGGTTCTAGGAGGTCCCCCATAGGCTATAATGGCAATTCAGTAGCTTTAAGGTGGCGAAGTGTCGAATTCGATGGATTTTAAAGGGATACAACTTTCGAAAATTCAAATTGTCTAATTTTTTCTATTCGGATCGAAATTTTTGCCTATTCGATATTTGAAGTAGCCCAAAATTACTTTGAAATCCGAATATTCAGTTCGACCCTTAGTAAATGTGCCCCTCAATGTACTTTGATGAGCAGTTTTTTTTGTGTCAGTATCACTTTAAACATGCATTAAACCAGAATCTGTCCGGTGAACCCCCACTGTTTTGGTGCAAGAAGGGTTATTGAGGAATCTCTCAATAAACTGGACGTCATTGGTTCTTGAAACTTTATTTTCTGCATCCGTCTCTTTTATGTTACTTCAGAATAATACAGAGCACAATTAATCACTAGTGATGGGCGAATTTATTCGCCAGGGGCGAATTCACGGCGAATTCCCGCGATTCGCCGCTGGCGAATAAATTCGCGAAACGGCCGGAAAAATTCGCCGCCAAAAGTTCGAAAATGACGTGACGTGCGCCGAAAGCAACGCGTCACTCTTTTCGCGAATTGGTGAAAAATTTGCGAATTTCTCTGGAAATTTGTGAATTTTTCGGCGAAGCGAAACGCGGCCATTTCGCCCATCACTATTAATCACCCCACAGTATTTAAATAATTCCTTCCACTGATGGTATGGGACACAGGCAGAGTATTAGTTGCAACAATGAGGTAGTATTTACTTGTAGTTGAACCAGTCCCTGGCGCTAGAGCAGTGTTCTCTAACCAGTTGCCAACTCATTGGATGTTGTTCCCAGTGGCCTCAAAGCAGGTGCTTATTTTTGAATTCCTGGTTTGGACACAGGTTTTGGCCTCTTGTAGGCTGACGGTCCACAAAGCGACAATCAATAGTCAATCACCCTAGGAACTTTATTTATGTTTGTGTTGCTCCCAAACTCTTTTTACATTTGAATGTGGCTCACAGGTATAAAAGGTTGGGGATCCTGGTGCTATAATACTTAACTCCAGGAATCTCTCTTACATGAGTTATGATCTTACTGGAGCCTGCCCAGCTCCTTTTGGATTATCATTGATAGGAGTTGTAGCTGTTCTGAGTATCAGCAAGACCTTAAAACATCTGTTAATCCTCATTAGTGGGTGAATCATAGCAATTACTGCAGTATTAATACCTAGAGCAAATCTTGACATAAACAGGCCAATATTGTCTGCCAACTCTTGTTGGCAGCTTTTAGTCCTAGGTTCAGAGTTCGGCTATTTGCCAACTTCAACAGGTACAACTACAACAAATTATGTAAAAACACCACTATGTAAATTTATTCAACCAACCAATTATAAGCTGATTGCATTTATTTAATGAGTTGGTAACATTTGCATTGTCTTAAGTGTTAACATTATGGAAAACTGATCCTAGATTGTTAGATTGTTTTTGAGTTACTCTTCCTAAATAGGAAAGAAGACCAAGATGTCATTTCTTATAAAAGTCCTGCACATAAATTCCAATGAAAGTAGGTACAGTATATAACCTGTTTGAAGAATTCAGTAGTCATTGTGAGAAGGGACTAGACAGAGGTGTGGATAAAATGCACGACATGTAAAGGAAATGAGTAACCAGGACCTCATAGAACCATAGCTACTTGATTCTACCTGACCTTGCATGTTTTTATAAACTGGAGACATCCTTTTGAAATCCCCAAAATTTGTGAACCTCTGCTCTATCTTATTGCCGTTATTTCTGTCCCTATTGTTCCCTACCAACCTGTTTCTTTCTGTCCTGTGCCCTCTAGTGCCACCAATCTCAAAAGAACAGACAAGCAACACAAGTGACCAATGTGGATAAACTCCCCAAGTAGAATCAGTGGTCCAGGTTCTGCGGCCCCTGACAGTTTAGGCAGGGGAAAACCATTAATTTTGTGAACAAACAGACGTGGGTCTCCCCGTACTCTAGGACACCCATAGAGACACAGATATAATAGTAAAAACTACTTTTATTGAAAACAATTAAAATATGGACATATCCAGAGGCCCTGTATATACTGAGGGCCTCTGCCTATGTCCATATTTTACTTTTTTTATATAAATTGTTTCGACTTTTATATCTGTGGCCCTGTGGATTTCCTAGGGTGCTGGGAGGTTCACATCTGTTTGTTCACAAAATATAGCACCACCATTCAAGGGCAAGCAATGCTCTGTTCTCACAAAACATTAACACTGTGCTGGCATGCTTCAAGTAGACAGCAACTATGGGCTTTTCAGAGTATACTTAAGACTACAAGCCTTTAATAAGCATCATGAATTATTTTAAATGTCAGGCTCATTCCAATTTCTCTGTAATCAGCTTATCTATATAGTGATCGCAACTGCTATCCACAGTTTAAAAACAAACTGGAATACTTATAAACAATGAAAGACAATGAAAATATCTGCGTTGTTGTTACCAGTATAAATAATTATCTTGAATTAAACAGGACTAAGCTAATATGCTCTCATGACTTGCAAGAAATAATTCTGCCAAAACAAAAATTATGGCATTTTTAAAACAACAATATTAAATCTATGAGTGACTTTGCTTTATAGGTGAACATAAAACTCAGGGCCCTGTTCCAGTTACATGGAAACAATTACATTACATTACAATGCAGATGTAGATTCCAGTAACCAATTTGGAATAGACAACTAGGTTTTGAAATTATTTACAAATGATGCGCTAAATCTGTTTGCCATCTGCTGCTTGCTCAGGGAAAACATTCTTCCCAATCTATTTTTTTAGATGCTGAAATTCAAAATATTCATGTAATCTTGCATGGTCTTGTCAAAGGCTTGTTGTCCAATCAAAAATTTATTTCATGGCTGTCCAAATGGTAAATGAAGCACAACTCACGGGGGGCTTTTAAGTTGTATACAGAATGTCTGAAAACTCCAGTAATTCTTCTGCAGTGAATTCTCTTTTGTACTTTATAAGCCATTGTGCAACCACACAAAGTTCCCAAATGAAATACAACCAACATGAGGAAAACACCAGTTACCACCGGTCAGCTGGGTTGTGCATGTCTTTAAGCATAATTTTACATTTCTATTGAATCGTTTTCCTTGTATGTTTGAAATCTACTGTATTTATCATATAGGCTAATTAATCCATAACCAGTGGCTCAACAGCAAAATATTTATTATCATTCCAGGAGTCTCTATGTTAATCTTTAAGATTTGTTGTGAGCTCACCAGGAATCCATTGTCACGAACGGCACCCAATACCAGACCAATTGCCAAACACCTTTGTCTCAGCTCGGCTTCACCATTTAAGTGACCGCCTTTGGCCTCGGGAGGAGCCCTCGGCTTACTCAGATGCCACCTGGACTTATCGAGAGGTGTAAAGCAAAGGTTCTGGCTAGCACAGGGGCATGATCGTCTCACCAAGGAATTGGATTGAAGAATACCACCAAGCGGAGTAGGCAGGCCGGAACAGCACAAGCTGCGTAGAATAGTCAGACAGGCCAGGATCAGGATTAGAGAGTGTAGAGTAGTCAGGGGACAGGCAAAAGGTCAGGATACCAGAGGACAGAAATAATCAGACAAGCCAACGGTCAGGATTAGAGAATAGCAGGATAGTCAGGCAAAGCAAGAGCCAAATACCAGTAGATCAATAAGGAATCAGTTAGGAAACACACCCAGGAACTAACAAATAGAACCTAACAACGGGCAATGCTCTGAACACTAAGATCCCTTTAAATAGTGTTTGAATTTGGCGCAATTGCTCTTGACGTCATCACGCCGGCGCGCATGCGCCTACAAAAGGCGGAAGTGGGCGTGCGGCGCGCACTAGGGAACCGGCAGGGGAAGGATGCACGCGGTGAGCGTCCCCGCTGGAGGCATGGCGGGCGCTCCCGCGTGCATGGAAGTGAGCCACTAGACCACCAGGGATACGGTACGTTACATCCATAATATTGGGATAAAAATAATTTTGGACCCTCAAATACTTTGAGGTTGCATCCAATTAGAGGCTACTGAAGGCTGCCAGTGCACACAAGGTTTGCCAAAACTAATTTGATTAAACTAATTTCCGTAGTTATTTCCATGAATGTTCCTATTATTTATTGACTCTTCTCTTCTAGGAGTCTTATTTTTCACTTGTGTGTGTCTTGACCTTGACACTTGCCACTGCCCCACTCAACCACTGATTTTCCCTAGACCACCAATGATGTAGAAGGCTGGGAATGGTGATTCGAACAGATAGATCACTTGAAAAAGTAACATCCCTGACATACAATGAGCTGTTGTTCATAAAATGCTTTGATTCATGAAAGGAAAATGATATGATAATCTGAACAGTAAAATCCCTGCATAAACTTAAGTTATTTTCCCTAACTAAATGAATTCATGTTCTTTCCCAGATGAGGAACCTGCTTCAAGGGGATGAGATACTTGTACCTGTGGTGTGATAGGAAATTGGCTACCTGAGAACCTGGCAGGGTGCCTTACTTGAATGGCTGACTGCCTAGTATTCCCATTATTTGCCTTTGTAGGAGACAGGATATTGGTTCCTTCTGCCTTAAGGTTAAACGCAATATTTGTTAGAGATTTGGCAGTGGCAAATGTATCACACAACAGACCAGTCCTGTGTGTGCATATGTATTGAAATAACCCCTTACATTAATATATATGCAGACTGCAAATCACCAAGGAGTCCAATGACCATAAAAAGGCAATTATTATTCTCTTTTCTAATACATATTATATAATCATTTCAATTTCTGGATAAAACAATTGATTTTTTGTTGAATTTTCTAAAATAAAAAATATTTTAATTTATAGCAGTACCACTCAATGATGACTAAAGCTTCAGCCTTGCTGTTAATCTGGTGTTACGTGCAATATTACAGACACAAGAAGCCCTGTACTTTCCACTTGTTAAGCATTTATTAAGTTGAGGGCTCCACTGGAGCTCTGAGATTGCCTGCATTTTATTTTTTTGCAAGTTGAACACTTTAAAAAATTTAAGGAATGTAATAAAATGCCCAAAATACACCTGCCTGACTTCTTCTGTGACATCGATATACTTTGTACATTAAAAAAAATGCACCAAAATTGGCACCAGTATTAACACAACTTACCTTTAACCATGGCAGAAACATTTTAGGTGGCTTATACAAAGGAGCTGCAGTTCTGGGACAAATCTATGCATTGTAGGTAAAAACCTTGAAATTGTGTGAACTGCTTGCACTAACACTTAGGGGCACATTTACTAAGGGTCGAAGTGAAAATTTGAATTAAAAAAAATCAGAATTTAGAAGTAATTTATGGCTACGTCGACTATCGAATAGCCCAAAATTCGATTAGAACTGAAAAAAATCTAATTTTGAAGTACTGTCAACACTTCACCACCTTAAAGCTGCTGAATTGCTATTTTAGCCTATAGGGGACCTCCTGGAACCTTTAAGGAGTGTATTTGAAAGTTTTTGAAATTTCAAGGATTTTTTTCAAAATCGTTCCAATCATTCGAATTGAACAATGCATTAGAACGATTTTTATTAGATTGATCCATTTTTTATCAAAAATTTGATGGTCAAATTTCGAATTTTTTTAAATCTGCCCCTTAAAGGGATTCTGTCACAGGAAAACTTGTTTTTTTTCCAAAATACATCGGTTAATAGTGCTGCCCCAGCAGAATTCTGCACTAAATACAGTTTTTCAAAAGAGCAAGCAGATTTATTTTATGTTTGAATTCAAAATGTGACATGTGGCTAGATGTTATTTTCACAGGTAACCTGCATCATGTGACTTTTTCTCTGATAAACTATTTACTGCTTCAAGGAGTGATGTCACCCCTTCGCTCCCACAGTAGCCCAATCAGCAGAACAGCTCCCTTACACAAGATAACAGCTCTATGCTAGATAGCACTCAACAGTAAGATTCCAAGTCTACTGTGACTTTAGTTACATTGAGTTTGAGAAACAATAGCTTATCTGAAAGCACTGTAAAGAATTCTCACCCTGGTGGTCTAGTGGTGCGACGGAGACACTCCTCTTCTTTGCTGCTGGCTACTTTTTAGTGTGAAAAATTCACGAAATGCCACACCTCGTTTTGGACACGCGTGTCAGTTTTTGGACGCCGGCGCCCATTGCAGGCGTCGGAAAAAAAACAGACGCCGGCATCTACATATATACAGATGAAGCCACTTTGGTTCATGTGTTTAACACAGATTATCTAAACACATTTGACCCACTTAGCCCATTACTTTATATAACACTGTTTCTTCAGTTAATCCCGAGTCATGACACATGTAGCGCACAAATCCAAATGGCTTCATCTGTATTATGAATCAACGCAAGGAAGGATTCACATTCTTAAGCAATAAATTAGAACCAAACAGGTAACATATCATATGTCTAACTGATACCCAGAAACCCATTATCCAGAAAGCTCCATTTATCCAAAAAATCCAAATGTTTTAACTGTTTTCCCTTTTCTTTGTATTAATAAAATAGTACCTTGTACTTGATCTAAACTAAGATATAATTAATCTTTTTTAGAAGAAAAATAGCCTTCATTTAATGGATACATGAATTTCTAGTATTCTTAGGGGGTCATTTACTAAAATCCAAATTTATCTCATAATTTATTAAACAAAAAAAAACAACAACCAAACTCCCATGCTTGATTTGACCTTACCCAAATTAAGTGGATCATGGAAAAACTCAATAAAATCGAGTGACAACCCAAATAGCTCAAATTGTTTGGGCAAAAACTCAAAAAATCTGGCTTTTCTGGAAAAGTTCAAACCCAGATAGCAGACTGCTTAGTAGCTATTTCTTCCCGGCTGAGCTCATGGTTTTTCCACCCAAACCGAGCCCTTCTCCTCCTTTCAACATTACTATTGATGGCATGACCATTAACCCAGTTAACTCAGCACGCTGCTTAGGGGTCATCTTTGACCAGTCCCTCACCTTCTCCAATCACATTAATAATACTGCCATAACCTGTTGTTTCTTCCTCCGCAACATAGCCAAGAAACGCCCATTTCTTTCTCAAACAACATTAATCCATGCACTTATCCTGTCTCGCTTAGACTACTGCAATCTCCTCCTAACTGGTCCTCCTGACTCCCATCTCTCTCCCATCCAATCAATCTTAAACTCTGCTACCATGATTCTTCTAATTTCTCCTAAAAGAGAATCTGCTCAACCCCAACTAAAATCCTTAGCATGGCTGCCTGTCAAGCAAAGGATAGCATATAAAATACTTCTGCTAACATTCAAAGCCCTTCACTCCTCTGCTCCTCACTACATCTCTTCTCTTGTCTCGCTATACGTTCCTTGTCATCTTCTCCACTCTTCTCAAAGCCACTTCTCTTTACACCACCCACATCCACTGCCACCTCTCGTCTCAGACCCTTCTATCTTGCTGCTCCTTATCTCTGGAATTCCATTCCTGAATTCCTCCTTAAGGAATCCTCTCCTAATCACTTCAAAAAAAATCTAAGAGCCTACCTTTTGGAGCACTAGAACAGTAGCCTAGCCCTGCGCCTACAGTCTATGCCTTACCATGTGCACTTTTTCATCTCCAATTTGTACTTGTATGTTAACTTTCGATCCACTTAGACTGTAAGCTCTACGGGGCAGGGACCTCCTTCCCACTATAGGGCAGATTCATTAACGCTCACTAACGCTAGCGCTAATTTGCCAGCGTGACGTCATTTCGCAAATTCACTAACACGAACTCTGGCGAATTTTGGCTAGCGAAGTAGATAGACTTGTGCAACTTTGCACCCTTACACCAGGCGAAGTTGCGCACTGACGAAGGATCGTAATTACGCAAATTCACTAAGATGAACATTTTCCTAAACATTAGCACTTATGCTAGACGTTACTTCGCCTGGTTAGCATAGGAGGGTGATAGTCTGAAAAAGATCGATCATTTTTTTGGGGGGGTTACTCTTCTTCCCCCCTACATTTCCTAACATATGGCAACACAACTATACAGTGGGCACATGTAGGGCAATAGGACAACTTTATTTCATTTATTAAAGGTTTCCTGGGCTTGTGTAGTGGAATGTAGTGGCTGTAACATATACTTCTATTATAACTTAAAGTTCCCGCCGTACGCAAATTAGGCTTCGCTAGCGTAACAGTGCTCGGCCTAGCGAAGTAAAACTAGCGCAACTACGCTACCATGAGCGTAAATTCGCACTTTAGTGGATTTGCGTAGCACTGGTGAAAATTCGCCTGGGGAAGTGCGGCGAACGCTAGCAAAGCCTACGCTGGCGAATTTTTGGATCTTAGTGAACCTGCCCCTAGGTCTCTTACCGCACAGCACTTAACCTCTTTGCCCTATGATTCTGTATATATTTATTATGTGATTTGTCTCCCCATGTATACTGTTATATATATTGTACTTTTATGCACTGTACAGCGCTGCAGCTCCTTAATAGGGCTTTAAAAATAAAGTTATACATACATACGTACATTTCTTTTTGCCTAAAAACCCTGAAAAAAGTTGCACTTTCAGACTAAACCCAGCGCATTTTGTGGATTTGTGTATTCTGGCTTTTTGCAGCATTGAGGTATAATACATTTTCCAAGAAAACTGAGTTTTTGGTAAAAAAAAAGCCTAACCACAAAAAATGACCCCAAAATTATGGAAAGATCCATTATGTAGAAAACACCAGGTTCCTAGCATTCTGGGTGCTTTCTGGATGCAGATTTCACAACATAAATACCAATTAATTCAGTATTATTGCCCAATGACAAAAAAGAATATATATAGAAATGAAGAGGGGATGCACACTCAATGAAAAAAGTAATACTTGGTAATCAAAGATGATATTAAAAATTTTACTTTTATATAGGGTATAAAAAACAAATATACATCAAAACAATTGGTATATTGTATACAGCAGTATCAGCAAAAATATATACTTACCACCAAGTTACAAGATCAAGGCAAAAATGAACAAACCACATGGAGCAGATATACTTGCCAATGATAAGAATACCCCAATGTTTCACTTTGTCAAGGGGAATTGTGATGTGTCACCAGGCTAATCACAGTATAAATACCCCATTCAATTAGACTTCAAAATCTCAATTTTCGTGTTCTTCCCACACTTCTGCAATTAAAAAAACGTAATGTACGTCAGCTTGATTACGCTGGAGTTATTACGTTAGTGCTATTACGTTGGGTCAATGCCCAGTATGATTACGCAGCACCTACCTACGCAAATGCTGATGTTAGTATCAGTGTACATAGGATCACAGCAACCACAAGCGGCTCATTACATAAAAAAGGAAGGGTTTCTAGTGACCAAACCTCTGCATTAATGGAAATACTTGGAATATTGTTACAATTATCCAGAGCACACTAGTCATGATGGTGCCAGAACCAAAAACAATTGTCCTAAAAACGTGGCAATACAAATTTATTATCATCTTTAAAGAGTTTAATATAAAAATCCCATTCCTTGGGAAAAAGTTGACATATGTTGCCAAAAAAGGGCAACTGTGCAAAAATTATAAAATATACATTAAGGGGCAGATTTACTGAATTCCCATAAATTCACATGAGGGATTCAAATATTCGATCAAATTTACAAAAAGATTTGAATTTCAAATATGCAAATTAGGCAGATTTGACAAAATTCGACCATCGATTATTCAAATTTAATTTTATTCGAATATTCGAAAATTCGATGGTCGTATACTTCCCCTTTAAATTTAAATTCGATCACCTACTTCGCCAGATTAAATGGGGATCTTTCCCTACAATCGAATAAGAAAAATTCGATCGATCGTTTAAAAATCGTTCGAATATTCGTTAGGAATTTTCCCTATTCGATCGTTCGCTCGTTCGTTCGTTCGATCGAATTGCGCTAAAAAAATTTGAATTTGAAATTCTAATTTTTTTAATTCCCCACTATTCCCTGGTCGAATTTCAAATTTTTTTTTCATTCGAAATTTGACCAATAGTAAATCCGCCCCCAAAAGTGATAATTCTAAAAAACAGTGCATCATACATTGCTAACAGAATTCATCTAGTAAGTTATACAGTAATCATAGTACATTCACTGATATGTTAATGAGATATCATCATTATATAAAGTGTCAGGGTGACATGGTAACAGCATATGCTCATGTCTCTCCAAAAAAAAGTGTCCGTGCAATGTAGTGAGGCTGTGTCAAGAATGCTGATACCCATTAACCATATCCACCATAGTGATAGCAATCACTACCATACAAAAAGTTCATTTAAAGTGCCAGTGCTGTGCATGATTAAAATCCACATTAATTGATTTTTAGAGGTCACCATCAGAATCCCATGTAATCTGATGATATAGAAAACACCAGGTTCCTAGCATTCCGGATGCAATCTGGATGCAGATTTCACAACATTCTTAAAAAAAAGGCCAAGATTTCAATAAATAAAATTAAGAGTCAATGCTATAAAGAACTACAAAAGTGGGTCCAACCAAAGCCCATAAGAAGCCCATAGAATATTTCATAGAATATGTAATGAGGCCTTGTAGATCCGCAAATATTAAGAGAAAATTTGGTCTCTCTATTTTAGAATTTTTATTGAGCCCCTAAATTTTTACGGCAGACAAAATATTTGAGTGTAGCACAAGTGTATGAAAATAATTCATGTTTACTACAATGCTGTTAGATTTTAAAGCCTCAGTTATATTCACTCAAGTGCCGATGTTCATTATGGACATTTAATGATCCTTTGCTGGAATAGTAATTAACAAGCGATAATGGCTCTAACACCTTACTGAATGTTCTTCTTACAGCGCAGGACCAGATGGTTATGGCTGGTAGTAAAATGTTTTGATTGCTTCCATAACTGGATTGCTTTTTTGTTTTCTAAATCTCATGGCACTTGTTTTTGTTGTAAGGGGCAGGGAGAGGCTGAATGTACAGCTAAATGGACATGCCAAATTCATGACATTTTGCTCCTATTAAGAAAGGGAGTGAAGAAATAGAAACAGCAGTGTTCTTAACCCCCATGTCAACCATTCCCAAGAGAACGCATAGCACTGACTACTGATCTTGACATACATTTACAGTCTAGGCCTCGTTTTGCAGAGCATAAAAATAAGTTATGTTATAGGATGTAACTCTGTCATCGGAAAAAAACACATCAGTTAATAGTGCTGCTCCAGTAGAATTCTGCACTGAAATCCATTTCTCAAAAGAGCAAACAGATTTTTTTATATTCAATTTTAAAATCTGACATGGGGCTAGACATCTTGTCAATTTCCCAGCTGTCCGGGGCATCTGACTTGTGCCAGCACTTTAGGAGGGAACTCGTACGATTTTCGGAGTGTTCAGACATTTGTCGTGCCATGCCGATCGGTCGTTTGTTCGATCGGCCAGGTTAGGAAATTTGTTGGCTGGCGATCATATCTTTGCGTCTATTGCCGATCGTACGATTTTCAGTGGGAGACCGTCACTAGGTTTTAAATCGTACAACTTTTGTACGATCCCTGTCAGGGGTAGAACGTCGGCTGATCTGTACTTTTGCTACTTTATTTGATCTGAAGGTTAGTGGCAGGTCGGGAGATGGGGAAGTCTGATCGTTCGAGGATTCGAACGATCGGATCTTTGCGTCTATGGCCAGCTTTAGGGAGCTGTTATCTGGTTACCTTCCCATTGTTCTGCTGGGGGGGGGAGGGAGGGGGTAGTACAGCAGTAAAGAGTGATTGAAGTTTATCAGAGTCACATGACTTGAGACACCTGGGAAATTGACAATATGCCTAGCCCCATGTAAGATTTCAAAATCGAATTAATAAATATCTGTTTGTTCTTTTGACAATTGAGTTCTGCTGGAGTAGCACTATTAACTGATGCATTTTGAAAAAAACTTTTTTTCCCATGACAGTATCCCTTTAATATTAAATCATTGCTTTACTTATGTAAAAGGAAACTATTTTATGGTTGGTAAGTGCTGCTTTAATATTTAAATATATTCCATGATTAAGGTCTTGAAACTCAGATGAAAAGTCTTCTTTTGCCATATTATTAAAAAAAACGCGTAAAAAAATTGCAACGTGCGCCAAAAATTACGTGAGGCGCATCAAAAACGGCACGCTGCACGTCAAAAACGGCACGCTGCACGTCAAAAACGTGACGCGCCTCGTTTTGCTAATTTTTCGCCAATTCGCAAATTTCATTGGAAATTTGCGAATTTTTCAGCGCAGCGAAACTGGATAGATTCGCTCATCACTATTTACTAACATTTGGATTCCTATTTGTTTTCACAACTCAAGGTTTATGGGGGCCTTATTTATCTAAATCCTAATTGTTCTGATAATTTTAAGTCTTACTTTATTAATTGTAAGTCTGATAAAATTAAATATAAATCAGAGCCAGGGAAAATTTTGAACGCAGTTGCAAATTGTACGATTTTTTCCCGAATCACTCGATTATTTAAGATATTTTTCTGCTAAAAGATGGGGCCTGTGAACTCAATTTGAAAGCTAGAAACAGTCAAATAATTACATAAAGCTATAAAAAAATACATTTTAAAGACCAATTGAAAGGTTGCTTAGAATTGGCCATTATATTACAAATTAAAAGTTACATTAAAAGTGAACCACCCTTTAGTGGAACAACGTAATGAAATGTGGGTTTCTCCCTTATGTCTGCTGAAGTTAATGGAATCCTTTATGTTATACAAAATCCTCTTTATTGTACAGTATTCTGGGTAATGTTGGACCTAATTATCTTTATTTGTATTTTTTTTTTCAATGTTTAAAAGGGTACAAAAAAGATTTTTTAAGATTATTTTTAATTTATTTTCAATATTGAAGCAGTGTCGGGTTTTACATCTCATTTGAATGCTCTGCTGAAAAGGTGGAGAATGCTTATAACTGGAGTAAAAAATAGCCAGTAATAAATGGACAAGAGAAACACCAATGGATGAAAGTTATGCCTGGGCAGTTAATTTGTAAGGTTAGACCAAGTTCATGAAACACATTATGAAAGAAGGAGGTGGTATTTCCCTAGGTATGATAGTTTAATGCAATGATTATATCTATGACAAAATCCAGAAGGTAGAAGATGAGGCACAGACCCGGTGGGGCTTAATTAGAATGCCATAAAGGAAGTTATTAAAGACTCATTAAAAGTCCTCCATTCATTCTCATGAGACTGAAAAATCTCTTAAACATCAGAAGCCCACATTCCTGGCCATAGCATTAGTATAGGGCTGTGTTGTCCAACTGGCAGCCTGCAACCCCCTTTTGTGTGACCCCCACATAAAAGTCTGCCTGCTGTGACTGGTTACATTGAGTAAGCTTTAAAAGGTACCAGTACTGAGATTAACTTGCCCCTTCATTGTTTAAACCTCAGATTCAGACTGATCCTGCTTTGCTCACACCTGTAACTCCTATATTGTTCATGCTCCTAAAGCCATATGCTGTTCATACCTGAGACCCAGACTGAAACTGCTCACATTGTTCACCTCTTCAAATCTCAGACAAATTGCTGGAGGGGCACCAGTATTGTGTTACTGTATGTGACACAGTATTAACTGTTCATAGCTTCCCCTGTCTCCTGCTCTATTCTGCCTGTTCTATGCTCCCTCTGTGTGTCATACTCTGTCTACCATATTCTCCCTGTGTGTGCCATACTCTGCCTGCCCTGTGTTCCCTGTGTGTGCCATACTCTGCTTGCCCTACTTTGCCTGTGTGTGCCATACTCTGTCTGCCCTATGCTCCCTATGTATGCCATACTCTGCCTGCCCCACTCTCCCTGTGTGTGCCATACTCTGCTTGCCCCATTCTCCCTGTGAGTGCCATACTCCACCTACCCTATGCTCCCTGTGTGTGCCATACTCTGTCTGCCCTATGCTCCCTATGTGTGCCATACTCTGTCTGCCCCATTCTTTCTGTGTTTGCCATACTCTGTCTGCCCCATTCTTCCTGTGTGTGCCATACTCTGCCTGTCCTTTGCTCCCTGTGTGTGTCATACTCTGCCTGACCTATGTTCCTTGTGTGTGCCAAACTCTGCCTGTCCCATGCATCCTGTGTGTGACATGCTCTGCCTGCCCCTTGCTTCCATTATCAGCCCTCCACCACATACCCTAGAACAATTCCGGCCCTCAGTACCACAGAAATTGGACAGCACTGGTAGGTGATTAAATTCTGATTGTGTGTGTCAATGTTTTGCCACATCATTGTTTACAGCTAATAAATATTTAATAGAAAGAATATACATTCCTACAAGGTCATACAGTGCCTCTATTATAGATATTTCAGAATATGGAGATGCTTCTTGAACATTATTATATGTATTATATTATATTTAGGGGCCGATTTACTAACATTCAAATTTTATTTTATTTTTTTCACAAATTGTATTTTTCATTTTAGAAATGTTTTTACATTTGAGGCTTATTAAGGGGCAGATTTACTAATGGTCAAATTGTGAAGTGAAAAAACTTCGACCATCTAATTTTTTAAAGGGCTTTTTTCAATGAAAAATTTACCTATTTTGATTGTGCAAAATACTTTGAATTCTCCAAGTAAAAAGCAGTCAAGATCCCATAGATGTCAACTGGAGTTTATTTTGTAACCGCTCAGACTTTTAGAGGTTTTTGGATCTAAAAAAATTTAAATTTTTAAAGGTATTTTTTAGTGCCATCATTTTATTCCGTTTCTGCTTTTAATATTCAGATCTATTAATATCTTTCATGGCATTTGTGGTTTAAAATTTTAATTATGGTTTTGAAAAGCTCCAATCCCACTAAAATTCAACCTTTAATAAATAAGCATTGAAGTGTCTCTGTCATTATATCTGTGCAACTGACTGTTGGCCACATTGCCATGTTTTGCAATAAAAAAAAATCTGAAAATTGTATAAAAATATGTACAGGGACAAAAGGAAGAGAATAAGGAAACATACAAATATTGAATCCTTTAATCCACATCTTCTGAACTACAAACAAAACATATGACAATCATTACCCTGTCTTGCACGAAATGACTCATTAATATGTAATTGTGTTTCATCTGTGTACTGTACATGCTTTTATTGGGAGCCATAGATCATGTTTATTGTGTAATTGTGCCATATTTATCTTCCTTGCTGACTTGTCAAGAGTTCCGACATTCCACATATCATGTGTGTGTGTTTTTTTTTTTTTTTTTTAA
>CM044439.1:158238035-158259453 GCA_024363595.1 Xenopus borealis | reverse complement strand
TTTTTTTTTTTTTTTTTTTTTAAACACTACATGCCACAATTGCAATTTGTTGTTTCAATTGACTTCTGATTGTCTGGAGATTTCAAAAGACTCTACAGACCAAGACAGAGTGATCTAGGGTGAGCATGTGAATTTAGACCCGTACCAACAGGATTTCAAATTGGCCTTTCCAAACATGGAAGAGTTTATTGTCAAAAGAACATGTATGTATGTATGTATATATATATATAGATAGATATATATAGATATATATATAGATATATAGATAGATATATAGATAGATATATACAGTATGAATATATTTGAAATGTTGAATTTCGCTTCTCCGAAAAATTAGAGCCTGTTACCGTATACCAACTTTCCTATTGCAAGGCTGCCTTAATGCCTACCAACACTGCACATCACACATCAGATATTCTGGACACAATAGAAAGTGCATATTGATGCAATAAATTAAGGTATTAGTATCCAATCCAAACCTGCCCATGTCTCTTCCACATCCTGTCTCTTTGGATGGATGGTGCACCTATTGGCCCTGGAGAACCCTGCAGCTACTGCCACCAAGGAGAGTGGTACTGAGAACATCTGAAAAAACATCTGAAGTAACTGGTGAAGCTGGGAAGTTGACTGTACATAATATGTGTGCCTTATACTACAAGAAAAAGTACAACCCCATGTTCCCCCAGTACCAAGAGAGCCTACAAAGTCTTTCCTCTGTCTTCTCCAAGTTAATCTTCTCCAAGTTAATAGTTCTCACATGCTGCTTGGTATATTAGTGCAGAAGGGAATGTATCCCAAGCAGCAAATTTGCTTCCAGGTATGTGACCCTATTTTTTGACATAAAACACAATCATAAAAGAAAGGATAGTATTTTCTTTATGAATCTAGGTCATTATGTCTATCTAATGTGTGGAAATGGGGTAAATTAGGAAAAAAGAGAATGCAAAGATGAATGTTCTCATTAGGGCCAAAATAGCACTTTAGTTTGAACATTATATAGCTGAAAATGTAAAGATGGGTTTTTCCCTCTTTCTCTGTGCCCCCATAATTGGGTAATTAACTTGACTGATTTGAATTGAAATTGATCAGTGTCTGCTTTATGGTACTAGATTTTCTGCTAGCTTTGTTAGCCATAAGGAATCTGTTGTAACATATAGCCAATTACCCCCATGGCTGATTATTTTAGCTATTTTAGCAGTTTACAATTTCTGAACCACATATAAGGGCACACCCAACAGTCAGCTTATGATCTGTGGAAGCCCATAGCTGCCATCTTTCTAATCACAGTCCGAGATGTTGTGCAATGGCTAGTCCTGTAGTAATCCTTCAATTGATTCCAGCCAAGAAATACCTGGGATAATTTTGCATGTTCCCCATGTTCTTTTTGTAGGCTTTTGCCCACAATCCAAAAACATTAGGGATGCACTGAATCCAGGATTAGGTTTGGGATTCGCCCCCGAATCTGCCTTTTTCAGCAGGATTCGGATCAGTAGTGTCTAGTGAATCAGATGCAACTTCCCATTTGAAAGCACATTCCAGAAATGATCAACCCCCCCTCTGAAAATGCTTGACACAATGTTCACCTGATTTGTGCCAAAACACTATAAATATGGAAAAAATGCTGCATAATGGATAGTAAACATTTTGATTTGTGTCTGAAATTGCATGCTGTCATTTCCAGAATTTGCATCAGGGGCTCCATGAATCACAAGCAATACGCTTAGTTTAGTGATCTGCATCCATTGGATAAGGTAGAACAAGGCACAGCAGTCACCCCAACATTACTGTGGGAAACTTTATAGTCAAAATGCCCACTAGATGCATAGTTTTGCATACTTTCCGTACATATTACATAGTTAGATTGGGTTGAAATAACACTAAAGTCTAGTGATGGGCGAATCTACCCCGTTTCACTTCGCCGAAAAATTTCCAGCAAAATCCGCAAATTGGCGAAAAAAATTTGTGAAACAAGTCGCGGCACGTTTTTGATGCGCGTCGCGCTGGCGAATTAGCGCTAGCGTTAGACGCTTCGTGCTTTAGTGAATCTGCCCCATAGTATCCTTTAAGTGGGATGGAAATCAAATGCAATATATTATTGTTCCCTTTCAACAGTGGTTGCCCTTTGATTTCATACCTAATAAGTAGAACAACTTATGACTAAATTCTTCCTGCTAGTGTTATGTTTTAGCTTTTGTTATCGCATCCAGTAGCAATCTTTATTTCACGTTGCTGTTTACTATTCATGTGTCATTTATCCAATCCAGAGTTACTGCAAAAGAAGGGAATCTCCTATTATAAAGTGATGAAAAATGAATGAATGTTTTTAAAGCCTCAGTAAACTTTTTGTTAACTTTGGCCAAATTTGTGGAACTCCACTCCCTGAAAAAAGATGGTGGTTGATCTCTTTTGTTCTAATGTTTATTTAATCGCTAACCTTTTGATGCCGCCTCTATACTGTTTTATCCAGCTGTTAAGGCCATTCAGTTTTTAAAGGGATCCTGTCATGGGAAAAATATTTTTTTTTCAAAATGCATCAGTTAATAGTGCTGTTCCAGAAGACTTCTGCACTGAAATCCATTTCTCAAAAGAGCAAACAGATTTTTTTATGTTTCATTTTGAAATCTGACATGGGGCTAGACATTTTGTCAATTTCCCAGCTGCCCAAGTCATGTGACTTGTGTTCTGATAAACTTCAATCACTCTTTACTGCTGTACTGCAAGTTGGAGTGATATCACCCCCTCCCTTTCCCTCACCCAGCAGCCAAACAAAAGAACAATGGGAAGGTAACTAGATAACAGCTCCCTAACACAAGATAACAGCTGCTGGTAGATCTAAGAACAGCACTCAATAGTAAAAACCCATGTCCCACTGTGTACTATTCAGTTACATTGAGAAGGAAAAACAACAGGCTGCCAGAAAGCAGTTCCCTCCTAAAGTGCTGGCACAAGTCACATGACCGGGGCAGCTGGGAAATTGACAAAATGGCTAGCCCCATGTCAGATTGCAAAACTGAATATAAAAAAATCTGTTTGCTCTTTTGAGAAATGGATTTCAGTGCAGAGGTCTACTGGAGCACGGCTCTAGTCTGGCAGATTAGAAGCCTTCCTGACACTGACTGGAATATCCATAGGGCCTCTCCAGTTCCAAGGTTAGCTTCCTTGATGGAGTTCATATATGCAGGATAATACATTTCCACATATAAACATGTCCCTTACAGGTGGGATAAAACAGACAGGTCTGGGGGTGATCCAATTTTTTTCTCTGTAATGATTAAACAGCACCTTTTACTTGATCCCAACTAAGATATAATTAATCCTTATTGGAAGCAAAACCTGTCTATTGGATTTATTTACATGGTTTTCTAGTACACTTAGGGGGCAGATTTACTAAAGGTCGAAACTAATTTTCAAATAATATTAGAATTTTTTTTTAAATTCGAATTTTGAAGTAATTTTGGGCTACTTCGACTACTGAATATTCGATCCGAATTGCAAAAATTTGAAAATTCTCTTTAAAAAAAATAAAAATTCAACTATTCGCCTTAAACCTGCTGAATTGCCATTTTAGCCTATGGGGGACCTCCCATAGCCTTAACAAAGCTTTTTTCAAAGTTTTGGAAAATAGACTTTTTTTTTTTAATCGATTGAATCGTTCGATTCGATTCAATGCGATTGAACGATTTAAACGATGCAAATGGTCCACTTTCGATTGAGAACCACCAAAAAAATTTCAATTGGTCGATTTTCTAATTTTTTTCTATTTGAAATTTGACCAATACTAAACCTGCCCCTTAAGGTATGAAGTTCCAAATTACAGAAAGATCTGTTATCCTGAAAACCCCTTATTATCCAGGCATTTTGGATTGAAGTGTTTTCTTGTAGGAAACAATAAATACTGTGAGGCACAGACTTGTAGCAGTTGATTGTCTCAGTGTAAAGTAGTTTGAATGAGCATATTATTAGGGAATTCTCTGATCTACTATATGGAATTCATCATTTCAGTGCAATTTTTAGATAATTCAACTGAGCTGCTTGCTGCAGGAAAAAATTATAGGTGGGGAAGTGCACTAATAAACAATTTAAACATAAATAAAAATGTAACATAAACCTAAACATTTCCTCTTCAATTAGAGTAGATATAAAAAGCCTGAACATCCTCTGCTTGCTGAGGACACCAAATAGTATGGATTTTTTCTATTTTCTCATGGTTCTTAGGCCAAAATCAGTTATTTTATTAGTTTTTATGCAATAAAATGGTACAGTTAAGGATCTTTGAGTGGGTATCAGGGTCTATACATGAATGGAGAATTTGCTTTTATTTTTTAATTAATACAGGTATGGGACCCGTTATTCAGAATTCTTGCTACCTGGGGCTTTCCAGATAATGGATCTTTCCGTAAGTTGGATCTCATACCTTAAAGGGCAAGGAAAGTGTAAAATAGAATAAGGGTAGAAATGCTGTATTTTGTATACTAAACATAAACATGAACTTACTGCACCACAAGCCTAATCAAACAAATGATTTATGCTTTCAAAGTTGTCCACAGGGGGCTGTCATCTTGTAACTTTGTTATACATCTTTGCAAGACTAGACTACATACACATGCTCAGTGTGGCCTGGGCTTCTTAGGGATCATCATAAATGATCAAAAAACAAAGCTGCTTGAGTTCTGCATGGCTGGTAAACAAGGCAGGGGCTCCCCCTGCTGTTCATAAGTATGATTGTTTCCCTGCGAGAAGTTAGGGACCTTCTAACAATTCCCATCCACAGCAGTAAATGAAGGGAGAATTTCACTGCATACAGTCAGGTTTCTTATAAAAACGGTACACATTTTTTAATTAAAGTATATGGGAGATAGATTTCTTTTTCATTAAAGAAAGTAAAAATGGGACTTTATTTCTTTGCATTTCCTTGCCCTTTAAGTCTATTAGAAAAGCATGTAAACCTTAAATAAACCTAATAGTTGGTTCTGCTTCCAATAAGGATTCAATATATCTCAGTTAGGATCAATAAGGATTCAATATATCCTAGTTAGGATCAATTACAAGGTACTGTTATTATTACAGAGAAAAAGGAAATCATTAAAAAAAAATTGGATTATTTGGGTAAAATGGCATCTATGGGAGAGATTCTTTCCATAATTTGGAGATTTCTGCATAATGGTTTACCGGTTAACAGATCCCATACCTGTACAAAGTTTAGAGAAAAGTAGAAAAGCATTTGCTTCTATACCGTACACCTGCTTACACAAGATTCTTATTCTCCCAGGTATTCAGGTCTCGCATTTTCCCCTTTAGTTGAGTGATTGACATCATGGTCCTTAAAATAACACATGATTATAACTCCAAACTGGACAGCTCTGTTGAATAGGAACCAGATGTTCAGGGGAATTTGATTCTTGGTTGCTCAGTGAAGTCGATGAATTTTGTAAAGCAGAAACCACAGTCATTATTCAGGTGGATTTTACATGCATTAATGACATAGCTAAATCACAAAAGGCTGAAAAAATGATTAAAGTCCCCCCCCCACCTTCAAGATAAGTTAATGAGAAACAGATATTTTAAAAAATCATGGGCATGTTCCTTTTTTCTCTGTATACACTTTGAACTTAAAATAATAGTAAAATCATACTAGGTTAATAGTCTTGGAGTATTAAATGTAATAAGGAAATCTGTTAAAATCTTTCCTTGATTTATGGTTTGAGCTCTCCGGATGATGGGAATAGGAGTACAGGAAAATCATTTCTTCTAACAATGCTTTTGAAGTATTAGCTTATGCTCGAAAAGGATATTTTTTACGGATTATATTCAATTTTAAAGTCACTCAAGTGTCTGCAAAACATGAACAGTAGCCGCGCTCACTTTTTTCGTAAGGCGCAAGGAGAGGAGTTGTTTAATTTAGTTGATTAATTCACATCCTTTGTTTAATGTGCCTAAAATTTTGATCATGCTGAAAGTTATATGAGCAAAATATAAGTACTTAGGGGGAATCTTTGAAGCTCTTAATAAGGAAAATTAAATCTACCTGTTAACTGAGACTCTGGGCCAATTCACTAAGACGTTTGCTTATTTTTAAACATTAGTTTTACTTTTTCTTAAAACTGGGAATATCTAATTCTATTCACTTAGAACAGATATGGGAACTGTTGTCCAGAATGCTTGGGACCTGGAGTTTTTTCTGGATATGAGATCTGTCTGTAATATGTATCTTCATAATTTTAGCCTACTATAAAATCATGTAAACATTAAATAACCCCAATAGACTGATTTTGCCTCCAATAGGGATTCAGTTTATCTTAGTTTGGATCAAGTACAAGGTACTGTTTTAAAAAAAAAGTAAAAGATAATCATTTGGTTTATTTGGTTGCAATGGAGTTTATGAGAGACAGCCTTTCCATAATTTAGAACTTCCTGGACAATGGGTGTCTGAATAACAGATCCTATACCTGTAATACAAGACTGTCCATACATGGGTAGATCTTTGCCAAATCTGGCCAGTAACTTACTGGGTCAAATCATGATGATTTGATAATGTTGCCCCCTAGTCAGTTGTATCATACTGTGGTTCATGCAGACCTATCAGGAGAGAACCACATCAACACACCAATCCAGCATTTTTAAACTTACTTCATAGTTATCCAGCTGACTTTTGCCAGAAGCTGGGAAGACCCCATGAATGGGCTAATACCCTTTTACCTTTATTGGTAACATATAAAGCATAGTGGAATCCTAGGAGAGTATCTGGGTTCCTATCTAGGCATGTTTTTCTATCTATAACAACCACCTTTGTCTTTGGGCCTGGTCCTTGACAACTCAAGTGCCGACAGTCTTACTGCACAAAAATCCAATGACTCCCACAGGGACAGGCAAGGGCGCCAAACATTTATTGCAGGAAAGGAGACAATAAAGACAGAGCGAGATGTAGTCAGACGGACTGGGTCAGAACTTATAACAACCTGTGCAGGACCATGGAGCCAGGAATAAAGAACAAAAGACCAGGAAAAAGCAGCAAGAAGCAAGATTTGAGCACCCAGGAACAAGCAAGCTTGAATTACAAGAACAGTGAGTCAATTTAGAGCTGGAGGTTATATAGGCAAGTTGATAGTTAACTCAGAGTATGTATATCCAGATTAACAACAGCTGAACAAGCCATAACTACCTGAAACCTTAAGGCTGGCAAGGCATTGAACCAGTTCCTCAGCTGAGGAGAAGACAGAATTAGGTTGTAGCAAAATTAGGAGAAACTCAAAATGTAACATCTGAAGACCTCACGTTCTGTTTCCTCATAAATTGTTGGAACACTCAAAACTATTTTATTAATAAGACATCCGTATTGCTTCATGATATAAGTAGATACCAACCTCACAATACAGTTATAGAATCTACTATCCAAAATGCTTGGGACTTGGAGTTCCCCAGATCTACAGTACATCTAATTTCTGTAGACTGATTGTCTCATAGTTTTCATTGGTTATGGCAGTTGAACACTGTGTAATGAAAAAGCCTGGGCAGGTGCACAGTGACATCCCATTTAATACACAGCAACATGTAAAATAGGTTATGGAAGCATATAACTGTAGTATGGAAAACCTGTGCCTAAAGTATCAGTTGCATCTCCACGCCATGTCCAAACCAGACAAAACATCATTGTTTATCCAGTCTGCATATTTCAAGTGTAAAAAAAACCCCTAACATTTCTGGCTTGTCCATCCCAAATCCGTTTGCGTTCACTGATATCATTCCTATAAAGTTAGGGCCTGTTTCTTTTTTTCCTTCTTGCACATGCACGGATCATAAATTGAATTCCTGGATTCACTGCCACATTTCATCGATGTTTCTTTTTTTTTCTTTTGCTCGTTTCAAAGACTGGCTGCAAGTGGTGTGGATTTTGCCAGAGCTGCTAGGGATCTCATATCAAATGCTGCTACCTAATCCCAGACGGACCTCGGTGGGCCCACACCTGCAGCTGATTGAATCCTCCTGGAGTACATAAAGGTCTGATTTACAGCATCAAGGATAGCGGGCCGGTTGCAGCTGGGATCCAGCAGGAAAAAGGAAGTTGTTCATCATTGAGTATGGGTCTCACTAACAATAGTGTATCTGATATGCGGCTCTTACACATCATTGACAGAGACCATTATGGCAGTCGAGCATTTCTTAGGAAAATGCTTCAGGATGGGCAAATCAAGCCCAAATCTGATCTCTCTTTAAACACAGGAAAAGGACGTTTTTCTTTGCTGCTATCTCTGGTTACAGAAAATTTGCACTGAGCATTATCAAAGAGATGTAAAAAATATACACAGAAGATATGAAATAATGTGATAGAAATGCCTAAGATGAAAAACAGATTATTTATTGTATATTTCCCTAGTAATGCATACATTATTGGAGAATAATAGAATCGTATTTGTTGCATATTAGGAAAAGCCATACATCTTTTTTTTTCCTAGTGATGCACAAATTATATTAGAATAATAGAATCCTATTGCGTATTGTGAAAAAACATACTGCTTTCTTTTCCTAGTGATGCATACATTATAATAGTATAATAGAATCCCCTTTATTGCATGTTGTGAAAAGCCATAAAGCTTTCTTAGTAATGCATAAATTACTATAGAATAAGTGGGCAACTAATGATGAAACATGGCAGAAAGCTTGTAATATTAACTTACCGTAACTATTATTATGATTGTTGTTTTTAAAAAAAACGTTTTATTTATGTGTCCCATACACATAATAACATTTTTATCATAGTTTTTATCATCATTTAATGAACACTTAGGGGCAGATTTATCAAGGGTTAAAAAAACCCTTGAATCCGACCATTGAATTTTAATAGAATTAAAATCCTTTGAATTTGAAGGATTTTAACACTATTCAACTAATTCAACGATCGTATCGAACAATTTTAACCATTTTTATTCGATCTTAAAAAGATAAAAAAAACCCTATGGGAGCTTCTCATAGGGTTATACAGCAATTCGGTAGGTTTAATCTGGCAAACTAGGAATTCGAATAAAATTTAACGGGCAAGAAATTCGACCATCGAATGGTCGAATGATCGAATAGATTTTTATTAGAATCATTCCAATCAATCAAATTTTTTAAATTCGATGGTTGAAGTGGCCAAAAAAGGTATTCGAAAATTTGAATTTGAATATTCATTAAAATTTGATCGATTTCAAATCCTTCACATGAATTTAGTAAATCTGCCCCATAGTTGCAGTAACAGCTTTATTGCACTGTATTTCATTATTAAGGGGGAATAAGAGGAAAGGGAGGGTTATAAGGTAGAGAAAAAGGGAGAAACTGATTGTGGCCATACATAGGCATATCCACTCATTTGGTGACCTCCCCCACCCTAATATTATGCTGATACAATCGCCGGTCCTAGGGCCCAATGATTGGGTCATAACTTTTGGAATGCAGGTGATCAGTTTGAGGACAGCATCAACAAACCAATGCAGTCAAATGGGGAAGCCCATCAGGGGGCATGAAGCGTGAAGGGCCAATCTTTTTTTTTAAATTAATCTACAATAAATAATCTTTTTTTATACTAGTTTTTGTGGTCCTCGTGGAGTTTCTTGAGTTTCTGGATGCCCCCTGTTTTCTGTCAGTGGTTTATTCTCTCCCGGAGGGTCTGGGGCTGGTGCACCCAGACGACCTGATCTACAAGGTGAGTGCTTTAGATATTATTGAGTCCTATCTGTTGGTTTACTAGATCTACATGTTACATGTTACCATTTCAAATGATAGAATAGTGTTTATTGAGTAGAGCATAGTTTGTTTAAAGCAAATAATGTAAAGATTAAAAACACAGAGCTACAAAAACAAAAGGTATAGGTGCTTTAGCTCCTCTCCAGATTGCAGAGTCTACATCAGAAATAGTTCCAGTTTTGAAATAGCTGCCGCGGAAGTTGTTAGTATGTTACCAATGGGTGGGTGGGATCCTTTCCAGGGTTATAGACAGTTTATGATCCATCTCTACAGAGTGATCTGTACTAAGATCCATTTGCCCCTGCTGAAAGATCATATCATCCCCTCCACTATCAACAGACACACTTTTTGAACCATTATTTAGGGAGGAGACTATGGTCCTAACCAGGTACTGAATATAATATCTTTGCACTCTGGAGCATTGACACCAATGAGTCTATTCTGAGCCTTCCATTTCACTCACCAAAGAGGTACAATTGGCATATTAGAGCACAGCTCAGCATATTTACACAAGAACTGTATACAAAGTGTTTCAATAGGCTCAGATCTACACCTGTTTTTGAAGTTAGCTTTAGTACATTATCCCTCATATGTCTATAAAACATTCAAAATAAGTTTTGAATTTACTTCAAACCTATTGAGGTAACAAAATAAATCCCTAGCACCTGTTCATTCCATTTGCAAGTGTTCACTCAAGAGCTTAAGGCACTCCGACACTGGCATTTAACTTTCTTATAAAACACAACAGCCATGAACAACTTGTAAAAAATAGCCTTATACTGTATAAATTGTTATAATCAGTGCTGTGTGATGTCATGTGTGTCAGGGCACAAATGTGAATTGTAAGAAATAATTTCACTTCAGTGTTAGAAGGATATTAGAAGTCACCTGTATTAAAATGTTCAGCCTATGGCACTGTGGTTTTTCGGAGTCACCAGTGACTAGTGATGGGTGAATTTATGGTTCAAATTCGTGGCGGATTCCCGCAATTCACAAGCGGCAAATAAATTTTCGAGACGCCTTCGAAAATGTCTGCTGAAAATTCACTGGCGTCCAAAACGAGACGCCCGCAATCCAAAACGAGACGGCGGCAGTATTTGCAAATTTTTCGACGAAAAATTTGGTGACGCGAAACACCACAGATTTGCCCATCGCTACCAGTGACTTCAAATATTCTTAGATTTTAGACAGCACATTATTGCATCATATTCGGTATACTATAATACAGAACCCTTTTGCATAGTTCTCCTTAAACTTTCTTTCTCTACCCACTGAAATTTCTTCCTGTACATTGTTGTCTTTCATGATATACTTGATTATAGCTTCGGCAGCTAGAAGAGAAGATATTACTCTCAGGATTACATTGATCATAAGAGATCATTTGTGATTACCGTTAAAACACTATACACACTGGCCTGCTCGCTGGGACAGGCAGACCCACACAGAGATTTATGTTCTTACTACTGATTTCCACAAAACAGGAGTAGGTTAAAATATTAAAATGCACACTACAGAGGAAATAGATAACTCTACAGTCAAGTCTAAAACCCACATCAAAATTCTCTCATGGAATGTAGGGGGACTCAACTCTCCAATTAAAAGGAGAAAAGTACTAGACAAATTGCAAAGGGAAAAGGCCCAGATAGTTCTTTTACAAGAGACTCACTGGCGTAGACAAGACAAACAAACACTCAAAAGTAAATGGATACAGATAGTTATAGAAGCATCACACTCAGTAAAGACGAGAGGGGTAGCGATATTAATCAATAAAGATCTTCAATGTTCCATAACTCGAACATACAAAGACAAACAAGGGCGCCTATTGATAGTAGACCTCGATATACATGGTACAAAATACACGATAGTGAATCTATATGCACCTAACGATGAAAATAAACATTTCTTTATGACTGTTTTGCAGAAGGTGAGCTCCTGGGGGGCAGGAAATATCATCTTGGGAGGTGATGCAAATGTGACTTGGGACGATTTCATGGACAAATCAGGTAAACCAACCACTCACTCACGAACTAGAGCACGACCCCTACACACGTTATGTGACACCTTACAACTGTGTGACACTTATAGACACCTGTACCCCATTACCAGAAACTACACATTTTACTCAGGAGTTCACAAAACTCATTCGAGAATAGACTACTTATTTGTATCACAGTCTATTCTGCAATCACTATCAAAAGCCACAATAGAAAACATAGATATTTCAGATCATGCCCCAATAACAATTTGCCTAAAATTGAAAACTCCCCAAACAGGCTCATTCAACTGGAGGTTCCCAGCATACCTGAGCACCAATGCAGACTTCCAACTTTTTCTTAAAACTAGTTGGGCAAATTATATGGACGACAACATAGACCACTGGGACAATCCGCAACTACTTTGGGCGGCAGCGAAACCAGTTTTAAGAGGGCAGATTATCTCATACCTAATAAAACAAAAGAAATCATATAATGCCTTTTACTCCCTTTTACAAAATCGATTAACGAAACATTATAAAACTTTTAAAGAAACAAATACAGAAGAAGATAAAAATCAATACAAGGAGACGAAAGCGCTCTTTGATACTTTATTGACCGGAAGGGCATATAATACATTACATCACACAGCAAACCAATATTACCGATATGGTAATAAATCTGGAAAACTATTAACATACATAGCAAAAAAACAATCCCGTAATACTTATATACAGAAGCTAAAAACTGCAGAAGGCTGGACACAAGATCCCACTCACATAAGACATATACTAGCAGAACATTTTAAAACACTGTATAAAGATCCAGAAGATGATCCGGTTGATGGTTTACGATTCCTCCAGGAAGCAGGTCTCACCAAACTTTCAACCCAAGACCGGGAAATAGTGATGGGCGAAACGGCCGCGTTTCGCTTCGCCGGGAAATTCTCGAATTTCCAGAGAAATTCTCGAATTTTTCGCCGATTCGTTTTTGACGCGCGTCACGTCGTTTTCGGCGCGTCGCGTCAAAAACGACGCGCGACTCGTTTTTGAGCGGCGAATTTTTTTGGCCTAATTTTTTGGGCAGTTTCGCGAATTTATTCGCCAGCGGCGAATCGCGGGAATTTGCCGCGAATTCGCCCCTGGCGAATAAATTCGCCCATCACTACCGGGAAATACTAGATGCCCCTATAACAGAAAAAGAAATATCAGACACAATTCGACACTTAAAAAATGGGAAAACACCAGGGCCAGACGGGTTTACAGCAGAATTTTACAAGCTTTTACAACCAGAGATAACCCCACTTTTAAACACACTTTATACTGAAACCCTGCAAGGAAATCCACTCTGGCACGAAGCAAATGTGGCTAGAATCATATTATTACCCAAAGAAGGCAGAGATCTTACAGATCCAAAATCCTATAGACCCATTTCACTTTTAAACCAAGATTTAAAAATTTTAAACAAAATAATGGCAGACAGACTTCAACAGATATTACCTTCAATACTTACCGAAAACCAAGTAGGTTTCCTTAAACAAAGGCAACCAGTTCGGGCTCTTCGACAGACACTTACTGCTATTTATATCAATAACCTAGAAAAAAGAAAACACGGAATGTTAGTGAATTTAGACGCAGATAAAGCTTTTGACAGAATAACACATGCACATCTCCGCCGCTTATTAAAATTCCAACATTTCGGTATACACATGCTAAATCTTTTTAAGAATCTATACCTCACACCTACGACCTTTTTAACGGTTAACAACACTAACTCGGATAGATTTCTAATCCAAACCAAAACACATGGGAGGTACTAACCTCCCGAACATTAAAGAATACAATGAAGCAGCCCTTCTTCGCTATACCGGAGACTGGATCCATCATAGAGATCTTTATACCACCATTTCCTTAGACCAATATATGACCGGCGCCCAATCCTTAAATTCTACGCTACACCTCCCATCAAACAAGATCCCAACGCAATTACAAACCAATCCTCTATTTCAGGATATCTACAAAACATGGCAAGTTGTGAGAAAAAAACAAAAACTCTCACCGATTGCCTCCCCATATATTTCATGGATAGATAACGACGACTTTCCTATAGGCAGACGTAATCCTGTTCTTTTACAATGGCGTGACAAAGGACTAAGTAAATTATATGACATAATGGACAATAATCACACAATATACACTCACGACAAACTGAAAGAAAAATACCCGTTCACCACACAACACCTATTTCTAACCCTCCAAATTCTCCATTATGCAACCAACACACTTGGGAAAATTCCTGAAACTGATAAAAATAACCCTTTCAACCAAATTTGGAAAAATAAACACGCAAAACAATCTACCTCACAATTATATCAAATTACAAGATCACTAATTGATACAGACAATGAACAAAGACCAGGCTTTAAATGGACAACTGACATTCCAAACACGGTCATCTCTAACATTTTCAGACAACACACCAATGTGATGAAGCTACTTCCGGTCAGTAGATATCAAGAAATGGCTCTCCAAATACTCCACAATTCCTACCTAACTCCTACCAGGAGACATAAAATGGGTAATCTGCCCTCTGACAAATGCCTCAGATGTCTATCACCTAAAGCAAATTTAATTCACAACCTACACACAATTAGGAAAATCAGATAAAATCTTAATAGGAAAAGTAGCAGCAGCAGCCCGAAAGACTATTTTCCAACTCTGGCTAAACAAAGATCCTCCTTCCATACTGTTAGTAAAACAAAAAACACACTACCTTTTCCATATGGATTGGTTGGAAACCATGACCAACAGAGAACAAAACGCCACAAAATTTTTCAAGCAATGGACACACTACATAGAATCTTTGCCACCACAAATCAAACACCTCACAGTACAAACATTTCGATACACCACATGGTATGACACAGCATTATTGAAAGAAATGCCACTAGTTATGGAATCGTCCCAACACAACGATGTACAATCACAAGGATATCGAGAACTAAGCTGTGAACCCCCCAGGAGTCATCTAACAAACCAACTATTATCATCCTACCTACATACCTCTTAAAGGGCAAGGAAAGTGTAAAATAGAATAAGGGTAGAAATGGTGTATTTTGTATACTAAACATAAACATGAACTTACTGCACCACAAGCCTAATCAAACAAATGATTTATGCTTTCAAAGTTGGCCACAGGGGGCTGTCATCTTGTAACTTTGTTATACATCTTTGTCTGACACTGGCACTGCACATGCTCAGTGTGGTCTGGGCTTTTTAGGGGTCGTCATAAATTATCAAAAAACAAAGCTGCTTGAGTTCTGCATGGCTGGTAAGTAAGGCAGGGGCTCCCCCTGCTGTTCATAAGTGATTGTTTCCCTGCCAGAAGTTAGGGACTGTATGAAAATTCCTATCCACAGCAATAAATGAAGGGAGAATTTCACTGCATATAGTCAGGTTTCTTATAAAAACAGTACACATTTTTTAATTAAAGTATATTGGAGATAGATTTCTTTTTCATTAAAGAAAGTAAAAATGGGATTTTATTTCTTTGCCTTTCCTTGCCCTTTAAAGAGGCCTATATGTTGATTGTTAACTGAGCTGAAAGTTAAAGTTAATATTGTTACATAGTTAATACTATTATTTTGAAACTGTACATCTGACTCATTATGTTAACAGAACATTGCAAAATACTACTGTTTATTTCAACTCATGTAACCGTTCTGTACAACATTTTGAATAAAAACAAGTTTAAAAAAAAAAAAAAAAAACACTATACACTCCATACACTTGCACTTGAGTGGGATCATCAAACAAGAGCAATTCTCCAGTAGGCAGTTAGATCGTATTTAGTGCATGAGAAGCAACAGGAATATTTTTTTTTCTCCCATTAAAGTCTACAGGTGAAACTTCTGTGAGGAAACTTAGAGAAACAATTTGCTCATCCCTACCAGGTCCTCTGGGCACAAATACACTGGAATTCTGGTCAAGATAAACTGTAGCTAGGCCATGGTGCCTGATTCCAGATTTCAGAATGAACCAGCACTTCACAATGGAACTGCATTGAGATAAGCTATTGTTTCTTCTACTCAATTAACCTGGAGGAGTTGGAGTGCAGTTCTACCACTATGTGGCATGAGAGAATTTTTTAGCAATGCAGGTGACAGGGCACTGTTATTATGTTACCTTCTCATTTTCTGCTAATGGGCTACTAGAAGGGAAGGGGAGAGGGTGATATTACTACAACTTGCAGTGCAGCAGTAAAGAAGTTTATCAGAGCACAAGCCACATGGGTGAGGGCACCTGGGAAACTAGAAACATGTCTAGCCCCAAGTCACATTTCAAAATTAAATATAGAAAAAACAGCAAGCTCTTTTTTAAAAACAGATTTCAATGCCAGTTTCTGCTGGAGAAGCACTATTAACTGATAATTCTTTTAAAAATATATGTTTTCCCATGATAGAATCCCTCTAATTTTTCTCCAGTGCCATGGGGTTTCCTTAAGCTTTAGGCATTGGCCCTGGATGGGGTTGCAAACCCTGTAGCTTCACCCTCAATCAACTTATAATGGTTTCATCTCTGTATTTAAACCAACATTATGTATGATTATATATATTATGTAAGTGTTACAGATTATTTTTTCAGGTTTTCAACATTTTAGTCTTGTGTTCATGGGGCAAATTCAGTGTAACTGAAGTGTAACTTCTCCAGTATCCACTTCGCTCACATCCCAACACTTCGCCAGGACAACACTAATTCACTAAGATGCAAAGTTGCGTCCATGGCACCAAACGCTGGCAAAGTTGCGTTATTGTTATTTCGGCAAGCAAAGAAAAGTTGCGCTAGCGTTGCATAATTTGCATATGGTGGGAAGTTAAAATTCAATGGCGTATATGTTGCAACAAATACATTACACAAGCTCTGGAAACCTTAATAAAAGAAAATAGAGTTGTTATATTGCCCTACACATCTCAGTGAATTGGCGGAGTAATTTTCATTCATCAGAACGAACATTTGCCTGGCGTTAGCGTGCAAAACAATGCTAGTGTACCTCTCCTTCGCTAGTGAAGGGGCGTCTGCGTTCGTTTGTAAATCAACAAAGTAACAAAATGCCCCCGTATCTTTCCTAATTAATGTATTTCTGTGCATTGCTGAAACTCGTGCTTTCATGGATGAAACTCAGCGAGAATAGAAACTGGGAATTTCATCACTTGTTACTATAGAGACCATGTTAATAGCCTTACACTTGTAACAAATAGCATAAAGATGTCTACAGTTCTCCAGTAAATGAAACACGTCTTATCCTTTGATACAGAGTTGTTTGAAGACGAGCCTATGTGGAATAACACTATTAATATGTATTATAATAAAGCCCATGAGTTAATGAGATCATGGAGGATGCTTCTTATGCTAGTACTAGGCATCAGAATGACAGTTCATAGCATATTGTTTAAATATGTGGATTATTTGAGTGTTGGAAATCGCATGACTTTTTGTTACAAAACAAGGAAGTAAAAAAAAGTTTTCCCCTTCCCACGCCTATTTTCCATATGCAAATTAGGATTCGGATTTGGTTCGGTATTCGGCCGAATCTTTTGCACAGCATTTGGGGGTTTGGCCGAATCCAAAATAGTGGATTCGGTGCATCCCTAGAAAATATTCCAAAGATATTGTTTCATGGAAATGGTAATGTTCATTATAATAAAGCTAACAACACAAGGTAAAGTTAATTTTGTGACTAAGATTCCAATCATGGGTTAAAATGGACTAACCTTATCAGTTGGGTCATCGATGGTATCACATAGGAGGCTTGTGCAGAATCATTGCTCATGTCTCACATTGACCAACTCACCCCATATTCAGTTCAAACAAGGGGATTTTTCAGATTTTCCATTTTATCCAAATAATTACAATTTTTAAAAATTATTTTTCGCCATGCATGAATTCACAGTGAAATTCCAGATTTTGGGCAGACTTTTTCACAAAACTGAGGAAATAAATGCATATGGAGTGGGAAAGAACTTGACAAAAAATGGCCATTGACTAAAGCATTTAGAGTGAAAAAAAACATCCATTGACAATGACTATGAAGATTTTCATTCATCCAGGTCATGGTATATTTAATATGTCATTCTAAACCAACTGGACTTGCTGAGTAATCATTGATCACAGTTACTATCACAGTAACTATACAGAATCAACACCTCTGTAAATTCAGGTGTCACCTCTTGAAAGAGTGGATTAGTGGAAGAGTTTATATGCCAAAAACTTCCCACACCAGTCAGTTGAACTGAAGAAGCTGCTCAGATGAGTAGTGAAACGTCTTCAATGATTACTCAGCAAGTCCAGTTGTTTTAGAATTACTTATATTAGATATCCATTGACAATGCATTTGGAGTGAGCAAAACCTGAGAAAAAAATGTCCATTGACTTCAATGCAATTAGTGTATTGGACTAATGTATTTTGCTACAAAAAAGTCGCCAGGACAAAAAACACCCATAAACTTTTTCAGCAGTTTTATCAGGAAAGCGAAACGGAGCAGATTTTTTCATCACTAACCGTGCTCCATACCTCTATTTGAATAATAATGATTTTAGAAATAGAATTTCAGAACAAAACTTATAAATGTGAAAAAATTTCAAGGCAAATTTGGTTTTCAACCTGCTCAAAAATATTACTTCTGGAAAAATTTTAGGGGGAATACATATAGGGGCAGATTTGTCGAGGGATTTTAGCCCTTGAATTCGACTGGTGAATATTTGGTGAATAAATATTCAGCAAAATCGAATAAAATATTCTCCGGTTTTGAGCATTTTCGACTATTTGCCAGAATTGAAAGATTCTACAAAAAGTCACAGAAAAAACGCTTGAATATTCGCCAAAATCGTACGAATCGAACGTTCGAAGTGTTCGATTGTACAATTGAAATTCAGCAAAAGACTTGGGAAAAAAAGCCTATGGGGGCTTCCCCTGGGCTTCTATTGCAATTCGGTAGGTTCAATCTGGTGAAGTAGGCAGTCGAATAAAAATTTAATTGGCAAGTTCTTTGACTGGCAAATAGTCGAGCGCACGAATATATATTTATTGGATCTATTCAATGCGCCCGAATATTCTATATTCGATGTTTGAAAATACTTTATTTGCATATTCGAATAGTTCCACAATTGAATTGAGACTATTCTCGACTATTCGCACGAATATTCAAATCTTTCACACAAATTTAGTAAATCTGCCCCTAAGATGGAAAATCAGGCAGTACAGGAAAAAAAAAGTTCACAAGGCTACACCATGAATACGAATCCAACCTTGTTGACTTTCAAAGTAGTGGAAGAAGAAAACTTCACAAATTTCATTAGAAGCCAGATGAAAAAGTTTTTTGCTGTAACTGTAGTTCCGTTTAAGAATATTAAATAGAATTTCAATGACAAGTACTGGGGACAGCCAGCTAGAATGTATAATGCATCTGTGAATAAATAATTAATCCTTCATTGGTCAAGTAAATCTCTTCACTTCAGTAGTGTCTATTAATTTTCATGTATATTCAGAACAGAGTGCTCTGCTGCAGATGGTGCACAAGCTGGGGGTTGTTCAAGCAATTGAAAATATGCCCCCAAAAAGAGTGCATATAGTGCAGAAATATTCAGCTTCTATACTACATTTTCTTGAAAACTGGGAATAAAAATAGAGTGGTTTATTAATTTTCAAATAAAAACACAATCACTGGGGAAAAATTGTAGTTGAATTAGATCAAGTTTTTTTTGCATTTATTTCTTTACTCTATGTCACTAGCATATTAACAAAAATTTTATTGGAAAACCTTGATCATGATTACGTTAAGGCACAGAAAAAAATTACATCAATTTTAAATGTCTCTCCACAAAAATGTAAAAAAAATAGTGTAAATGTTAAAAAAAATACACCTTGGCTTTTATAGAAGGTAGGCATGGTTTCGTTTTTTTTTTAATTTTTACATTTTTTCAATTGATTAATCTTGAAAATCTGATTTCAGAAACTTCAAATTTGAAAATTTTTTAAAATAAGATTGTGGGTTTTTTTCTTATTTTTCATCAAACAGGTAAAACGTGATTTTGAATTTTAATTAATTTGCTCCTAAGAATTTATTTTATCTCTAAGCTTTAGAAATATGTGGCATACATTCAAAACATTCTAATGTTTTGAACATATACTAGCAAATATAAGTATGCAGAAATTTAACCTAGAATGGTAAGAAAGGGTGGTAAATCATTAACAATATGGCAGCTCACATTAATATATTTAAAAATTCACGCGTTTTGACAGAGAACCATGTGCACAGGATTATGACAATGAATTTGCTCTCACATAAGATGCTGATTAAGCGAGTCAGGAAGGATATTTGTACTTGAAGGCCAAATTGGAAATGACCTCAGTACGTATTTGTTTTTCTTTCTCTGGATCAGCATAAATCAGGTACTAATTTCCAACACCACCAGATCCTTATGTTTATACCCTTCAGTGAAAAGTTCTGGTGCTACCATAAGGAAGTCGGCTATTTGCCCTTAAATTTTGTAATTTCACTTGAATTTTGTCTGTGAATTTCCTTCCCCGACTTTAAAAAATAATTATTTGTTTAAGTGGCCTTTTATTTTAATAAAATCTAAAGTTGTTCTTTAAAGTTTTTCTTATTGAGTAGATTAAACCAACTTCTCGATAGACTGGCAAACTTCTGTGGAATTGGGATTTATATTATTACATTGCAACTTTTTTTCCTATAGTTTTGGAAAATGACATTCATCATCCTTTATATACTATTTCAGACAGCTTTACCCAGCAGTAGCCCAGATGGAAAAATTTTAGTAATCAGAAAATTAAAGTAGTTATGCTTTATATGTCTATGGTAAAATCCAAAATCAACTGGTAATTTTCTTTTAAATTGCTTCTGAAACATGGCCCATTGCTGCACAGGTAATATTACAGTGGAAATATGGATAATGGTATATAACTTATTTATACAGACTCTACAGCATTCAACATTATGTGTTTCACAAAAAAAAAGTGCAAAGTTGAAATGATTATGTTGGAGGGGGTCGTCTCACCAAAAGGTACAAGGGGAACTGATTTAGAACTCTTGGGCTCACATTGTCATTAAGGGATTAATTCTCTATGGCAACCAAACTGTTTGGCAAAGAGGTTTGCAGGGTGTTATAAAAACATGTGGCCTGCATGTCGTAAAATGAACATTCCAAATGCAGTTTGTACACTTCACTTCAATGTGTTCACAATGTTTTCCTTAAGAATTAAAAAGATGTGTTTATTTTTTTTTCCACTTCTATGAACTTACAATAGATCTGGCTCCAAGGCATGTTTCTGCAGAAATCTATTCTTGTCAAGTCTTTCTTGGTCCCGAAAGGTCTTTAAAACTTTGTAAAGCATAATATATAATAACATGTATTGTTATATGGCCAGTACTGTATGCAGATTGTTGTTAAGTTTTTAGTGCTTCATTAAACACCATAGTTTCCCCAACAGTACACTGATGTCCATATCTTTGTAGCCATGGCAAAAGAATAGACAGTTGGAGTAAAGTACAGGGTCCCTAAAGGTCAATCTCTGCAGGCTGGTTGATATGTAACTGGAGGGTTCCATTGTAACCAACATTTTCTATATAACTATTTAAATGTGACCCAACAACTATGTGCTTAAGGCAGGGGCTATATGAAGTATAAAATGGGTCCATCATGTCTTTATCA
>CM044439.1:158163922-158238025 GCA_024363595.1 Xenopus borealis | reverse complement strand
CCCCCCCCCAGCATTGTAATGCTTTTTTTGTTGGGTCAGCAAGCAAGCAACTTCCTGCTCACCTTACATAAGATTTTAGGGTAATTTGTCTAACTGCTTTAACTGTAGCTACAATTTTACTTTATTAGGGGTGAGGATAAAGAAATATTATTAGCTGACTACATATAATTGACTCCCGGACATGCTTCAGTTAGAACAAGGAAGCTTGATAAAAGGCTGCATACAATAATTGAAAATGAAAATAATTCATGGTGCTATTCCTATTCCAGTGTTCCTGTTCATGGTTTGTCGGTGGAATATGGATATTGGAAAGTGTGCACTACATTGAGAAGATTATGCAATGTTCATGCTGACTGCTTGTTTTCAAAGCCAGGAGTAATAGAGCCAAAGCCTGACAGGGAATTGTCATGAATTTGACCTTGTGTAGCCACATTGACAGCTGACATATTGGGGGGTTGGTTTGCTCTTCTCCAGGCAAGACTGTTGAGAGTTTCAGAAAAACTTAACTTGATGGACTTCTGTTCTTAACCATATTAAAACATATTGAGGAAGACTAAGTGTCATTATTGCTCAAGGAAGGAAGTGTTCTATCTTGACTAATGTTTATTATGAAAAAAATACTCATATTGGGCAGAGTTGTATAATGGCCATAATGATATGTATGATATTTATGGTTAAAATATCTCCCTTTTTATGTAAGGGGAAAAAATGACCATACAACAATCATTACCCTTAAGGAGGAAGTGGAAACTTCTACAGTATAGCCCTTCTGGAGCTCTACCTACACCGGATAATCATAAGGTCACATTTTTCACTCTAAGACAAGCAACATTGAAATGAATCCCCTGCTTATTGTTCATTGTTTATTATATTACCCATTTTTGTACTATTACCATTTTATAACTATCGATCTTCTAAGACACTGATTATACTATGGGGACACATCAATGTGCTTTTTTCACTCTATAGCCCCAATTGTAATCTGATATAACATGTTACTCATCTTGATGCTATATTCAAACAGCTCTTATGCAATGATCATTCCTTTGAAATGATGATGTCCCAGTGAATAATCTTAATGCATTATAGGTTGTGGCTAGGGAAAACATATCTACGTATCTACGTCATTTTGCATCAGGACTTTGTGTGGGAATGATATTTTGGTTCCTTCTCTTCTGTTTTATGTTATATCTTTCATTAATCTAATTTACAATGTTGCCACCCTCCATACTCAAGGACACATTTTCCAATTAAAAAGAAAGATAATTTGAAGGAGCATGGAATCTAAAATGAATGAAAAATAGTTTTAATTAGAATTTTTATTTGCTTTAGATTTTCTATTTCTTTACACTATCATGGCTCAGTGCTGATATGATCTCATATTCATCTTCTCTAAATGGATTGTTGAAACAAATGGTAATGAACTTGGAAGTTTAGCAAAATATGTATTTAGCTAGAGTTTAGATTGATCTAGGAGCAATTAGCAAGATTTGTGCTCAATACATTTCCAGAGTAGGTTCTCAGTGATTAAATTGATGTTTCTGATGGCCAGTGAGTAATTTTGCACCAGTTTGTAGGCTTCATGTATAACATACATATTGTGATAAAGTATATAGACATGGGTGTCAGATTCACAGAGAATTCGTGTGTCTCACATTTTTTTCATGAAACTGCGGCAAATTAACAGCGTGCAACAAATTTTCCGACACGTGTCGAGTTTGCCGCTGAAGCTGCTTGTGTCCGAAAAAGGACGTGCAACAAACAGAACTTCAGCAACAGCAGCCAATCAGATGTGAGTCCTCCCACTGTCAGTGCAAGTGTGTGTGTTATCCTTACACACTTGTGCTGAGGGGATTTAGTTGAGGGTTTTATTTTTTCTCCTTCTCTTTCCCAAAATATCCAAACCCCCCTTATTAAGTTTAGTTGTGCTCAATATGACGGGCCCTGGGAGAGGGGGAGGGGTCTGTTTGGTGGTGGTGAGAAGAAGGGTGGCAAAGGGAGGGGAGGCAGAGGCTGTGGTGCTGGCCGTTGGCATCCAACCCCACAACAGCCCACGTACTATGCCCAGTCAAGGCTCTGTAGGTTTCACTCCCCCTGTTACTCACCCGCAAGATGCCTCTCCCCCCCAGCCACCCCCAAGTGCAGAGGCTCAATGCCTCCCTGGCAGTACAGCTGGTGCCCTATCAGCTAGAAGAAGCAGCCCCCTTCCGACAGCTGATGGCTTGCACTGCCCCTAACTGTTATTTTGCCAGGAAGGCCGTCCCTGCCCTCCACCAGCAGGTGGTGGAGAATGTGTCCCTGTTGCTGGATCATGCTGTTGGCGGCAGGGTGTACTGCACCACTGAAACATGGACCAACAGGCATGGGCAGGGGAGGTACATATCCTACACTGCACACTGGGTCACCCTGATGAGTGCTGGGGTGTGTGCAAGTAGGGGCACTCCCCACGTGCTACAGGTGCCTCCCCATGGGGTACAGGGCAAACACCACTCCTCCTCTGTTATGGATGAGCCAGCCCTGAAGCGTACCCACAGTAAAGCTTCAGTGCAGCTCAAGCGATGTCAGGCTGTGCTGCAACTCCTCTCCCTGGGGAGGAGTCATAATGCACCTGAGCTCATGGCCACCTTTCAGACTCAGGTGCAGAGGTGGTTCACTCCCCGCCAGCTCAAAGAAGGTAACATTGTTTGCAAAAACAGTCGCAACCTGCTGGCCACCATCCGCCTAGGCCACCTGACCCACATGCCTTGCTTTGCACATGTCCTCAATCTTGTGGTGCAGCGCTTCCTCAAAAACTATCAAGGGTTAGGTGACATGCTGGAGAAGGTACGTAGGGTATGTGGCCATTTGCGGAAGTCCCCCACCACCAGCGTGTCTTTGGCACAGATGCAGCAGCATAATCTGCCACCCCACCGGCTCATCTGTGACCTGCCGATGCTCTGGAATTCCACCCTGCACATGGTAGAGTGCCTCGTAGAGCAGTGCTGGGTGGTCAGTAATTACCTGCTGGAGCACAGTGCCAGGGATACTCAGGGGGCAGATTTAGGGTACTTCAGTGCAGAGCAGTGGCAGCAGATGTGGCAGCTCTACCGAGTACTTGCCTCCTTTCAGCAGGCCACACGCTTGGTTAGCAGGGACAATGCTTGTGTTAGTGATGTGATAACCCTGGTGTTCCTCCTCAAGCGCACATTGGATGGCCTGCTAGAGGAGGGTGACAGGCCTGAGGTGGAGGAGAGTAGGCCCCGTAGGCAGGCAGAAGGGGCTGGGAGGCAGGATGAGGATTAGATTGTGCCCACTAAAGAGGATGAGGTAGAGGAGGACTGGGTGCCTGTGCAGCATGGGGATCAGGGCATACACCACCCAACGACCCCAGCTATTGGGAGGGTAAAGAGCAGGGGCAGATCGAGCCAGATGACCTGATGCAGTTGGAGGGCAGTCAAGAAGAGGTTGGTTGGGGGCTAGTGATGGGCGAAACTCCCGCGTTTCACTTCGCCAAAAAATTCGCGAATTTCCAGAGAAATTCGCGAATTGGCGAAAAATTTGTGAAACGAGTCGCGCGTCATTTTTGACGCGCGTCGCATCAAACGCGGCGCTTCGCGTCGTTTCCGACACGCGCCGTGTCAATTGCGTCGCATCGCTTTCGGTGCGTTGCGCGACTCGTTTTTGTTGGCGAATTTTTCGGCGTGAATTTTTGCTGCCGTTTCGCGAATCACGGGAATTCGCCGCGAATTCGCCCCTGGCGAATAAATTCGCCCATCACTATTGGGGGCACCTCTTTTACATGGCTGCCCATATGCAGACTTGCCTCTGGAATGATCTCTGGGTCTGTTTGATCAAAGACCGGCAGCGGGTGGAGCATATGGTGGCTGACTACATGGGGTCAGTCAGCGTGCAGGACGCCATTCGCCCTTATGATGATGACCACATGCAGTTTTACCTATTGAGGTTTGACCAGTGGCCAGAACTGGCACAGCATGCTCTGGAGGGGCTAGCTTGTCCCCCTACCAGGGTACTGTCAGGGCTGGTGTCTTCAGTGCCACAGGCGGGGTGGTCACTGAGAAGCGGACACGGCTATCCAAATGGCAGTGTGGATATGCCAGCATTCATAAAAATGAATGAGGCTTGGATAAGCGGGGATATCCAAGTGCCCATTGCAGACAGCATAGACTAGTCTCATCTCCTCCTCACAGATGTAGCCTCCTCTCTCCATTGCTGCCTATACTGTCCTCCTCAGTAGTATTGACTATTCCCCCATCTGTCTGCACCTGATACCCTTACTGTTGCAGCCTGCTATTAGCCCTAGTAGTACTGCTGCTGTGCTGCATTGTCAACAAATTTATTTTCTGGTGGGGGCCAGAATTGTGGCTGAATTTTAACCGATTGAATTGCGCTAAAACCTTTCAAATTCGATATTCGAATTTGAAAGGTTTTAGCGCAATTCAATCGATTAATCAATTAAAAAAAAATTTGATCTAAAAAACTTAGAAAAACCCATTGGGAGCTTCCCCTAGGGTTTAATAGAAATATGGTAGGTTTAATCTGGTGAACTAGGCAATCAATTTTTTTTAAAGGGCAAGTACTTTGACCATCAAATGGTCGAATGATTGAATAGATTTTTATTCAAATCGATCAAATTTTTTAAATTCCATGATCGAAGTAACCAAAAAAAGTTATTCGAAATTCAAATTCGAATCTTTTTGAAAATTTGATCGAATTTGGAATCCTTCACATGAATTTGATAAAACTGCCCCTATATGTTCAGATGAATTATTAATAGTTGAGCCTGTGTTAGTAAGCTATTAATAATAAATAAAATAGATGGTACTTTTTGGTTCAACAGCATTATAGACTGAGATATTACCATTAGGTAATATAAAAAAGTTCAGATTTTTTTAAGAAACTGGCAAAATGTGAGCACTTTTGTATAATGATAAGAGTGCTCTAACAATGTGTACAGGGAGGGAGTGTATGTGTATAGCAGTTACTGAGTAAAACATAAGTGTGAATTGCTCTTCCCATGGACTCCAAAGCAAAATATGCCATATATTCATTTATAACAGTGTACAAAGTTTAAAAGAGAGGAAAATTTTTTTAATGGTAGCCCCAAAGCTATGTCTGGTCTAGGAGTCAATATTAGTGATGGGCGAATCAATCCCGTTTCGCCGAAAAATTTGCAAAACGAGTCGCGACACGTTTTTGATGTGTGTCACATTAATTTAGATGAACGTTGCGTCATTTTCGCAAATCGTGGGAATTTGCCACAAATTCACACCTGGCGAATAAATTCGCCCATCACTAGTAGATATACGCCCTGGCATTCAAATTACACAGAGGCCCAAACTGGCCCCATCAGACTTTATATGGCACCTGATAGCAGCCCGTCTGCCAGAACCTACAGATTACCAGATTGCCATCAGCCCAATAAATAGTGACTTTCTATGGAACCTGATAGTAGCCCCTATGCCAGAACCTACAGATTGCCAGTCTGGGCCTGTCCAAAGCTCAAAAAAAGGGGACAACAGGGTTGCCAGGTGTAATTTTCAAAAACAGCCAAAGTCAGCTACAAAACCAGGCACACACTAGTCAAGAGGAACTTCAAAAGTTCAGAATAGCCCAATCTGTGCAGTGAAAAATACTTTTAAAAATAAATGTAGATATATGAAAATACGCCTTTTTCATTTTTCACTGATATATTAAATAATCACGGAGTGTTTTTAAGAAGCTGGAAAAATGGGAGGGCTTTTTTTCTTTTGAAAAGATAGGAGTCCTCTAAAAATGCAAGGCATGTGTGTAGCAGTGTACTAAGTGAAACACGTGTGTGAATTAGTCTTCTTATTGACTCCAATGCCATTCAGCACATTCAGACACAAGCAAAAGATGCATACTCATTTATCATCACAGTCTACAAAGCTTGAACGTAAGGGAACATGTTTTATTGGTAGCCCCAAAGCTGGAAAAAGGTGACACAAACAAAACACCCATAGAAGATGGGTTTCATCAAATTGCAGTGCGCATACGAGCCTGCATCAAATTATTTGGACACCTGATGAAATTGCGGCGTGTCTCGTTTCACAAATTTCGAGGATAATTTGTGAATTATTCGGCAAAGTGAAACACCACAGATTCACCCATCACTAGGCATAGGATCTGTTATATGGATACTTGATATCCAGGAGGCTAGAAATTATGGAAGGTTACCTCCCATAGATTCTATTGTATCCTAATTTTTTTTAATGATTCATTTTTCTCTGTAATAATAAAAAAAACTGTAGCTTGTACTTGATCTCAACTAAGATATAATTAATCCTTATTTGGAAAAAACAATCCTATTATTTTTTTAGCAGGCTTAAGGTATGGAGATCCAAATAGGGTACATGGAATCTGTATAGATGAATTTGTGCATGTGCAGGCACTTTGTTTATAAAATGTTTATGAGCTGACCCCAAGTCAGATGGGTAAAATATAAATTACTCAAGTTGATCGTCAGTCTTTAACATCTGAAGTATCTATTCCAGGGATCCCCAACCTTTTGAGGCCATGAGCGACATTCAGAAGAAAAAGGAGTTGGGGAGCAACACTAGCATGAAAAATGTTCTTGGGGTGCCATATAAGTGCTGTAATTGGCCCGTTGGTAGCCCCTATGTGGATTGGCAACCTGTATTGAGGCTCTGTTTAACAGTAAACCTGGTTCTTATACAACCAAAACTTTCCTCCAAGTCTGGAAATCAAAAATAAGCACCTGCTTTGAGGCCACTGGGAGCAACATCCAAGTGGTTGGAGAGCAACATGTTGCTCATGAGCTACTGGTTGGGGATCACTTAATTCTATTCTGTACACCATATAAGCACAGAAAGGAATTCCTACAATAAACTATGTCTATTATTGGTACATCCAAAGAAACTAGAGTTTATGCGGCGAATTCCCGCGATTCGCCGTTGGCGAATAAATTTGCAAAACGCCAGCGAAAATTCGCCTGGCGAAAATTCGCTAAAGAAAAACGCGACGCGTCAAAAACATGCCACGACTGGTTTCCCAAATTTTTTTGCCAATTCTCGAATTTCGCTGGGAATTCGCTAATTTTTCAGCGAAGCAAAACTGGGTAGATTCTGCTCCTTTTTTTGTTACACCACTGAAATATACATATATTTATATTGTTGTTTTGCCCAGTGGTGGATCCATCAGCTGATGGACTGAATTTCATTTGAGAAAGTAAAACTTCCTCTTAATCATCAGCAGCTGTGGAACAGATGGTGTGAAGTATTGTATCAGCTTTCCTTTCCTCTTAACATTATACAACACTAATTAACCTTTTGCCAAGAAAAAAAAGAAATCCAAAAATATCTCTGGCATGACCATCACATCCAGAGAAAATATTTGTGTTCATGTCAGTACCAGTAATACATTTCATGCAAGATTACACCACAAATATAACTTTTGTTCACCTGTTACATTCCACAATCTCCATATGAGCTATTTCTTATCCTGTCTGTCTTAATGTGTGTCAAAAATATAGACTGATGTGGCAGAGTTCTAAAACTGCTGGAAAAGCAACACAAATGCATACAAATGACATCGGATTTATTACTGAAAAAATTCCTAACTCTGGGGGATATAAATAGAATTGTTACAAAATTGTGAAACAAGCCTACATTTGATTTTATTCCCCAACCCTAGAACCCTAAACTATTATATTTATAATATTAAAGAATAGAAATATTCTGAACAATATTTTTTTTAAAAAAGTTTGGGATTGTTTATCAAAGTTTGAATTATGTGAGGTTGTTTAAACCTGGAATGAACCTGAATGAACTCACAACTTAATTTCTAATTTAAGAAAAAACTCGAATGGAAAAAAACCTGAATCAGGCAGTTCGGGCTTAACAACCCGAAAACTCAAATTTGATCAAGTTTTCAGTGAAAGAAAACTCAAATCGATCAAATTGATTGAGTTTTCTAGCGAAACCCACAGAAAAAAACTATAACATCAGGAAACCTATAAACATCTTCAAATGGTTCAAGAGACTTTTGCCATTGAATTCTACATGAAAGCAACAGGTTTTAGATTGTGTTTTTTCATATTCTACTCTATTTACAGAGACCAGGTATAATGAATCTAAAAAAAAATTAAATGAAAAGTTCAAGTTTTTTTTAACCATAAATATCGTATTTTGACTAAAAAATAACCTATCCAACTCAAATCTTTTGTGGCAACCACAACTTGGCAACCCAAGTTTTCAGTGAAAGAAAACTCAAATCGATCAAATTGATTGAGTTTTCTAGCGAAACCCACAGAAAAAAACTATCAGGAAACTTATAAACATCTTCAAATGGTTCAAGAGACTTTTGTAATTAAATTCAAGAGACTTTTTTCATATTCTAGCTATTTACAGAGTCCGGGTATAATGAATCTAAAAAAATCAAGTTTTTTTTAAAAAAAAATTGAAAAGTTCAACTTTTTTTTAACCATAGAAATCGTATTTTGACTAAAAAATAACATCTCCAACTCAAATGTTTTGTGGCGAACACACCTACATGTTTTCAAAATTGTTAAAAATTATATTTGCCTTTTAAACCCAAGATTCAAAGTCCATATAAGTAAATAATATCTATGACTATACTGTATATACATGACTTATGTTGGGAAAATAAAAGTCCTTCCAAGGTTTTCTTCCTAAACCAATCATAGTCCCAATTAATGTGAAGCACTGGAATGGTGATTCTACCATATCAGAGTTCATTTATTGGTCAGAATTTTTACAGGTGCACAACTAAGGTATCTTTACTCCTTGTTTCTCTGCAATATTTCATTTTAGTGCAATTCTCCTAGCTGCCCACTAGTGATGGCGCGAACCGCGGCAAAAAAGTTCGCGGACGCGTTCGTGAACTTGCGACAAACGCGCGAACGTCGCGAACCCCATAGACTTCAATGGGAAGGCGAACTTTAAAAGCTAAAAAAGACATTTATGGCCAGAAAAATTATTTTAAAGTTGTTTAAAGGGTGCAACGACCTGGACAGTGGCATGCCAGAGGGGGATCAAGGGAAAAGAAAAATCCATTATTTTCTTATGTCAAAAGTGTTACAAAGTATCTTACCTGCACCTGTTAGCTGTTCTGGACTCTCTGCCAAAAGCCAAGTTCAAATCTTTGCTTCTTTTTCTGGCTGTTCAGTGCAGAAAAAAGAGGGTCTTTCCAGTACAAATGAGGGACAGAGGGTTGAGCTCGCAAAAGAGGGACTGTCCCTCCAAAAAAGGGACAGTTGGGAGGTATGCACATTTTTTTTTTTTGGTCCAGGGGGTGTGTGGGGGTGGTCCAGGGAGATCTTCCTGATTGGCTGCCATGTATCTGCTGGTCTGGGGCGAGAGGGCAAAAAAAATGCGGCAAAAAAAATGCGTCAAATTGACGCGAACCCAAAATGCGAACGTCGCGCGACGTTCGCGAACTTTTGGGGAGCGCGAACAGCGGATGTTCGCGCGAACAAGTTCGCCGGCGAACAGTTCGCGCCATCCCTACTGCCCACTAACATGTGAGGACATGGACAGAAATCGAGCCCAATATAAACCAAGTATAGGGAGATAAACCTGCACTTACTGAGTAAAAAAGTAGTCCGGGTGCACCTGCCTCGAACCACAACATACGAAATGCTAAACCATAGCCAATAGCAGAATGGACAAATTGTCACTCCAAATGATTCAACAAGGAATCACAAAAGTAAAGGCAAAGTATTTTATTCAAAATTGCATTAAAAAACATAATCCACATCCACACCTCCATGTTTCGCATCCCAGGGACACTTAATCATGGAGATAAGGAGCACAGACAGCTTGTTAGATAGACTTTACAGAACTAATATGGCTAATGAAAACCATTGAAATACTGACAAACAATATTTCTGTATTTTTTAGATGGGGTTAAAAGTAAGATATTTAATGATGATATTCCACATTTTAAAATGTCAACATATCATACATTTACATATTTGTGATAAATACTGTTTTATAATCGAAACTGCAATGCAGAATAGGAGCATTCCAAATGGAGTTTTCAATCAGTACCTGCTACACTAAGCCCATCTCAGTTTTCCCAGTAGTAGACCTCCAAAACTCAGCTCATGCACCTAACATGTGTGAATTATTATATATTCTTAAAGTCTTGCTTTGATTTAGTAACTTTGACAGTGTAATTGATAGTGGTTGTCCTGTTGATAACATTATTGCAAAAATTGCTTAAATGCTTGCAGGTCTTCTTCACCTTAGGCCTAAAACCGAAACATGTGAAGTCATCTGCAGAGGAACTAAAATGAAAATCACAATCACTTTATCCTGGTATCAAACTGGGCAAAATGGGCACCAATACTAAAGCCAGGCTAGTACATAGTATATGTAGCCATAATGTTATCTATAGATGGATTTCTTTTATTTTTCTAATTTTGAACCACCATGTAGTCCCTGGTTATATTTGCTGCAAAAATAACATATTTTTCTTAATTTCATTTACACAATGGATAGTTGATGGAAGACTGCTGCTTAATGAATATGTGCTCAAAAATTCATAGGAGGCAATTACATTAATCTTAGATAAAATTTATATACAGAATTCAAATGCCCACTGATTCAATGCATTTAGTCCCAGAAAGAACATAGAGAAAAAATGCCCACTGACTCCAATGCTTTAGTTGTATAAAACTGGCTCTTATGCATTTGGCGTGAGAAAAAACAAGGGCAAAAAAATATCACCAATTGATTCCAAAATTTCAAATTTTTTCCTATGGTTTTTCTGAAGTTTTGCTCTTCAATGCTTATTCAGATTTAAAGGTCAGGGGGTGAGTGAAAATATCAGATCAGGATTTATCGATTTAAGGAATTGTGACGCTTTCTAGTAATTCAGAATTTTCCCCATTTATCAAAACATTCCTCACTATATACTGAATTACCACATTTATGAAACAAGATCCCCATGTCAATTTTTCAGAATATTTTCGAGTGCTTTGAGCTGTTATAAGCCATCCAAACCCTTTATCCTCAATTATAATTCTGCAAACCATTTCAACAAAATTTTAAATAGGAACAATCAGGAGGATATTTACTAAATCTGTGCATGATTTTTGGGCAAACTTGGGGCAGATTTATCAAGGATCGAATTTCAAAGTGAAAAAACGCCAAATTTGACCATCAAATATTTTTTAAGGGGGGTTTTTGGTGGAAAATGGACCGTTTTCAAACAAATAGGTTTCGATCGAATAAAAATCGTTCGAATCATTTGAAGCGAACGATTCAAACGATTTTCCCAAAAATTTTTGATTTTCAAAATGTTTCAAAGGCACTCCTTAAAGGTTATATGAGGTCCCCTATAGGCTAAAATAGCAATTCAGCAGGTTTAAGGTGGGGAAGAGTCAAATTTACATTTTTTAAAGAGACAGTACTTTTGGAATGGTTGAAATCTGAATCGAATTTTGGCCTATTCAATAGTCAAAGTACCCAATAATTACTTCAAAATCCAAAAACTTTTTGAATCCAAGAAGTAATGGTTATATTCAAATATAAAGTATATATATATATATATATATATATATATAGATATATATAACCATTTAAAGGAGCAATCTGGTCTCTCAAAGCTATTAGTTTACGCCTAAATTAATGTTAAATCTAAGCACATGCCACATGACTGATTACTTATCATCACTGATGGATAATGCAGATTCTACTGGACTCTCGTAGATAATGTGGCTAATAAAATATGGTTATCATAGATCGAAATGTAATAAGTTCACAATAAAGTGAAGCATCTTTGCTAGAGCCTATAAAATCCCTAGAACAACTTGTTCTTGGGGTCAGTGAATCTGGCCACCATAGTACACTTATAATAGTAGGAATGTTTAACAAAGTTCACAAAAAATATCATATAATCCAGCCAGTTTCCTGTCTAACAATGAATAGTTGCTTTGCGTTCATTTTTAATTTATAATGTGATCTCCTATATTGTCCAGACCAGATCAGGTTCCAGTACACAACAAACATGTTAAGGAAGGATGTTTCCCATGATTCTAATAAGAAAATAAATGCTCAGTTCAAGGAACTTCACAGAAATATTGTCCGACTTTATGTTGTCTACCTAATTTCTGGAAGCAATAGAAAATCATTTGTTTGTAATCATATTTTTCTCAAGAGCTTACAGCGCTGGACTTCTCTGCTCTATGAACAGGCTGCATGATGGATTGGGGCAGTTTGTGTTTAGACAGAAATAGTCATGATCACATCAATCCTCACAGATCAAAAAAGAAAACTTCTTAATCAGGACTTTGTGTTCATTTGAAGTCAATAACTAGAGAAATGGTCTCAGAACTAGAAGACAAATCCTCCATGCCTACAAAGGCCTGACAATTCATTGTAAAGTCAACTATACATTATATACATGAAATGATGTACCCTTTAAAATCAATTACAGCGAAATTAGAAACTATTGGTGTCATTAGCTTCAAGGTGATTTATAAGGGCTTATTTACCACCATAGTCAGATTTGCAGTCATACAAAAATGCATGATACTTGCACTTATACAGTACCTATAGCTACACTCAGGGGCAGATTTACTAAATTCACATGAATGATTCGAAATTCGATCGAATTTTCAAAAAGATTCGAATTCGAATTTCGAATATGCAAATTATGTGACCGACCAGGGAATTCTGTAAATTAGATTGAATCGAATGATTCTGATAATTCTGATAAAATTCTATTTGAATATTCAACTATCGAATAACTTCTCCTTTAAATTTTTACTCGACTGTCTAGTTCACAGTTTCAACCTACCAAAGTGTCTTTGGCGAATTTTGATCAAATTCTAAAAATTCGATCGAATTGTTGAAATCGTTGTAATCGATTTTTATAATTCGATCATTCGACCAATCGAATTGCGGTAAAATCCTTCCAATTCGAATTCAAAGAATTTTAATTATCTAACTATTCCCATATTCCCATGGTCGAATTTCGATTTTTTTCAATTAGAAATTCGACCAATAGTAAATCTGCCCCTTAGTGCTGGTGCACCTCCTCTTCTGAATCATGCACAAGTGTACTTAGTAGTGCAGGGAAATCCTGGTGCTACTGCCACCTTCAATCTGGAGGTGATTCCAGGGTTCCCACTTGGGCTGTGTCAAAAGGTACAGCAGATGTTATGTTGGCACCGAGAACCAGAAATAACACCATCCAAGCATATTCAGTAGTGGTGGGCGAATCTCCCGCGATTCGCTTCGCCTAAAGATTTGCGAATTTCTAGAGGAATTCACGAATCGGCGAAAAATTCACGAAACGAGTCGCGGGACGCTTTTGGCGTGCGTCGCGTCATTTTTGGCGCGCGTCGCGTCATTTTCATTAATGTATTAATTCAAACATTTAATAATGATTTCCTTTTTCTCTGTAATAATAAAACAGTAGCTTGTTCTTGATCCCAGCTAAGATATAATTAATCCTTATTGGAAACAAAACCAGCCTATTGGGTTTATTTCATGTTTACATGATTAGTGATGGGCGAAACGGCCGTGTTTCGCTTCGCCGAAAAATTCGCGAATTTCCAGAGAAATTCGCAAATTTTTCGGCGATTCGCGAAACGAGTCGCGCGTGTTTTTGACGCGCGTCGCGTCAAACGTGACGCGTCGCGTCGTTTCCGACGCGTCATTTCCAACGCGTCGCATCATTTTCGGCGACGCGCGACTCGTTTTTGCGCGGCGAATTTTTTTTTGCGAATTTTTTTGGCAGTTTCGCTAATTTATTCGCCAGCGGCGAATCGCGGGAATTCGCCGCGAATTCGCCCCTGGCGAATAAATTCGCCCATCCCTATACATGATTATGGTATGAAGATCCAAATCTCCGGAAAACCCCAGGTCCTAAGCATTCTGGATAATTGGTCCCATACCTGTACAATAAATCCTAATTAACTTCAAAACACAAATGCAATTGCACTAATTTTTGATGCATTGGGTGCAAACTGGTGGGGCTTGTGGCGTAACAAAGGCAAAGTTTGTTTCAGACCAGTAACAGAGCAAACAGGGTTGACTTGGGTGTGCAAGGCCCACCAGGGCTGCTACCCAAGGGGCCCTACCACCTACACACCCACCACCAGAGCCCCCCAACATGTACCTTATGCTTACAGCAGGGGGACTTAGTATGGGTCTGGGGGGCCCATGAGGGCCTGTGCCCATCAGGTTTTTTCTTTGCTTACCCACTGTGACCCTGAGCTAGAGGTTGCAGAAAATGATTCTGTTTGGGGGGTTAGGTTTTCAGTATTTCTCCCCAAAATATTGTCCTAACTGGCCTTCAAGCTGAATTCCACCTGCCACTACTCTAACTACTCCTTAGGCCAGGAAATTCACTCTAGTTCAGATGACAAACCCTAGATTTTTATTTGGATTTTTAAAATGTTCATCTCTTAAAGTTCAGTAGTGATTAGCAAAAATTTTGAAAATTTGCAAAAGGAGTTGAGATCTATGAGTGTTTTTTGTGCAAGCCAAAAATCCTTTTTTTTCTTTACAAAATGTTATCATGATCATCATGTTTAGGCTATTATATATACAGGAGTAGGACCTGTTATCCCGAATGCTCGGAACCTGGGCTTTTCCAGACAAGGGATTTTTTCCATAATTTAGATATCCATACTTTTAGTCTACTAAATATCATTTAAATATAAAAAAATAGGATTTTCTTTGCCTTCAATAAGGCTTAAATATGTTTTAGTTGGGATCAAGTACATGTATAGGATGCATTATCTGGAAACCCATTATCCAGAATGTTCTGAATTAAGGAATGAGTACAAGGTAACTATTTGATTAAAACCAAGTCTATGGTAGAAGCCACATGTGGGCTGCAATGCACAATATATAGGTGGGACCACAAAGCAACACTGTAAAATGAGGGAAAACAAATTCAGGGGATGTAAAATTGAGGTTCTACGGAGAACTTACATGTCTGCACTCAAGACTCCTGCTTGAAAATAGGCGCACTTTAACTTGTGTTGGCACCTCAACTATCTGGTCTTCACTATAGTCGAATTCATATTCCAATCAGCAAAACAAAAGGTCGAAGTCACGTCTCTCAAGCCATGAGTAAAAAAATTAAAACAATCTTTATTACCAAGTTTTCAGTAAAACAGTTGACAGGGATCATTAAGGAGACTTATTTCCTGGATTATGACATTTACAGTCACCTGATGCGTTTCATGCCTCATTCTGGCACTTCATCAGAGGCAGAGTCAGCAATTGCTCTATGCCTTAAATACTGATATTCATTAAAAACATCAGTTAGTCAAAATATCACTCTAATATTTACAAAGTACAAATCAAGTCCATTACAGGTAAATATGTACTCTATTTAACATAACCATTTGGAAAATTAAGCGATATATAAGGTATTTAAGGAGTATACTGAAAATTGATAAAAGACTGCATAGAAAAACAGTTAAAGGAAACAAGATACTTCCCAATCACTGGGGAAAGTGAGTTTTTAAAGTAAATATCCAATATACTTCTCTCTGATCTGTGATTTTAGGTATATCTCCTCCCCTTACTCCTAGTTTAACATTTTCAATGCCTTGGAATTTTACTTGGCTAATATCGCCATTATGTTTTTGTAAAATGTGTCTGCTTATGGCTGAAATGTTTTTATAATGTGAACTTGCCTGATGGCTTAAAGGGGTTGTTCACCTTTGAGTTGACTTTTAGTATGATGTAGAGAGTGGTATTCTGAGACAATTTGTAATTGGTTTTCATTTTTTATTATTTGTGGTTTTTGAGTTATTTAGCTTTTTATTTAGCAGCTTTGCAGTTTGCAGTGTCAGAAATCTGGTTGCTAGGGTCCAATTTACCCTAGCAACCATACATTGATTTGAATGAGAATATGGAATATTAATAGGATAGGGTCAGGAAATAAAGACGAATAATAAAAAGTAGCAATAACAATAAATGTGCAGCTTCAGAGAGGATTTCTTTTTTGAGGGTGTCAGTGACCCACTTTTGAAAGCTAGAAAGATTCAAGAGAAGAAGACAAATAATTTATAAACTATATAAAATAAATAATGAAGACCAATTGCAAGGTTTCTTAGAATTGGTCATTCTATAACATACTAAAAGATAACCTGAAGGTGAACCACCCCTTTAAGAGACACTTCTTCAACCTTTCGTTTTGCCTACCAGTTACAGCTCTAAAGATAATTAGGCTGTATATAATGTACTCATGGCATTGATGTGGTTATGAGTTTAGGCCACCTGTATATAAGGCAAATATTTGCCAGTCCTTGGAAGCCCTGAAGCAACATGGGCGTGCGATGCCACGAATGTACCAGATGCGCATGCAGTAACCGCAAATGTGTTACTTAAGAGCTGCATTATTCACTTTACATAAAGAAGATGCATGGGCACGAAGCTCAATACTAGGAGCTTATTCTACACAGTCTACATGTCTTCAGGCATTCCGTGGTGTTTATTAAATGTAGCTCTAAACATTCACCTGTCTTTAGTGGTTATTTGCCTATAGCCCAAAAGTGGTCAGTCCCTGGGATCTGTGGAAAGGAAACATTGGTCTGCGGAAAGGGAAGGCAGAAGATATTTAGTTTAAATTAAAATGTACTCAAAACTCAAATGTTATCGTATTTAAGAAAAAACTCGAATGTCTAAAAATCCGAAAACTCGAATTGCATACGACTAGAATTTGAAGGAAACTCGATTTGAGTTTGTTTCAGAAAAAAAACTTGAATGTCAGGAAGGCTATTAACATCTTCAAATGGGTCAACAGACCTCAGTCCTTGGCTTGTAAATTAATTCGGAAGGTTTTAGACCCCGAATATTGGAATTAGAACTGTTTCAATGGTTGAAATGTGATGAGTCTCACATTGAAATTTACATTCAAGTTGGTGCTCTTTAAATTGTATTTGTGAGTTTTGACAAAAACTTTTTTGAAAATTCCTTAAAGGGATCCTGTCATGGGAAAACTAATTTTTTTCGAAATGCATCAGTTAATAGTGCTGTTCCAGAAGAATTCTGCACTGAAATCCATTTCTCAAAAGAGCAAACAGATTTTTTTATATTCAGTTTTGAAATCTGACATGGGGCTAGCCATTTTGTCAATTTCCCAGCTGCCCCGGTCATGTGACTTGTGCCAACACTTCAGGAAGGAACTGCTTTCTGGCAGGCTGTTTTTCCTTCTCAATGTAACTGAATAGTACGCGTGGGACATGAGTTTTACTATCGAGTGTTGTTCTTAGATCTACCAGGCAGCTGTTATCTTGTGTTAGGGAGCTGTTATCTGGTTACCTTCTCATTGTTCTGTTGTTAGGCTGCTGCGGGGGAAAGGGAAATGGGTGATATCACTCCAACCTGCAGTACAGCAGTAAAGAGTGATTGAAGTTTATCAGACATGACTTGTGGCAGCTGGGAAATTGACAATATGTCTAGCCCCATGTCAGATTTCAAAATGAAATATAAAAAAATCTGTTTGCTCTTTTGAGAAATGGATTTCAATGCAGAATTCTGCTGGAGCAGCACTATTAACTGATTTTTTTTTTCCCATGACAGGATCCCTTTAATAAATGTGCCCCATAAAAGTTGACTGTAATGGCTACACATTAGGGGTAATTTCTGAATGCAGGCTCAGTGTGTAAAGCGTAATGTTATTTGCAAATCACCATGTTCTTTGCCATAATGCATAATTTTTCTTCATAATTCCAGTTTAACGGTGGCTGCGCTTTAAGGCACATCTGCTGCAGTTAAACTTGTGTTTTTAGACAAATGGTTCTTATTTGTACATTAGAAATGCAAATTCTAAAACAAAGTGAAATTTAGGTTAGAGTAGGAACCTTCTTAAAGAATCTACCTTAATGTGGCAGCAGGCTTAATTAATAATCCTTTGGCCAAAGGTGTTTTTACTGTTTAAGCACTGATGTCTGTGTCGCCTTTTTACTGTAGGGTGGGCTGGGTCTGGGGTATAGCCTGGGTATGTCCTGGGCTGGGTGGAGCCCAGGGGGCCCAGATAATGTTGTTTCATGTAGCCATTTCTAATGGTGACCCTGGACATCAATAGGAGCAGTTGTGCACCAATCATCAGAAGAGGCCAACTGGATGGGCAACCAAATGGAAATGGAGTGTTGGACATTTTGATCATTCCTAATAAATGGACATTTTTAACTATACTGGACTTATGAAAATTGGACATAAAAAATAAAGATGAATACTTGTTTGGGACTTTTTCAACTTCAATCTTTTTAACTTTTGTATGCTACAAAAATTAATATTTTTTATATTTGTGCACAAAATTGTGGTCTGAGTACTGGCTTCACTATTCATGTGCCAACATTGTTACACACACAGATATAAGTGTTACTTTATCCCTTTACTGCTTGTTAGCACATGCTCACTATGGACTGCAACTCCCAGCATCCTCTAGGAAGGAATCCATGTTACAGATGAGCAGCGGGTGTGGCCTTGAGCTGCATCTCACACCAACTTTAATTGTTTTCATTTTTGTATTCTGTTATGTTCTCTATTTTCTATATATTTGCGCACACAATTATGGTCTGTACACTGGCTTCACTATTTATGTGTTGCAATACAACCTATATACATACCAATGTTGTAAAATCTGTCAGTATATTTTTCTTTAAATTGATTACCCAGACTGCACTATGTTGTATAGGTCAAAGTGCATATGAGTAGTGATGGGCGAATTTATTCGCCAGGTGTGAATTTGCGGAAAATTCCCGCGTTTCAACGTGCGTCAAAAAACGTGCCGCGACTCGTTTCACTAATTTTTCGCCAAATTGGCAAATTTTTCGGCGAAGCGAAACGGGATAGATTTGCCCATCACTACATATGAGTTTTAAATGGGAGCACGTGTTAATGGTCCTTATTCACTTGATAAAGGGTATTGAACCTGGAACATGTTATGATTTCCACTGCCTGGAATAAAAAGTTGTTTGCTGGAGTTCCTCTTCCTTCTACTATACTTGGATTATGGAAATGCAGTGTGTTTTGGGTTACCTTCATGTCAATATCTGGTCTCCATTCGGTGGGGCTGGGGTTTATTAATAAATGAACCCTTTTGTGTTGTAAAGGGTTTGTGCCTGAAGGGTCACCTAATACAACAAGTGCGGCTGTGCTCCAGCAACTTCCTATGCAATCAGTTGCATATAAAACCCCATTCACTAATGGCAGTTGTGTCAAATACCCTTCTCTTTCCCTACTCAGTCCTTCCTGACTCTCACTCCAAAATGATCAATTCTGCGCCTAATGATGTGAGGGAATCTACTGGAACTACTGCCATCTCATTGCCATGAGGTACATCCAGGTTTTTGGGTGCACGTCTCACTCTCGTATCAAACACCAGAAATCACAGCAATAAAACTTGAGCAGTTGCATCCCATTTATGGCAAAGTGCTCAAATAAAAGTGATCATTTTGATGGACCAGCCACAATGGCAGTTCAATATTGCACTTTGCTCACTGGATTGTCCACTCCCAGTTCAGGTGGCCTAGTGCTTGGGGGAGTCATTTCAAAATAATTATTGCTTCCCAGGCTCTAGTAGCCTGCACTTCTGGTAGGGGAAAACATTTCAAGGTGCAAGGCCAGTGGCATAACTATACCATACCATAAGTATACCATATACAGCAGGACCATGGGGTCTTCTGCAATGTAGTCCCCCTACTCAGCCCCTCTCCTTCCTTTATCATAGTGACACAATGCAGTCTGTGATATGCAGCACAAGAGGGCTGATAGGGGGGGCCAGGAAAGAGGGACTGTGTGGGGGGCCCGGCATGACCAAGTTATGCTTCTGGATGAGGCAGTAGGACTAAGCCCCTTGGACTTTGGTCCAGTATGATCAGGTCTATTATGAAACTGGAAATAAATCATCTACTCCAACGCTGGAAACAGAAACAGTCTTTTTGGTGACACCATTGGGACTGATATTTGTGGCCCATACTGGCTCACCAACTGTCTCTACATAGTATTCGCCTGCCAGCATAATTAAAGTGACTTTACAACAAATGCATTAAAGCCCTAGTTGTAGATAGAGGCCGTCGATAACATCACATTGTTTCAGCCAATGAATTATTGTCAGTGCGGTAATGGTTTTAAGAGTATATGAATCATACATATTTCTCCATTCACCACATGCCTTAATAAAAGTTTCAGTGCATTAAGCCTGAGTGAAGGCGAGTGTGCAGCCTGCGCTGACATTCCTTATATATTACCCGGCCTCAGGAAATGATTGCTATATATTTTACTGCATCTACAGTAGATTGAAGATCAGGATTAAAATGTACAAACTGGCCTGACATTTACCAGAACATTTTGCGTTTCTCTGCAAGTCTCAGAGGTCCTGTATTAGAGAGAGTGATATTAACAGTTGGGTTTCATTGTGTGCTATGCCATAACTTTTCACTTTATTTTACGCGGCACCAAAAGAAATCAGAGATTACTGTCAGGAACCTTTGGCCTACAGGCTGGGGGGGAGATTGTGGCTGAATAGTTAATCACATTGTCTTATAAAGACATTTTCCAACCTAAAGGTAAAGGTTACACGTGTAGCACCACATAGAGAGATGGGTCAGCAAGGGAGGCTAATGGGTTACATAAATATTTTCTCAAGCCCATTCATTTAGCCCAGCCAGGCATTGTTGTAGGTAATGCTGAATCTATGGAGTAGGAATTTTAGGGGCAATGATATTCAATGTAGAGACCCTGAGAATTTAGTGTTTTTCTTTACAGTCAGTACTAGCTGTTTAGATACCCTAGAGCTTCCTTTGTTCACCCAGGTAGTGATTTTCTCTCTTTCATGAAACTGCAGCAAAAATTTGCCCTGGAAAAAAAACTTGCAGAGACAAAAATGTTTAAGAGACAAAAAAAGTTGTTTTTGAAAAAAAAACGCCCATTGACTTTAATGCATTTGGATAAAAAAAGTTGCCGTAAGAAAAAACATCCATTGACTTTAAAGCATTTGGGTAAAAAAAGTCGCCATAAGAAAAACACCCATTGACTCGAAAGCATTTGGACAAAGAAGTTGCCATAAGGAAAAACACCCATTGACTTTAATGCATATGTAGGGGAATGTAATATAAGTCGGTAAGGCAAAAACTATTCGCAATGCGAAAAGTTATGCCTCTGTGCGAATAATTTTTGCTTTGCGCGAATTTAATATAGCTTTTCCGAAACCGGAAACTGTTTAGCGACCACTTCCGACAGTGGAAAAGAGTTTGCGAATTTTACAGCTTGCGCCAATGCGCAGTCAATGTAATAAAACTTCTTACTGAAAAAGTCGTTATGTTTGCTCCTAAAGATTACGACACCTTCAAGCACTTCTTAAGAGTGCGCAATTAAAATTCGCAATGCACAATGAAAAGTTGCAATGCGCAATGAAAAGTCGCAATGCGCAATTAAAATTCGCAATACAATAACAGTTTAAGGAACAATATTACATTGCGAGATGTGGATTTTTAATCTTATTGATGCGCATTCTTTTGCTCTTTGCGAATTTAATTACATTCCCCCCTTGGTCTACAAAGTCGCTATGAGAAAAAACGGCCATTGACTTGAATGCATTTGAACAAAAATGTCGCCATAAGAAAAACACCCAATGCATTTGGACGAAAAAGTTGCAGAGACAAAAAATGTTGCCCCAAGAAAAGACTCCCATTGATTTCAATGCCTTTTGTGAATTTTACACCGTTTCACAAATGTTTTAGCAGTTTCGCAAACTTTTAAGTGAAGCGATACCGGACAGATTTGCTCATGACTAGTTAAGTGTAATTTAATACTGACCTAAAGAATGGCTAGTATAGGGCAGTGTGTTTGGATATAAAAGGGTAGAGCACCATGTGCTCTGGGGTCTTTCCTGGGACCTTAGCTCACTAGGAGCTTGATACAGGTCCAGGGATCCAATTTGTGTTAAATCTCAGATAAGGGTAGCTAGTGATAGCTAGTTTACATTTATAGTTGCTCTAGCATCGAAAGGGAGATTTAGGGAAGATAGTGATCAGCCTTTCATTCTGTGGTATCCACCCGCTACAATAGGGGACATTTAGTGGGTCAGTTGAGGACCAGACAGGGTGTCAACATAGAAGACCCCAAATAAAAAATCCTGGAGATTTGAGAATCAAGAGAATCAAGAAAGCACTGAGATTTTAATCCTTTACTACTAGAGCGAAGGTACAAGGTGCCAGGAGTTGCTGGGAATTGGCCATGTAGCAAGGGGCAGCAGTATGTTCCTGTTCTCTACACTACAATCTACACTTTATAGTGCACCCAGTGGTGCTCTACATCAAGGTGGAAGATCACATTGCCATTTCCACCTACTTACTCAATATGAGACAGGAATAGGTGAAGCTATGGGAGAAATATGGGGCTTATGGGTGCACCCGTTTGTGTTCATTAACACAGCAGGAATCATTACTGTAGGTGAATGCCGTACAGCGTGTCATAACCCCTCCCACTCCCATCTGACTTGCGTCTCTAGTCAGAGAGTGGCTGATTAGGAGGGTTTTCTTATTAGTTATAGAGGACAACTTGTGGGTTCTGCTTCCTCTATAGTCACTCCGCTGCTGCAGGTGGAATAGTTGTGCATTTAGCAGTGGATAAAAGATCAGTTGTGGGGTGCATCACGGGGGCCAGCCCTGTCTTTAGTGGATGTCAGGTTCTCATTGCAGTCTGCAACCCCATTCTATCTGAATGATGTGCAAGTTAGGGAATGGCTAGAATGGATTACTGCCGATGCCAAATGCATCTATCACTCTATCCAAGGGGATAGCAGCATGTCTCTGTTCTTTTAAATGGAGTACAGAGACCTGTTGAGCTTATGACTAAGTGTCAGATGGACACGAAACACGTAAAACTGAACAGGGTTGTTTAAAATAAAGATTTTCTACTTTTTTAACGGAGTTTCCTGGTCTGATCTACGAGTGGATTCCAGAGTGCCCTACACCTTTATTGCTACAGAGACCTGAGCCATTCTACAACATGCAAAGTGCAAAAAACACATGCGTTGCGCCTGTTTTCTGCCCTTTGTCCACTGCCTTTTGAAGCACAAAACGCGTAAGGCTTTTTGCACTTCGTGTAATAAATGCACTTTTCCTTTAGAATTTCTGTTTTGTGGGAACCGTGTTATTTGTACTTGTAAAATCTTTCAGTGTTATTAGGTTAAATAGGTTCTACTGGGAGTCCTTGGTCTGCCACAACAACAGCAAATTAAAAAAAAAGTAGTGGCTGCAGATCAACCACTGGCCATTTCAATTTTTCATTTTAACCCCCAGTTACATCATAGATATAGCTGGCTCTCAGGGGGTTAATATAAAGAATCGACCCCCTGCCGGTAACACAGATTGCATTTAGAATGTCCTGCTGGTTCAGCTGTGTCAGGCAACCACAATATTGGCGGATTCCTGCAACTTACGCTAAATCCAGCCGTTACTTCTAACTGCTCCTTCTGCACATGTGAGAAAGCTATTGTGCAATGCAGCTATAAATCATGCTGTCGTGTACATATATTACTGCAGGCTGCACAACCTGGCAGCCCCTTCCTTATTGTCTCATGTCATCCAATATTCATATAGGATCTGACGGTGCAGCCAGACAACAACAACCACAGGCATTTGGCTCTTTTCCTTGAGATTTTGCATCCATGGGAAATAACTTATTAGCAACTATTAGGCCTGGGAAACAGTGTGAAGACCTTTATTTACTTACAAATATTTTAACAGCAGCAGCAAATAAAAGTAATTAATAAGAGTGGAAGTACGAGTCACGAATATAAGGGGGCAGATTTAGCAAGGGTCAAACTGAAAAATTTTAATTAAAATTTTGTTATTGTCAAAACTGTCAAATTCGACTAGGAAGTTATCTAAATTTTATTTGAGTTTTTTTTTTAATTTAGTTTGATTTTCTAGATTTATCATACTCCGGTCCTTTAAGAATTTGAGTTTAACTATTCACCACCTAAAACCTGCTGAATTGATGTTTAAATGACAATGAAAGGCAAAAAAATAAAATCCAATTTTTACTTTAATGAAAAAGAAATCTATCTCCAATATACTTTAATTAAAATATATGTCCAGTTTTATAATAAACCTGACTATATTCAGTGAAATTCTTCCTTCATGTACTGCTATCAATAGGAATTGTCAGATGGCCCCTAACTGCTGGGCAGGGAAACTTTCATACTTATAAGCAGCAGGGGGAGCCCATGACATACTTCCCAGCCATGTAGAACTCCAGCAGCATGCAGTCTGCGACTGTGTAGAGATTTGTATTGTATTTTATTTTTGCCTTTACATACCCTTTAATGTTTCCAACTCCAGCTGCAGGGACAAAGATCATGGAGCCAGATTTAAACAGATAAACTGGGATTCTATTTGGAGGATTATTTTGCTGCAGCCACTGGTTCTGCAGAGTTGGAGAAAGTTTGTATTAAACCATACAAAAACTATAAAATCCACATTAGATTACATGACAACACAGGACCCAGTGCAGTCTGTATATTCTGATTATTAATCAGTCTTGCTGTATCGGCTTCTGGCAGATATTATTTGACTGCAGTTCCCTAAGCAGCCCAGATCACACTGAGCATGTGCACAGTCTTGGTCTTACAAAAATGTTTAAAAAAGTTGCAAGATGACAGCCCCCTGTGGCCAACTTTGAAAGCATAAATCATTTGTTTGATTAGGTTTGTGGTGCAGTAAGTTCATGTTTATGTTTAGCATACAAAATACAGCATTTATAGCCTTATTCTATTTTACACTTTCCTTGTCCTTTAAGGAGAGGTCCAGGGATCCTTTTGGAGATATTTGCAGCCTTCCTGACATTCAAGTTTTTTTCGGAGAAAAAACTAAAATCAAGTTTGATCAAATTAATTTTGATTAGTTTGAGTTTAAAAAAATAAAATTTTATGAACAAATTTCTATTGGTCGAATTTCGAATTTATTGGAATTTTAAAAAACTGACATGAATTTGAAATTCAACCCTTGATAAATGTGCCTCTGGATCTGTTCTTAAGCCAAAGTTAAAGTGTCAGAATACCTGGTGGACCAGTGGGCCAGCGGGGATGCCCGCTAACTCCTTCTGCGCACCTTGTGACGTAATAGTGCTTGGCAAGAATTTCAAATATTTAAAGGGGCCTAATCCAAGGGTTCACTGCCCAATCTTAAGTCTTTTTTCATAGTTCCTGGGTGCAATTTCTAGTTGTCTTATCTGTTCTTGATCTTGACTGTCTCTGACCATTCCTAGTTTGCTGCCAGTCCTGACCTTTGCCCGTTTATTGACTACTCTCTTGGATTCTGCTACTTTACTGTGTTATTGGTGTTATTGACCCAGCCTGTGACCCCGACTATTCACTGCTTCCGTTTTTAAGTTACACTTGGATGCATATCAAACAGTCCAAAAAGGCAAATTTGTTCCCGTGGACATCTTCCCTTGTGAACTTGATGTTATTGTCCACTGATTTAATGTGTTCTGTGAAGTCCAACACTTCATTGGATCTGATTTTAACCCAAGTGTCATCCACATATCTGAACCACTCTGTGTAGTTCTCTGGAATGTAAGTAAAGCCCTCCTTTCCACTTCCTACATGTACAAGTTAGCTACAATGGGAGAGACTGGATAACTCATTGCACAGCCATGTTTCTGTCTATAAAAAAGTTCCTTGTACTTGAAGTATGTGTTGTTAAGGCACAAATGTAGCAAAAAGGATTGAGCTTCATTCTGCTGCTACGAGTGTTATCCTGCTGCAGTCAATATCTTACAGTCTCAATTGCCTCAATTGTCGTAGGTATACATGTGCAGGGCCTGATTTACATAGTGGGCACCCCTAGGCCCACTGAAGTTCATCGCCCTCACATGTTCCCCTTTATTCGCAAATTTTCATCATCAGGACCAGAACAATGGGGATTGGAGCATGAGAAATTTTAAAAATTATTGTATCTCCTTCGTATCCCCAGTGTTTCTGTGGGTGTGGCTGGGCAGAATGCTGCCCCTAAAATCCTGCCACCCTAGGCCTGGGCCTAGGTGTCCTTTCCACAAATCCGGGCCTGTACATGTGAACAATGAAGTGACATCATATGATATCATTGTTTCTTCTGCCTCTAGTGTAACGCCATGAATCTTGTTTACAAAGTCTTTGAAGAACACTTCAACTCATGCAACTCTCACAAATAACACCTGTTTCCAGGAGTTGCATGACACATTGGTAATCCTATCACAGTAACTACACAGAATCAACACCTCAGATGTCAGTACTCTGAAGCGTGACCATTGTGATTGGATTGTTGGAAGAGTCTATATGCCGAGAATTCCCCAGTCGAACTGTAGAAGCTGCTCGGATGAGCAGTGAAACGTCTTCATTAAAATGATTTAGCAAGTCCAGATGTTTTTTTTAATTACTTATATAAGATATACTATGACCTGGATCAATGAAAATCTTCATAGTCATAAGTTCACTTGTAGTATGATGTAGAGAGTGATATTCTAAGATAATTTGCAATTGGTTTTTATTTTTTATTATCTCTGTTTAAGTTATTTAACTTTTTGTTCCACCACTCTCCAATTTGCTAGTTGCTAGGGTCCAAATTACCCTAGCAATTATCCATTGATTTGGATAAGAGACTTGGAATATTAATAGAAGAAGGCCTGAATTGAAAGATGAGTAATAAAAAGTAACAGTAGCAATAAGGGCCAAATTAGAAGGCAAATAGTAAACAATAAAAATAAATAATGAAGGACAAATGAAAAGTTGTTTAAAATTGGTCATTATATAATATACTAGAAGATACCTTGGAGCTGAAATAATTATTGGGCATGCAAAATATCCAGGGCGACAGTTATTACACCTAGAAATAAAATTCAGAACTAGTGAACTATACTCAGATATTAAAGATATTAAAGGAAACAAGCTACTCTAAAGGTGGCCATAGACGCACAGATAATATCGTACGAAACGAATTTTCGTACGATATTCGGTGCGTGTATGGTGGGAAATGAGCCGACCGATATTGTCAGAAGATTAAGATATAGGTCGGCTGGTTGATCGGACTGGACGGAAAATTTTGATCGGATGCCTTTGAAATCTCCCTGAACATCGGCCATTGTTAGTGCTGAATCGTCAGATACAAGTAGAATTCTATTGTTTCTACCTGTATATCTGACGATTCAGCTCTACACGTGTGTGTTGAAACGAACGATCTTTCTCGGAAAGATCTTTTCCGAGAAAGATCGTAATTGTTACGTCTATGGCCAGCTTAAGGGTTTCATCTCTACCCCAACTGAGCAATCATAGCAGCTTGTAGTAGGCTTTGTTATAAGGCTAACAAGTCATTGAAAATATTCTGTAATAAGGTTTTGCCATGCCTAGTAAATCTTGAACATGTTTAAAAAAAAAAAAAAGCTCAGAAAATAAGGACTGCACTTTAAGTGAGCTTTCGCACCAAATTTCCGCGGCTAAAATCTATTTATTCAGGGCAGGCTTTCCATTTATTTATTGCTATTTGTATTCAGCAAATCCCTTTTATAGCTGTGCATTTCTATTGAAAAAAAAAGTACAAAAATATCTTATCCTTTAATCAATCCAGAACATTTTCGCACATATTTCCCCGCAGGCCGCCCGTGTTCCCACAGTTACACTACCTTGTGTGAAGATTGGCTCACGTTCATTTTCAGGGTTATTGGACATTGTAAAACAGTAAGAATTATTTTGGCAAAAGTAGGTTAGTGGTGTGAAGACATATGCCTTGAATTTGTATATCTTAGATATGCTTTTATTTTTTTACTGGAAAGACGGGGCTAAACGTTGTTTATTTTAGCTCATCGTGTGAGGATCCAGATCATAAAAATCACAACCCATATTTCAGATGTTTCCTTGTGTTTTCCATGTGAGATCATATAAAACCATACATTTGTAAGGTAAGAAGTGAATTTCTTGTTTGGATCTGGGCTTGGGCTATTTCCAGACTAAAGTTACTGGGAGGCGATTTGCCAATTAAAGCTGATGCCCTAAGGTAGTGTTTGTCACGCTTTTTTCAGGTCCCACTTGCAGGTCCATCCATTGTAGATAACTGATCTTTACTCTGGGCTTCCAAATGTATCTCAAAAAGTAAACAAGCATTTTCCTGAAATCTCACCTTAACTGACCTTCATGCTGAGCACTCAGGTAACTGGCTCCACTTGGGCAAGACCTAAGTATAAGAACCAACACCATAAGCCAAGGATCCACAACCAGTGGCTAGTGAGCAACATATTGTTCTAAACTCCCATTGATGTTGCTCCCATTTATCTCATAGTAAGTGCCCATTTTGAAATTCCTTGTTCAAATTCAAGTTTTGAAGGCATAAATGCCCAAGTTACTCCAACAGAACCTCCTGTAGACCACCTGTCCACATGGGGCTCAGTGAGCCTATCACAGCCTTTATTTGGTATCCCCAATGATTATATACAGCTTTGGGGCCTGTTATCTAGAATGCTGTGGGACTGGGGTTTCCACATAAGGGGGCATTCCATAATTTGGATCTCCATACCTTAAAGGGGTTGTTCACCTTTGAGTTAACTTTTAGTAATATGCACAGAGTGATATTATGAGATAATTTGTAATTGGTTTTAATTTTTTATTATTTGTGGGTTTTGAGCCATTTAACTTTTTATTTCAGCAATCTGGTTGCTAGAGTCAAAACCAGCCTAGCAATCATGCATTGATTTGAATTAGAGACAGAACTATGAATAGGAGAGGACCTGAATAGAAAGATGATCAATAAAAACCATAAATGTAAAGCGTTAAAGAGCGTTGGTTTTTTAGATGGAGTCACCGAACCCCATTTGAAAGCTAGGAAGAGTCAGAAGAAAACGTATCTTAGTTTGGATCAAATTTTAAAAATTTTGAATTATTGGATTAAATTTTTTTTGCCTTTCCTTAATTCTGAGTTTTTTGGATAACGGGTTAACAGATAATGGATCCCACTGGGTTTTCATCTACAGTGGAACCTTAATTTTACATCCCCTGATTTATAGTTTCCCCTCATTTTACATTGGTGTTTTGTGGTCCCACCTATATATTATGCATAAAACATTTCCCTGATTTTACATTTTCCTGGATTTTACACCATTTTTTTCTGGTCCCCTGAAAAATGTAAAATGGAGGTTCTACTGTATTTCTTGAGGACATCTGCGGTAAAGACAACAGAGGTCATTTAAGAAATGGAAGGCAAGATGTTAAGTTCCAAAAATATTTTTTACACTTTGCACTTTGCCTTCCACCCTACTTGCATTGCTTCAGGTCCCAGTGATAGACCATCAGAATGGGCAGCATGTGGAGACACACTGATAGGAACCAGCACATATAGAAGAACACGTCAGGTTCCCTCTGCAGAAAATAACTTATGCCTGTAAATTTTATTGGACATTTATAGAAACAGTAAGTGAACCATAGTTTTATACAGGCGTTTTAATTACAGGCGTTCTACAGTCATATGTCCGTTAATCTTTCTGCTGGCGTGAACCAGACAAAAAATGGTTGAAACGTTTCCAGTGCTGATATGTTACTATAGCAACGCAGAGTAACACAACTCCGGTAGCCTAGACTAGTGATGACTAGATCAGGCTTAACTAAATATTGTTCCTTGGTTGTTAGGAAATTGGAAATGTATCCAAGTCTCTGTGTTATACATTCTGTGCATAGACAGAAATATCTTTGTGGCATGGTTAAACATTAATTGCACAAATGTGGATGATATTAAGGAGGTTATTTATCAGAGTTTGTGAGTTTTTTCTACCTTGAATAAACTCACAACTTGAATGTTTTCTTATGTTAATATTATTCAACTTACCACTTTGGGCTTTGCAGCGTTTCAGCAATAAAGTCTTTTTCTATAGAACTTTTTCTTCTAACTATAGACCCTTTTAGACAGGGAGAAGACCATTTGACTTTATTCTGCCTCCAAATAAAGTCAACGAAGGGACATGGACTGTTGAAAAAATATTGTTGCAGCGTCTACAGCTGTGTTAGTATTTTGTTAAGCTGAGCCTCCTAGTCATACAATTAGGTATGTGACACCTGCCTGTGTGGGTGTATCAGATGCTATCGCAACTGGTGTTGTCTTTAACCACTAAAAGAGTAGCTCCTGATTGCCTCAAGGAAGGCAGATGTGATGACCTCACTAGCAGAATATAATATTAAAATACTGATGAAAGAATAATTGAGCATATGGTGTTCAACAGTATACATGTCTAAAGGCAAAGCTGACTGCTTGGTTACCCACATCAAATACAAAGTATATTTTAGGAAAGTATCCAAACAGCCTTCTTCAAAAGCCTCTAACCTCACCGTTACTGAAACGTGCTAAATAGGAAGTGCATACTTTCAGCTTCCTTCTGGGATATCTCAGGGGATTATGTTAGTGTGTTTCCTTTTAAATGAGGGTAAGTGATACAAATCTGTACATGGAACATTCACCTAATTAATACTATTTACCTATGTTCTATTTATCTTACCCCTACTTACCTACTGTACTTACAACTGGGGCTGATACACATAAAGGTGGGGTATAGTAGCCTTTCCCTCTATCCCACCATAATCACGTTCAACCAGGTCACTTCTAAACTTCCCATACATCCATGGCTTCACGATTTAAGCAATTAAGGGCCCGTACTTTGTAAAGTCACTTCTGAGTACATGTTAGGGATATTAGGATTAGCTTATTGTATTGTCTGGATATTACATCACAGAGAAGATCTTATGGGTCATCTATTACTCAGTGAGCAGAACAAGGGCAAGTTGGCATATATTTGGCACTAAACACCTTATATTGGATGAGGACCTACAGAAGCAGGTTCTTGTGCTCCATTTTTCTTTGTTTTATGTATAAATACATCAATGCCTGTGTTTGAAAGGGCTGTTTTCATTAGGGGCAGGTCAAAGGGAGGCACATAGGCAAACGTTCTTCCATCCTTACCCATTCCCTATGTTACAATTGATATCCCAAACCCAGAACAAACCCCAAGGTCCCGGTCATGGCTCAGCCTTCCACCTTTAACAGCCACCTTTTACTTTGGTGCCACCAGACAGAACTAGGCCAAGGTGGCCCTGGCTGGCCACAACACCCACTTGGAGTGCGCATATGCAAATAAACGCAATAGGATGCTGGTGCGCATGGGCGCTGGTGCGCATGCGTGAATAGGAGAGAACCCACATTGGTCAATAGTAGAGTAAGTGCAAGGGCGAACTGATGCCCAGGCAAGCCTTCCAGAGAGGAGACTGGACCAAGGATAGGTGCCAGAGAAGGTACGTGCCTGGAACCCCTCCAGCTTTGAGCCCTAGGCACATGCCTACTCTGCCTACCCCATAAATAAAGGCACTTTTGCAGCAGAATTCCTGCGCAGTTTTGTATCGACACCTACCATGTTTATATGACTATTGACGGTTTTGGATGGAAGCAAGGTGAAGCGATACTTAAGCTTTAATCACAGAGGAATAAGTACCAGTTTTTGTATTTTTAATCTGCCTACCCCTTGGCCCAGCTCTTTCACCAGGTCTTAATCTGAGAGGACCAAGAAGAGAGATCTGGGCAAGCAAGGGAACTGCATGTTATACTAAATCGGAGAACAAGGAACGTAGTTGGGGTCACAAGTCAGGTCAATATGCCAAAGTAGCAGAGCAGTAGAAAACGGGAGTCAGAATCGTAATTGGGTCACAAGTCAAAATACCAGAGAGTTAACAGGATCCAAGAGAATGGTCAAAACACAGGCAGGGGTCAAAAACAGGTAGTAGACAGGACTTGGTCAATAACAGGCAGGGTCAAACACAAGTAGAATTACAGATATTAGCACCCAGGAACTAATGAATAGACCTTTACAATGAAAACGACACAAAAAGCCCTTTAAAGGGGACCCGTCACCCAAAATAAATATTAAAAATCCTATTTTATCACATTAGTCAAGCAAAATTAACTTTATTTAACTTATATAAATTATTTGATTCTTGTTTACTTCGGTCTGGGAATTAAAAACTATAGCAAGCAGGCAGGAGCCATTTTGTGGACACTGTTATTAAGGCAAGCATTAGATCATCTTAGAATCTTGTTTGTGCACCAGAATGGGGGGCCCAATGTCCATCCCCATGCCCTGGCTACACAATGAAGAGAATAGGGGAATGTTTGGAGAGCAGTGACATCTAGGAAGTGCTGAATGGAAAGTGAAAGTAATTGTCTGCCCCGCCTCTATGCCTAAGGCATAGAGGAGTGGCAGACCATATTTGATTGATAGCTGATATTTTTAAATGAGCTTACAACAGCTATGAAATTGGATTTCATGTTTAATTTGAAAAGGACTTTTATTATAAAGATTTTTGTGTCTGGGTGACAGGTCCACTTTAAATATTTAGAATTTAGCTGCACCAATGACTTCACATTTGGCACTTTCCTGATAAATCCGGAAATTGCTGATCGGCGAGAACCAGGAAGAACGCACTTTCAGAATAACTGCACTGAAGATGGGGCAACCCCACTAGACCACCAGAGTTCTTACACCCTAACTTGCATAACATTTAGGAGTTCAGAAGATCTCCTAAAAACATGTACAGTTCATAGTTAAATAGATACCTTGTAATGAGTTCAGAGACACAAGAGGATGTAGGTCCCACAGAACTTGCACTCTAGGTGGGTAGGTATCTTTAAAGTACAAATTGGAGGATAATAAGTAGTGATGGGCAAATTTATTCGCCAGGCGCGAATTCCCGCAATTCGCCGCCGGCGAATAAATTTGCGAAAATTCGCCTGCCGAAAAATTCGCTGGCGTAAAAAAAAAAAACGAGATGGGACGCACATCAAAAACATGACGTGACTCATTTCGCTGGAAATTCGTAAATTATTTGGCGAAACAAAACGGGATAGATTCGCCCATCACTAGTAATAAGTAGTGTTAGTAGTTTCCTCTACTATATATTAGAAAGTATGGCTGAAGGATCAGTAAGAACATTCTCAAGCCTCACATCAACAAAGCAGTATTTTTGTTATTGATAAGGTGGAAGTCCTTGTGAGGCAACTTTGGGTGACTTTCAAAAAAAGGAAGCAATCTGAGTGCGCTGGCTAAAATGTAAATTGCCAGCGGGAAGGTAGTTCGGGGAGATTAGTTGCCTAAAGAAGAAGTAATTTGTCACTGGGCAACTAATCTCCTCAAGTAGCAGAACGTGCCACCACCCTAGCACCAAGCTCCTTTCTGTATTTATTTACATTTTATTGTTACTTGCCAATTGCGTGTTGTACTCGTGGCACAATTTTGCAGATTGGGGCGTAACCTATTCATGGGTATGGAGAATATAATAGTTGCACGTTATGCCCTGATGAGTCACATGGCAGTCCATGATTGCATTATAATAGCTGCCATGCCTTGGCTTGAGAGAAATATTTGATCTCTGTACAATATCTGGGCTAATTTATATGCAATTATATGATCCTTCATGAGAACTGGCACACGATTCAAAGTGTCCGGCCAATGCCAGATTCGGAAACCTGCTGGCTTTTGAAGTTCAACGAAAGCAACATAAAATTTGTCATAAACATCTGCTCACTGTAATGCATTATTCTTTGATTCCATTTTTTCAACCCAAAGTCTGCCAAAACTCCTAGATTCTTGCCTGCAAAGTTAAGTCTACACTAAGACTGAATGGGGAGGCTTCTTTGCAATTGCGTATTTTTAGATGAAAAAAAAAAGGCTTTTATTTTTAGATGTAGTTGAGGTTTAAGGCATCAATAAACAGGAATTTTCTGATCATAATGGGGAAGCTATATAGTTACATACAGTAGATGAGGAGGGAATAAGATACATATCTATGAAGTTCAACCTTTTCTCCAAATGAAACCTGCCTAACTTTTAGATGATGTGCATGGAGCCATCAGAGTGATGTCTGCCCAAAAATGGGTCAGATATGAATCAGGCAGGTTTGAAAATTCCATCAGACAAGAATGTATCAGCCCTAAGGGATGTACCAATATTGACCCTAGCATCAATGACTGGATCAGCTAAATTTGACCCAGATCCTCTCATTTGAATCAATCACCAAATTGCACATATGGCTGTGTATGGCCACTTCTACTCACTGTCCTTCGGCTTTTGTAATAGGCGTAAAACATCTACCTTAAATATTCTGGTCACATGAAAGGAAGAACATAGCTATATATATATAACATATCTAGTAGATGGAGCGTGGTGTTTTTCCTTTCCTACTGAAGATTGCATATGTACATGCAGTAAATACATTGTTGTGGTTTCAGAACCTATACTTTTCCATGTTTGTCTACCTAATAATACCAGAAACATTGCTCCAGACAATGGCATGTAAGAACACATTACAAGGACAGATTGGAAGTGAGTAAGTAATAGAGAGAAACCATTTGGCTCTGCCATGGCATCAGCTTTATTAGGGTTTCTCCATCTTTTCCCTTTTTTTCAAGTTTATTCTCATCACATAATTTATTTTATAATGTTATATTCAATTCATGGTGAATTTTGCTAGAAACACACAGATATTTAGCCATGAGTTCATAGTCTGATTTTTGCCCTTTCTACATGTACTATTGGGTCCTTCAGTTATTAAAGAGGTAATTCACCTTTACATTAAGCTTTAGCATGTTTCAGCTTGTCTTACTCTTACCAGATTTTCATTGTTTTGCTCTTCTACCTCTAGGTTTGCAAATGCTCTGTGAGACATCAATGTCATTGCTATTTTGTATTACTTAGAATTATATCCAGGTCCTATGGTTGTCACCTTTTCTGGTGGGGAACTCTGGGCAGGGCCCGGGATGGATGACATTGGGGGCAGGACTGATGATGTTGTGGGTGGGGTCTGTTATGTCAGAGATGGGGCTAGTGATGATTCGGTGGGTATATTGCATATTTAATCAGTGGTCGACTGATTGCTATGCCATTAACTTCAATGCCTTGTCCAGCTTACCTAGTTTGGAAATTCAGACAGGCAGTTTTGACCCAGATAGCCCTTCCAAAAACCAGTGTAAAGCTGGCCATAGACGCAAAGATCCGATCGTAAGATGATTCCACGATCGGATCTTTGCATCTCCCGACCTGCTCCCGACCTGTCACTAACCTTCAGATAACTATAAGTAATAAAAAGCACAGACAGCTGACGTTCTGCCCCTGACAAGGATCGTACGAAAGTTGTACGATTAAAAACCTAGTGACGGTCTCCCACTGAAAATCGTACGATCTGCAATAGACGCTAAGATATTATCGCCAGCCGACAAAAATTTTCTAACCTGGCCGATCGACCAAACGACCGATCGGCATGGCACGACAAATGTCGGAGCACTCCACACACGATCCGAAAGTCGTACGATAGTCGTACGAATCGAGGATTCGTACGACCAAGTCGTTGCGTCTATGGCCAGCTTAAGGGATGCTTACCCTGGGGGTCTAGTGGCATTCGGGGGTGCCTGCCAAGTTTCCAGCGGGGACGCCCGCCGCATGTGTCTGATCTCCTCTTCTGCCGGTCACCCTATGATCTACAGATCCTTGCTCGTTGTTAGGTTGTATTGAGTAAGTTTCTGGGTGTTAAAATCTTACTGATTCCTGCCTGATCCTCTGTTATTGACCCTTGCTTTGCCTGACTACTCTGATTCTCTCCAATCCTGACCCTTGCCTGTTTTTGACTACTCTGATTATCTCTAACCCAGACCTCTGCCTGTCCACTGACTATTCTGCTCTCTCCAATCCTGATCCTGGCCTGTCTGATGATTCAATTCCGCTTCTGCTGGCCCGGCCCGCCTGTTCCACTTTGGTGGTATTCTTCAATCCAGTATCCTTAGTGAGACGATCATGCCCCTCTGCTAGCCAGAACTTTTACCGTTGCACCTCTCGATAAGTCCAGGTGGTATCTGAGTAAGCTGAGGGCTGCACCCGAGGCCAAAGGCGGTCACACTACTGGTGAAGCCGAGCTGAGACCTTAGCAAGTGTTCTGGTATTGGGTGCTGTTCGTGACAACTAGGCTGTCAGAGTGAAAACCAAGAAAAAAGGAAAAAAGGCCAATACCTTATTCAAAAGTGGGGTGTTCCCAGATTTATTGTAGTGCTCCAGACACGTGAGTCATGTTCAGGTCAGCACCAATACGTTTTCCCCAGCTTGCATTAATTTTAGAGTGAAAACCAGACAGGTGGCAACCCTACTAGGTCCTTTCCTATTTATCTTGCAGTCCTCTTTCAAACCTCATAGTTGCTAGGATAATGTGAACCCAAGCAGCCAGACTGCAGACTGCAGAAATTCCAAACTGGAGAGCTCTGAAAAACATGTTAAATAATTCAAAAATACACAAAAAATTAAGACCTATTACATATTGTCCTAGAATCACACCATGAATCCTCTATCCATATACTGTTTTAAAAGACAGATATTTTTACCAATCCATGACCCCTTTGTGGGAGCTTGGGGGTAAACCTATGCTATAATTTCTGCTATGGGGTAAATACCACAATTCAGTTCACAGAGATCGTCTAATGTGATACATTTCTATTTTGTAAAAGCCTTTCCATTAGAAAAGAACCCACATAAAACAGCTTTGGTGCAAATGACTTTCCTGACACCTGCATCTTGTTTTAATCAAATTAAAAGAAAACATAAATGTTGCACACTACAGGAGTTGGTTCAGTAGTTAAACTGCATGCTTTTATTGGCTGCTTCAGACTGGAACATGTGACATAAAGGCCTTATTCAAAAACAGGCCTGTTAATGCAGGATATTTTGTCATACTAACCACAGGTGTTAATGCTATATTTTCAGATTACTGTACTTTTATGTAGCCATTGACACTGAGCGATCAAAACGGCAAATTTAAGTGCTGTAAAATGTAATGTATATTTTATTATGTGATTTTTATGCAGGAATTATTTGTTCTATATTGAGAGGTGTGTGTTATTATCCTTAAGGTGGACCAGAAAGTGTTATGTGTTAAAATATTAGATTGGTGGTTAAAATGTCATGACATTTTTTGAAGCCACCTTTCCTGTAATATAACAAACTGGAAGTATATATGGGGCACCCCCAACAGGGGCAGGAATATGATAAAATAAATCAAGAAGATATAATTGTCACTTTCAGAAAGGTCAGCAAGCTAGACTACAAGTAATGGTGTAGTCCTATCTGAAGAGCTGTAAATCAGATAAAGTGAAAAGTTGACAATATTCAAATAGTGGTCAATGCCTACCTCACTCTCCAGTGGTAGATACTAAAGGATTCTGTCAAGTCATGCAACCATCATATTAATGTGTGGTTTGTTGGAAAAATCCAAGACCCTGGAAGAATCTTATCATCAGCTTCAGCTACCGTCTTCTTAAAAACTGTGTTCCAAGCTTTCATCAAACTTTCTGTAAAGTGATACTTACTGGTACAGTATTACTATTTAACTTCTCCTTAGAGTCTTCCTAATTATTGCTGAGCCCTTTGTAGTATTAAAATGTTCTGGTCAAATCCTCTCTTGGTTCTTACCTTCAGGCTAACTGGTGTGCGGCTTTGTCTACATTTGTTTCAAATGTACTTTTTTATGAACTTGTGATTAGTTGTGTCAAGTGTCATTATGTCTGCCCAGCCTCTTCTGCTGATTTGTGACCACGTGTGCACATTGATGCTGTTGAAGCCGGGAAACTCTAGGGTTCCAATAGTCTCTTCTGAGTAAATTACACCTACTGAGGATCTGAGGAACAATATATTGTGCGTCATAATTTTTTTAAAAGTTTGTACATTGCCTCTCCTGTCTAAAAATCTAACCTGTTATTGAATTGTTCTAATGGTTTCACCTTGAAGCAAATATGGTTGGCTTGTCAGAGCTGCTGCCATCAAAGTTTGGAATTCTAAGTTGCCTTATTGGCCACTGGATTTCAAATAATATGCTTAAAAGCTTTACAAATTGAGTAGGAAATAGTGGAGTTGTTAGTCAATGCACTTTAATGCACTGAATGTAGGAAGTTGTTGATGCGAACCCATTCAAACACTAATCCAGTGATCACCAACCAGTGGCAGTCCTTTGATGTTGCTCCCAATCGCCTCAATACAGGTGCTTATTTTTGGATTTCTTACTTGGAGGCAGAAAAAAATAATGTTTATTGCCAAACAGACCCACCTATAATCTAGCAGTCCACATAGGGTCTACCAAATAACCAATTACAGCCCTTGTGTAATAAAAGGTTACAATATGACATTGTTAAGGCAACTAGCATTGCACCAAGCATTTGCAAATGTTCCTTAGCCAGTATTACAGGACAATGCTAGGCCAAGTACTTAAGACATTATCAGATTTTCTCTTTGCAGCAGTTATACTAAGATCAAAATAATTGCACAATGGGGCCATTGTCATTATTCATACTATGTAAGACATTCCAGGACTGGCAAGATTAGAAGTGTATTGGTCCACAGCAGAATACTTTAGGGATCCAAAACTTGAGGGTCTTTTGGACTTCACTGCAAGTTAGTTATTCTGTTGATGACACTAAAAAGGGTGAAAGTGGACAATTGCACAAGGGACATATTAGCATATGGTTGGTTTGCAAGGTCTGCAGCAATTTTAGAAATCTAATGACCAGTGGTCTACAGCTAGAGGAATACTATTTGGACTCGTACCCCAAACTTTCTGGGTCCTATCTTAAATGTCCCAATTGGGACCAAAATGATGGAGCAAGTCAAATTTGAATGCAAATTTGAATGAATTCTGATTACTAACGCCATCTTTTGGTGCAGCATTGATGCAACAAAAGATGGTGCACCAATGCTGCACCAATAGATGGTGCAGCATTGATGAGTTATTACCATCATCGAGAAAGTTATGGAAACTTAAGGAAAGGTATTCAGCTTAGTTTTATCTCTAAGAGGATCCCACTTATCTATTTCACCACTCCTATAAGGCTAGGTCTACACAAAGAGATTCAGGGAGATTGGTCACCCCAGCGACAAATCGCATCTTCTTTTGGGCGACTAATCTCCCAGAACCATTTCCCCCTTTCTTGTGCTGGCCTGTGGAAATTGACACGTGACTCTTTGTTTTCCAAAATCTCTCCGAATCTCCTTGTATAGACCTAGCCTAAGGGTGATATTACAAGATCTACTGCCTTTACTTTTTTCATGGTCTTCCTGCTCCCTGAGTTAACTAAGGTTGATGTCACCTTAGGGCTAAAAACTTGAAAAGGGAGCCTCCAGGCCAAGTCTGCCCACCCAGTCCAACCCTGGTCACACACATGGGCCAGTAGGGAAACCTCCCTCCTACAGCACAGGTTACAACTCAGGGGTCTACTAAGCAGCAAACAAATGTAACCCTTTTAATTTTCTTATACTTCATCTAATAGAAATAATAAACTTTATCAGCGCAGTCAGCTGCAAATCATGTATGTATACCTATTGATTTTTGTTTTCTCCCCTATTTAGGTTCTCTCTAGCCATGATGCCTAACTACTTCTACATGAAACACACGACCCACAGCTGGAATGAATCCTAGTAGCATATTACTTTTCTTGCCTAAGGGGCCATATTAATAATCCCAAGCAGGCCAGAGATCATAATCAGCTCTGTTGCTCTGGGAATTAGATAAGTACATGGATAGCTGCAGTTATTATTGATTATCATAAAGGAACCTTTTGGAAGCAAATATGGCAAGAATTACATGAATGAAATGTAACTGTTGGTGACCAACTAAAGAGCAACAGTCAAAATGTTTTCATTAGGGGGCATTAACCACCAATGACAATTATCCCATACATTTATTTCAGGCTTAGTATAAAAATTAAGTTCTTAAAGTTTGCATCTGGTTATAGTGTCATATGCCTCAATACTGGTATTTCATTTTGTTTTCATAAGCCCAAGAATCTAAAAAAGCATTCACCAGCATCTTCTAGTGTTTGTTTCTTGTAGGCACATATTACTCCCTTTTATACTTTTTATGCTTGAAAACAGTCTGGGTAACGTATAGCATCTCACATGCCCCAGTAAATAAACCATTCATGATGAACTGGGTGGGGGATCTGAATAACCTCAGTACTAATTATTTCCAAAACAGGAGCATCAAGCAGCAGCAATGGCAAAACACACTCTTGTTTGTTGCATTGATGGAACAAGCATGACCCAAAGCATTTAACATTTAACCGCTGAGCAGCAATGTCAGGGTCATGCAATCATATTGACACAGGCACAAACCTTAAGCATCTGTGACCGTCCCGATAGCTGCTAACGAAAGACTTTACCATCATTCATATAAGCAGATTTATAGTAGCATACAAAAGTAAAATTCTCTGTTTTTAAAATTATAATTTCAAATAAAATTTTAGAAATTGAAATTTTGATAAAACACTGTTTTTGCAAACTCCTAAAATGAATATTTCACAAGCACCAGTGTGGGCTCTGGTGTCTCTGCTTCCTAGTGGCATCAGCATGAAAGCACAAAATGAATTCAGCACTGAGTGGGACCCATGAGTTGGAACGTCAGCACCCAGTCTGGCACAAACTTCAGATATTTTAACCACTAGCAGATGTCAACGCCCTGGCCTGATCCTATTCCTTGGATTCTTGTAGCTCAGCTTTCCGGCTGCCTTGTTCCTCCTATGTATCCTGCCTGTTCCTGGATTCATGTTGTGAGGTTCTTGCCTGCATCTTGTACTTTGCCTGTTATCAGTGCCAACCTTGTGTGTTTTAATATATTGCCTATTACCAATGAACCCTAACCCTAACCCAGCCCTGTCTGTACGCAATACTAGTCTTGGAGATCCCTTCAAAACCCTTTAAGAACTTTAGGGATGTCTGTAACTTGAGCCTGTTCATCAGACATGTCTGATGAAGGGGCACACGCCCGAAACATTACATCAGGTGACTAATAAACATGCAGGGGTTCTCCCCGCTTCACTGGCTTTCAAGTTTGGTATCTTCTTCTGTTACGGATATCGGGAGAGGCGCCGACCTGATATCTCTCATGCCCATCACTACAGGGAGATAATCGTGGGTTTTGGGATAACTTGCTGTATACTGTAAATTGAGCCTACCATAAATGTGCCCCTAAGATACACAGTACTCCAATAAACCTGAGCCAGGCATCTCTTTAATCTGGTACTCAATCGCATATAATAACAAATGGCAGAAGAGATGGAGAAGCTATTGAAATCTGAATAGACAAATACAACAGGTCCTCTGCACTTTTTTTAAACAAAAAGGGTAAGGCATTTTTAGTGGCTGTATGTACAAAATGTCTCAATGTCTTAAATATATTGTTAATGGGTTGAGTGCAGAGGATCTTGTATTTGTCTAAATGTATTTTGTGGTCACAGCCTCATTGCACCCCCGCCTAATGGTTTTAAAAATTAGTGGTGAGCACAACTTTCCCTTGTTTGTAATTGAAATCTGAAGCCATATCACACATTCCTAAGTCATTCAGTTTCACATAATATCAAATGAAACATTTTGAAGGCCAGAACATTGCCTAAATCATGCATTCTGCTGTTTCACGCTGAACTAGAGAATTTCTGAAAACTATATAGGACGAAGCATTTGCCTTTCAAAAATATGTTCATGGTACATCCATATATTGGTCGGGCTATCTGGGGAGTTGAGGACTGAAGGTTCTGGGGCTAACTCTACAACAAGGTATCATTGTATCTTTATTGTAAACAAATTAGCCATATATTCAAAAAAGCTTACTGTGTGGGCAAAATATCTGCAAATATGGTGTGTTGAGCAAACAACCAAAATTACATTTAGACAGAAGGAAGCCTATGCATGATCAACTTAAATTGAAATTTCCTTTCTCAATGTTCAAGCAGTTTTAAAAAATTAAAGGAAGCTTCTGTATAATATGATAGCAATATTACCCATCACAGACTTCAGTAAAAGCCACAGAACTGAACTCCGGCCATCTGCTATAAGTTATTTACAATAATTTCACTAATTGCACACAATTGGATGGCTGTCAATGATTAAAGCTAATAAGTAATAACTTGGTATTATGTCCACCAGTGTTATTAGTTCATTGATTGCAATAATTTCAGAAATTGCCCATCAGTATAAAATATGCTGAGCACATGGTGGGCTTTTTATGGACATCTGCTGAGAGGGGCTGATGTCTGGATACTTTAATGGTTACTAGTTTAAATGTTCCTGTTGGGTGAGTTGAAATTATGGGGAAAATGTTTTATTCCAAATAAGTACAAATAATGTATTACCTCACTCCATTCCCTTGCTTGAACTTTGTATCTATTTATTATTTATCAAAGAGGTTTCTGGGAGTGTTGGGGGTTCATATTTGTTCAGGGAAATGTTTAAGAGATATCACTAGAAGGCATTTGTAACAAGACCAGCACTAGGGATTAAGTGCAATGGTGTAGGGGGCCACTAGAACCGTAGACTAGAGTCCTGCAGCGGGTCGGGTACCCGCGGGTTACCTGCAAAATCCCGCGGTACCCTGCGGGTTGCTCGTAGAATTTCTGGGTGCGGGTATAGAAGCGGGCCGGTGGTCCTGCAGGTTGGCGGGTTGAGGGTCGGGTCGCGGATCCTCGCTATAGGGATTTTTACTCCTGAGCATTTCCACTACTGATGATGTCACATCCGGTTTACAATGACAGCACTTCCTGTTTTACTCCTTTTTTTTCTGATCCTGGCTACTTCCGATGATGTCACTTCCTGTTTATGAGGACAGCACTTCCTGATTCTTGATGGTCAGCGGGTCGCGGGTCCGGGTTGCGGATCACTGGTTGCGGGTACGGTTCGGGTCGCGGGTCCAAGCGGGTAAAAATGCGGGTCGCGGGTTCGGGTTGCGGGGTGCGGGTACGGGTCGGGTTCAGGTCCCAAAAAATGGACCTACGCAGGACTCTACCATAGACACCAAACCTTGGCAGAGTCCTATGGTAATGGACATACTGTATAATGTACTGTTGTGCTGCACTGGTAAAATTGGTGTCTTTGCTTCAGAAACACAACTATAGTTTATGGAAACAAGCTGCTGTGTAGCCATGAGGGCAGCCATTCAAAGCTGAAAAAGGAGAAAAGGCACAGGATACACAGAGGATAATAGATAATCTGTGTAGTATACAATCGGTTTCTTCAGAAATTATATCTTATCTACTGTGTATCCAGTGCTTGAATGACTGGCTCCATGACTACACAGCAGCTTGTTTATTGTTTTTCTGAAGTAAATACACCAGTTTTACCAGTGCAGGGCACACATACATTATACTGTCTTTCCTTTACAATACCTTTTTTTAGAGGTCATTCATTAAGGTGGCAATGGGCCCAGAGGAAAACCAGGCAGAGTACTGAACTGCTGCATTGATTTCTTCATATAGTCCAAAAACTATAGCCAGGGAACCCACAAGCTTTCTTACCCGTGAGCCACATTGAAAGGTAAAAAAGTTGGAGAGCAACACAAACATACAAAAAGTTCCTGGGGTGCCAATTATGGTCTTTGATTAAATATTGGTAGCATCTATGTGGACTGGCAGAGGTTTTTTTTGGCAGTGCACCTGATGTTTATTCAACCAAAACTTGCCTACAAACCAAGAAAGCACCTGCTTTGAGGCCCTTGGGAGCAATATCCAAGAGGTTTGTGAACAGCACGTTGCTCGCAAGTCACTGGTTGGTTATAAATGCCCTTAATCATCCCCAAAAACCCCAAACCCTGATCAAAATATTGACCCTGTGTATATAACTATATAGCAGTTACTGGGATCTCTGCATTAATGATGTCAGCTTGGGGCCCCTAATGCAACAGAAGAATATTATCAGATATTCTAAAAAATAAATTTAAACCTCAGTAAGTTTTGGTATACTTTGGTTTACAAGTCTATAACATTGAACTTCAGTATGGTTTTCATCCTCTATGAGGTTTTGAAGGCAAAGTTTTCCTTTAGGCCAGTTATCTATAGCAACCAGTCAGCAGCTAGTTTTATGAGTCTTCCCCAACTATGCCTGTTACTACATAATATCCTGAATTGTATTTGTGTGACCCATACACTTTCATTAACAAGTCTGCAAGCACAACATCCTGGGGCACTTACATCCAGGCCACAAGCCTTTGTCAAACAGACAGCAAACTCTTGCCAACGGGGGACTTTAAAGAACAAGTAAACGTTTTTTTTTTCTATCTCTAAATTTGCTCTAAACAGCCCCTCAAATTAATGTACCTTAGTCCCTGCTGAAAGTCTGCTCTGGTTTCTGTGTTATCAGCAGCTTCTTTCCCCTTCTTCCTGGTGCAGAGTGAAGCCCCGCCCCTTAGCTTACTGAGCTGACCTTATCTCTCAGACTAGTCTTGGAGATCATTTGCATAATGTGACATAGCAGAGACCAGTGTGTGTAGCAGCTTTTGCTTGGGGAAACTAGCTTACTAATGAAACACTGGCTCCTTCTTCCTCTCTATTGTGGAACAGCAGCAAATGAACTGCTCAGTAAGCTAAGGGGCTGGGCTTCACTCTGCACCAGGAAGAAGAGAAAGAAGCTGCTGATAACACAGAAACCAGAGCAGACTTGCAGCAGGGACTAAGGTACATTAATCTGGGGGGCTGTTTAGAGCAAATTTACAGAAAGAAAAAGAAAAACATTTACTTTTCCTTTAAGTCACAAGTATCTGATTGTTTGCTTGTTTTCTTTGCTTAGTTATGTGTCATACATTTCTGCAGTATATGCTTTGCAAATGAAATGGGAAAATAAAAAGTAATCCCTTGTATACTTCTGGAAAAAGAAGCTTCTTTACAAGACATTAAATAGGACAAAACATTTGTTTTTCAAAACCAATATGCTCATGGGTACATCCGAATTTTGATCAGGCTATGCAGAAAATCTGGGCAGCCAAGTACTGACGTTTCTGGGGCTAACTCCACAACAAGGTCCCCTTGTGCCATAGTTGTAAAGAATATTCAAAACATTTTTTTTTAAATTCCAATTTGGCCTACTGTGTGGGCCAAAGATCTACAAAAGTTAAAATAATAGTGTTTATTGGTTTACTTAAAAATAACAAAAAAAAAAATAAAGACTATACTTTTTTTGAGTATCGGCTGCTGTCCATATTTTTGGGAAATATGCTGGAAGTTCTGGGGAAATCTTTAGGACTCTGCAGCTCCCCCAATTACTGACAGTGAGCTGGTGGCAAATTGTTTTCGCATTGCATACTCTTTCACAAATCTACAAGACATGTATCCACACATTTATTACTAACTCATATACTCAACTTTTGCCATACTATTTACAGTACTGGAGAGAACTAAAGACCAGTGTACTATGCAAAACTTAGATACAGGATGTGATTCTCCTTTTTCAGAGGCCCTCATAGGAAATACTTAGAATGATTAAGGATGTACTCAGTGAAACATATTCCAGGCCCCCAGGGGGCCAAGTTGATCTTTGATGGCAAACCTGCCTGAGGCATAAAGTGGCTATAATGACGATGACTAATTGGATACCTATACATGACCTGCAATTATCTTTTACATACGATTAGTTTATGTATGAGCAGCTTTCTTTTAAATGCAGCTTACATTTTAATTGGTTGACTGAAATGATCTGAGTAAGAGAATGGTTATGAAGAAGCCTGAAGGCTCTTGTGAAAAGGGCCCCCTCTAATCGTACAATTTCTTTCTACAGCGTATGTCCATTGTTCATAAATGTATTGTAAGATCCTTGTTTATCAGAATTGTTATTGTAAACTGTTGTAAATTGTTAATGTTATTGCTCTGTGTAACTTGTTGGCACTGGCTCAAAATAAATGATGATGATGATGATGATAAATACATGCTGTCTCATTACATTGCAAAGCAGCCTTAATACAAGTCACAAGGCAACTGTGTCAAACTTCAAAGAAGTACTAGTCCTGATAGTGATTACTGGTGTCAGCTCCTGGGTAGGAATAATTCTATCTCCTTCCACTTTTTCCCTTTCTGCAATGGCCTGAGCTTCTGTGTGACCTTCACATGTATTTTCTTAATGCCTAATTGAATGAGTGTGAACTTTATGTTTACCCCTTTGGAATTTCCTTCTGTCTAGATGTTCTGCTTCTAATTCTTCATTCTGTTGAAACACATTTGTATTGGGAGTGTGTCATTTGTCTAAAATATTATGTTTTGAGATATTTGTGGAGGACAGGACTTTTTTCTTTTCTTAAAGGAGAAGCAAAGGACTTTTTACTTGGTGGTGCAAAAGTTGGGCACCCCCAAGTGATCGTATGTACTTACCTGAAACCCTGGGCTGGTGCACCTGTTAGTAGAAAACTGCACTGGTCTGGGATTCTTCCTGCAAGCACCATGGACCAATTGTATTCAGGCTTTAGAGTTAGTTGGTTCACGATTGATATGGCGAGCCATGACAAGAAAAGTATTTTAACTGATATTTCTTATGCCTCCCTTCATATTATATTAACGTACTTCCCATACTTCCCATATTAGTGCTATGCCTCCCTTGGCTGTGCTTTTATCAGTTATACAGGAGCTGGTGATGACACTGGTGGCCAATTAAAAGGCAACCATTGGGAGTTTTAGCCTTGTCCCTGTGTAAAATGTATAATGACGCAGTAGAATTCTTACTGAATCAGATGAAAGTGTAGGACTGGCCCGACCAAGGATGATTTTGATGTAGTTGGTCAGTGTGGTGTTTATACAAATGGCCTGCAGGTGGCACTGTGCATACATAGGACTTTCTGTACAACTTGAAAGTGAAAGTAAGACTTACTGCTGTTATGTAATGGCTGCATGACCTGCTAATAACGCACTGTTATACTCTCCTTATCCTCGGCTACCAAACACAACAGTCAGCTTAAATATATTGCAACATATGGACAAACAATCCCTGCTTTGTTTAAAGGGGATGACATTCTTAGTAACTTAATTTACAATGTGTTTTGGGGGGGCATTTACTAATGGTCGAATTTCGAAGTTAAAAAACTTTGAAATTCGATCATCGAATTTTTTTTAAAGGCCATTTTCGACCGAAAATGGACCAAACAGGTCTGTTTTTGATCAAATTAAAATAGTTTGAATCGTTCAAATGCATTTTACGATTCAATTGAATTTTTTCAATTCAAAACTAATTTTGGGCTATTCTATAGTCAAAGTAGCCCAAGATTACTTCGAAATTCGAATTTAAAAAATTTGAATGTTATTTGAATATTCACTTCAACCCTTAGTAAATGTGCCCCTTAATGTCCCATATATAGTGATAATAGGTGAGTAAAGAGGATCTCTTGTCTGGGTCTTGTAGCTATAACCAAGTCTTGTTTTCTCTTGGGTGTCAGTCTCCTGCTTAGCTCAGGTGTCCAGTAATTTCTACTTTCTACTAACTACTTTTATATTTCCCATTCTCCCCCTGAATTTCATTGTATTCCTTTCAGTAGACATGGAACTCCTTGGTGACCAATATACTTATATTTTACAATAATGAATGCTTTAATGATTATGTAAAATAATCTATGTATGAGAGTGTTAACGTTAGACTGCTAAACAAGTCAACTGTGGCGGCCAAACAAAGTGCATTTGCTAACGACATGATCCTGCCATGAGCAAAACCAAAAAAACAAAAAAAAAAACAGCAGTGAAAATGAAAAGGTGCCTGCTGGTAAGTGAACATTTAGCAAGGAAAGCTTGTAAATGAACTCTGCTTCTGTTTATTATTTCAAATAACAGTAACATGTTAAAAAAATAGATTTATGCAAAGCTTCACAAGAAGAAAGCCTCAATGTAAGCTCATAAATAATCAGATCAGTGTCTGGACTTAATCAAGAATGACTCGCCTGACAGAAATGTTTAGGAGACATTGGCAGAGCTCTAATAATCTGCCGGTTCCACACTCTGAAAGCGCAGTTTTCAGTCAATCTGTGTTAAGCATAAACATTTTATATTGCAGGTACATTTTATAAATTTTTCACTTTATTATAGTTTATTTGTGACGAGTCAATTTATTCTGCACGGCTGTACTGGATATTGGCAGAAACACAAACAGTGTGACAGACAGAAACAAAACAATTATAAAAGATAGGACACGTATAAATAGAGACATGAAGTCCCAAGCACCCCCTCTTGAGAGAAGTCTAGGGGTGGGGTACAAATAATACATCTAAAATCTTATTGTAATCTCTGTTGAGCAGACCACTCTAACTCGTATATCAGTTGTAGGGATGGGCGAATTTTTCCATGTTTCGCTTCACCGGAAAATTTGCTTACTTGAAACAAAAAAAAAATCCCATCACAAAAAAAATTCATGAAATGGGACCCTTGGTATATCTGCCCCTAAATGTTAGAGAAATTAAAAATAAAAAGCACACCTTTTTAGAGAGAAAATACAATTTGTGAAAAATAAATTGAATGTCAACATTTGAATTCAATGTCAAATCTGAATTTTTGCCATGATTCAATGTTGTTTGAGCTGAAACTCCTGAATTGGAATTATACTTTCAAAAACTCAAATGTACAATATTTATTAATTGCTAAAAAAAAAATTCTAAATTAAAATCTAATCATAGGCATAAATTAAAAACAGCTGTAACATCAAAAAATTTAATTTATATAAATATAAAGCAGTGTTGCCCTGCACTAGTAAAACTGCAGTGTTTGCTTCAGAAACACTACTATTGTTTATATAAATAAGCTGCTGTGTAGCCATGGAGGCAGCCATTCAAAGGAAAAAGGCTCGAGTTACACAGCAGATAGCAGATAAGCTCTGTAGAACATAATCTGTTATCCATTACTTATCCTGTGCCATATACCCGTTTTTTCAATTTCCGCCATTGCTACTTAGCAGCTTGTTTATATGAACTATAGTAGTGTTTCTGAAGCAAACAGATCAGTATTAGCAGCACAGGGCAACACTACGTGCTATGTTCTTTACTTTAAAACACTTTCATTTTTTGATGTTACTGTTCCTTTAAACATCTAAAAAGGATGTGACGTAAATTGACAACTCTCCTGTTGTTAACCCTAAAAGCAGATAGCTCAAATTGAATAGATACCATTGTTTCCACTACATAGTAAACGGCAACATCTTAACGAAACATCAACATCATATAATTCAGGGATCCCCAACCTTTAAAGCCCATGAGCAACATCCAGAAGTAAAAGGATTTGGGGAGCAACATTAGAATGAAAAATGTTCCTGGGGTGCCAAATAGAGGCTATGATTGGCCATTTAGTAGCCCATGTGTGGATTGTCAGCCTACACTGAGGCTCTGCTTGGCAGCACACCTGTTTTTATGCAATGAAAACTTGCTTCCAAGCCTGGAATTCAAAAATAATCACCACATTTGAGGCCACTGGGAGCAACATCCAAGGGGTTGGAGAGCAACAAGTTGCTCACGAGCTACTGGTTGGGGATCACTGATATAATTGTTTATAATTGATTCAATTGATGTTTCATTAAGATGGTGCGGTTTACTATGTAGTGGCAACAATGGTATCTATTCAATTTGAGCTATCGGCTTTTAGATTTAAAAACAGGAGAGTTGTCAATTTAAGTCACATCTTTTTTAGATGTTTAAATAGTCTGTACAGCTGTTTTAAATGTATGGCTATGATTAAGTATCTTTGGATAAGAAACACTTTAGGATTTTTTAGCTCAGTGGAATAAAGACTTTTTATCTGCATCTTTTGGCTCCTGGAGTGCGTGTCCATTTTTCTGCAAATCTCATTTTAGTTGACCTTCAAGCTGGACTTCTAGGGCTATCATGGGAAGCAGAGTGGCCTTCAGAGTATGCATCTCTATGTCACTACTCGGGCCTCCTGGGACAGGCCAGTTCGGGGTCCACCAGTCTAGGGTTTCCTGAGTTCTGTCATAATTGGGGTTACATTTTTGGTTTATTTTACACATTGTGGTAGAATATTTAAACTGTGAACATCTTCTAGTCCTCAAGTCCACAAAGGATACTTTTAATATATAGCAACTCTACTATATGGAACCATGTTGGTTAGATACTTGCAGCTGTAGGTCAACAATAACTGGAGGACACACAATGTAATACATACTTTGCATGTGGCCCATATGATTCTGGGCAAAGGGCCTTTCTGCCTTTAGCTAAGACACACAGATACAGGTACGAGTCCATTTGAGTGTATCCATTATACAGCTTTAGAGTCTATGAGAAGCATTGCTTTATGTACGTCAACAGCTGACATGCCAAGCATCTCTCAGTGCCAAATGTTATAGCAGGAGTGCTTTAACCGCAAGAAACTACTTTGCATTTCATACCAGCAGTGTGGTGTTAATATCTGCATTCATGTGATTTATATTTGAACACTTGAAAGCTTTAGATTTCCTATTGTTTCTGCAAATATGATCAGCTTCTTCTGTTTTTTCTTTGACTTCATTGTTGATCCAGACTCTTAAATAAATTCAACTCTTGGAAAAACAAGTTATGTTTTGGCTGTTTTTCAATTAGCCTACCTGTCATCTCTCAAATTTCCAGATTCTGACAGATGGAATGTTAACTCAATGCAAAAAAATAAATCTAAAATGTTCTGCGTCTATATCTCACTTCATAAAGTAACGGACCCGCTGCTTAATGTGAGAGTTAATTCTGTGCAGCACGTCCAGCTATGCCTTTAAGATCACATAAGTGTTCCATTCTGGGAGAGCGGCTAGTTTTTTTCTTTTTTTTTAAACAATAAAGCAGTTGTTCTTATAATTTACAACTGGGAACAGCTCATGTCTGTGCTGCTACTTTTGAAAAGAAATGCAATGCTTTGGATGAATTTTTTCCATTTCACGAAGTAGACTTTTCCCTTTTTGCCACCTGCACATTTATGTGCTTAAGAACTCCAACGCTAATAAGATAAGTTCTTGCTAATGCTTGAATACTCGTGCTTAGAATTCTGATTTTATTTTACTCTTCAATATGAGAGAAGAGCCAAAAGATTTAGCAAATTCTATGAATTTTGATGGTTTTCATAAGTGAAAGCAAACTCCAAAAATGTTTATATGGTCTATGTGGGGAAGGTCTAAATGGAGATCAAGATGGTTTACATGGAGAGGGTCTACAAGTACATATTACATGGAGTAGACATTTCTCTTTACCACCTGCAAATGTATGTGCTTAAGAATTCCAACAATAATAAATAAAGCTCTTGCTAATGTATGAACACTTTTGCTTAAAATTTTTTTTTATTATTATTCAATGTGAAAGAAGATAATATGGACCACACTTTGGGGCACATTTACTAAAATTGTGGGGTTTTTTTAAATTGTCATTTTAACAATTGTCATTTTAGCAATGCACAGCAAATCTGCCAGTTTACATCAAGGCCAGTAAAACAATGAAGATCCGTTAATTTATTAAATTGCGAAAACTACCATTTTTTTTTTACCAAAGTGTTTTGCGAAATGGCAGATTTACTTATGGTTATTCACTTCGAAATTCACTTTGAAAATTGACCTGTTTCAATAGAATAGGTCCATTTTCGAAAGAATAAAAATAGTTTGAATCGTTCAAATGCATCGATCAATTCAAACAATTCCAAAGATTTTTACCAAAATCCTTAGAATTCCTAGAACTTAGAAAAATTTTCAGGACAGGTTCCATGAGGTCCCCCATAGACTACAATGGCAATTCGTCAGCTTTAAGGGTGCAAATAGTCAAATTCAAAAGGATTTTAAAGAGACAGTATTTTTTAAATTTTGGGGTATTCGATAGTCGAAATAGCCCAAAATTACTTCAAAATTTAAATTTTTAAAATTTAAATTTTCACTTCAAAGTGAATATTCAAATAAAATTTTAATAAAAAAAAATTGAAAACAAATTTTCGAAGTAATGGTCCTTTAAAATCCTTCTAATTCAAACATTCACCACCTTAAACCTGCCAAATTGCTTTGTTAGCCTATGGGGAACTCCTAGAACCTATAGCCAAAAAGTTTTAAGAATTCAAAGTTTTTCATTTTAAAATCGTTCGATCGACCAATTAAATAGTTCGAATCAATCAATTTGAACAATTTCTACGATCAATTCTAATTATTTCTACAATCGATTGAACGATTGGATTGTTTTTGAATTCAATGGTCGAATTTTGAAGTTTGGGCACCTTGAAATTCGACCCTTAGTTAATCTGCCCCTTAAATGACACTCTTCGACCTTTCCATGCCAATTTCTTCATAGCGAAAATTTATTGTCGAAAATTCTTTAGAGAATTTTCCCCACTACTATTGTATGGAAACTGGTGAATTTTCGCAGAATATTTACTCCAGGAGAAAATTCACTGCATATTTCTTGAAAAAGTGAACTTAATTTTTTTGTAAATATGGACATGTGTTGTGAAAATACACCTGGTGAAGTGAGGCAAATTTTGGCGATGAGAAAATCCAAACTTTAGTAAATGTGCCCCTATCAATTTTGCTTATTTTGTGTCGTGGTTCACAACTGTGCAGCGTCAAGCTGTAAAGCTGACTTTCTAAAGCCCTTAATCCACTGCACTTATACCTCCCCGTGGAGACAAGAGGACAACCAGGCTAGGATACAGCAGGCAGCAGTTTTTTTTCTACAAATTGCTGTTTAACATCAGGCATTCTTAAAAGAATAGCAATAGAAGCATATACATAAAGAAGTGCATATAAACAAGTGTACACCCCACATTGAATGTTAAGGCCACGGAAAACACCACAAGGTGGGAGCGGGCAAGCATAATGCCATTATCCAGGGACCCTTGTCCAAGGAGAATATCATCAACCTTTATATTCTTAAAACTGCAGCATAGGCATCCCACCCCTGGAAAGCATTCCTCCAACGCTGCAACAGATGATGTCCCATAAATGGACCCTCTCACTGCCGAGCCTCACAAAAGAGAACAAGTGGGCAGGATGTTGCTCCTACCTGGCCCGCCACTGGAAAAGGTTGCTATTTCCTCTTCCCACCTCCATAAACCTTATTGTCTCCTTCTCAAAATCATCCACTTTCTTTCCTCTCCTACTGCCCTACCTCTTAACCTACCTTAACCCCACCCTAACCAAACTCTTTCATCCCTAGCCTACAAATCCTAACACAGTACGGGATCTTTCCTATTAATTATTTAGACTGAGCCCCATTCCACTTCACACAATTAAACACTAAGTAATGCTCAATAATGTTGGTTTGGGAGCATAGAACATTGGACTGACTTCTGTCTACCCTGCTTTAATGTGTATTTGTTACACCTAGCCATATCTGTCTTTGACTGTCTTTGGTACTGTCTACCAGTAGTGATGGGCGATTCGCTTCGCCGAAAAATTTGCGAATTTCCAGAGAAATTCGAGAATCGGCAAAAAATTCGCGAAACGAGTTGCGGGACGCTTTTGACACGCGTCGCATCAACTTTGACGCGCGTCACGTAATTTTCACGTCTTGTTTTTTCGCCGAAATTTCGCTGGTGATTGCGTGTATTCACCAGCGGCGAATCGCAGGAATTCGCTGCGAATTCGGCCCTGGCGAATAATTTCGCCCATCGCTATCTACCAGTCTTATCCAGAATAGGGACTCCAGCCTGTTTCGATTTATCCTGTATTTCCTGAAAAAACTTTCTCTTCTCTGTTTGGCTTTATTTCCTCTTCTGGCAAGAGGGATATTTGGACTGGATCTTGATAGAGTAGCTTGATTCCACAACATTCCAGTAATGTTTCAACACCTGATAACTAAAACTGCATATTTCAGCCTCTACATACATTATAAATAGGTATATGTTATTAATTAGGTTGTTTTGTTTGCTTGGAAGCTCTGTATTCACAAACTCAAGCTTTTCAGTAGAGGGTGTACACCTGTTCCTTCTTAGTGCAGTATAAAACTTAAAGCAATGATACATATTGCTTTTTCTACAGTAGGGCTGGAGGAGTCCTCCATATTTCTTTCTTTCTTTCTTTCTTTCTTTCTTTCTTTCTTTCTTTCTTTCTTTCTTTCTTTCTTGTTGATTATTTAGCACCACGCATTTGGACAAAATAGTAGTTTGTATAAAAATTGCTGCTCCTGTAAAAATGATTTTGACGCCTATTGACATTCTATCCGCCTTAAGGATGATCTGGTTTCCCATGAGTTGCCTTCTCGTTGGGAAAATCTTAGTGCTTTGGCTGTAAAGGTGGACACTTGACAAAGAGAGCACAAAGCGGAATAAAGACCATCTCAGAAGGTCCCAATCTTTATTGGCTCCTCGGTTTCAATGACTAGTGCTTCCCAACACTCCTCTCCTACTGCATCTACTCCTTCATCTTCTCCTCCTACTACTCCAGCTGAAGAACTAATGCTGCTAGGACATGCTTGGCTCTCTGAACAGGAGAAATTGAGAAGTCGATCAGCGGGCCTTTGCCTTTACTATGGCGAAAAGAACCATTCTTCCAACTACTGTTTGGTGAAACCTAAGGGTCCCCTCTCCCAAGGTAAACTTGTCAAATCTCTTGTGGGTGCTGTTACCCCTAAAATCCAAGCAAACTCTCACCAATTTCTTCTCCCTCCGGCTGCCGAATAAAACTATCCAAGTGTCTGCTTTCCTTGATTGTGGGGCTGCTGGTAATTTCATTGACGCTGCCTTTGCCCAAAAGAATGGTGTTCCTCTGTTTCAGATGCCCTCTCCTCTACGGGCTTTTGCCATTGATGACAGACCATTGTCTTCTGATTTAATTTTCCAAACTACAAGGGAGTTAGCCATGAAGATTGGGACTCTACACTCTGAAAGATTGTCTTTTCTCATTATTTCATGTTCCTCCTCTCCTGCTGTAGTGGGGTTACCTTGATTGCGACTCTATAATCCCTCCATTGATTGGTCCTCCGGTCAAATTGCTCGTTGGAGTTTGCATTGTCAAGATCACTATTTGCTAACTTCTCCTCTCCACCAGGTAACCATCTCTTCTGTGGAACTTCAGTCGTTACCACCTGTTTATCGAGATTTCTCTGACTTTTTCTACAAAAAGTCGGGAGAGTACCTTCCTCCTCATCTGCAGTACGACTGCCCAATTGATCTCCTTCCAGGAACTATGCCACCCCATGGATGGATTTATCCCTTATCTCCTGCAGAGACTACTGCTATGAAAGAGTACATCCACGAAAATCTTCAGCGGGGTTTATTCAACCTTCTACATCTCCAGCAGGGGCAGGCTTAATCTTCATTGAAAAGAAGGATGGTGGGTTGTGCCCCTGCATTGAGGACTTAATAAAATTACAGTGAAAAACAGATATCCTTTGCCCCTTAACTCCGAACTGTTTGATCAGCTGTAAGGGGCTAAGATCTTCTCGAAGTTAGATCTCTGTGGAGCGTATAACGTCATCAGAATTCGAGACGGTGATGAATGGAAGACGGCATTCAATACCCGGGATGGGCATTATTAATACCTCGTAATGCCCTTTGGTCTCTGCAATGCCACCTCTGTTTTTCAAGAATTTGTGAAGGAATCTTCAGGCATATTCTGGGAAAAACAGTAGTTGTATACCTGGAGGACATCCTAATATTTTCCCAAGACTTAGAAAATCATCGCTCTCATGTGAGGGAAGTTCTCTCTTGCCTTAGGGAAAACTCCCTCTTCGCCAAGTTGGAGAAGTGTGTCTTTGAAGTGCCTAAAATTCCATTCCTCGACTACATTATTTCCCCTGAGGAGTTCGAGATGGATCCTGCAAAGGTCTCTGCCATCCAGAGGTGGCCACTCCCTTTAAGCACCAAGGCGATCCAAAGATTAATTGGTTTCGCGAACTACTACCGCTAATTTATTAAAGGCTTTTCCTCTCGTATTGCTCCCATCCTTTCCCTCATTCACAAAGGAGGAAAACCTAATTCTGGGTCACCTGTGGCCCTTGAGGCCTTCCAGTCCATGAAGGATGCCTTCATATCTGCTCCTGCACTCCGTCATCCTGAACCCGTCTACCCTTCTATATTGAAGTTGACTCCTCTGTCCAGTCAGTCTGCCACTTCTACTGATATTCCTATTGGAATGGCGTTTGTACCTCCTGACTTACGTCTCCCTATTCTACAGCATACTCTGTTCTAAACAGGCTGGCCATCCTGGTCCTGAAAAGACTCTAGAACTGTTACAACTTCTTGTCTGGTGGCCAACTATTCGTAAAGATATCAAAGACTTTGTTTCTGCCTGTACAATTTGTGCCACCACAAAGTTTAGTCACTCTCGCCCCTGTGGGTTATTACAACCACTACCTATTCCCTCTCATCCAATTACTCACCTACTGTAGGTATGGACTTCATTGTAGAGTTTCCACCCTCTAATGAGAATACTGTCATTTGGTAGTGATTGGGTAAGATGGCACACTTTATTCCCTTATGAAAACTTCCTTCTGTGGTAGAATTGTCCCAACTTTTCATCCAGTATATTTTTGACTGCATACAGAAAAAAGAAGACAGAAATTACCCTTTTAATTGCACCGCCCCATCTGTCATGTCCAAAAACTCAAAAGTAATGTGTAAAATAAAACTTAACTTTTAATAATTATATACATAAAAAGTCCATGATTGAAATTCAAGTTAAAATAAGGGTGAAGGCAGGGAACAGAGCTAACAGAACAACAATGGGTTAATCACTATATGTGAAAAATGGCACAGAAATCATTACTGCCCACCAGCATTACCGTGAACTATGGTGTACTGAGTATGGCGTGCCCACAGACTCACTTTACTAGATAACTTGTGCCTCAGGCACCATCGACTGACTGACTATGAGAATATATAATGCCTCAGGCACCAGAGTTCACGGAATTAATGTCTAGATTGTGCCTTAGGCACCGTAGTTGGCTATCTAGTGTATCGCTCTATCTAGCTTGTGCCTCAGGCACCATATCTGTCTATCTAGCGTGCCTCAGGCACGAATAGTCGGAGCAACTCCAGGAGCAGAGAAACCCATCCAACCCGATTAGCCCCAGGACCACCCACTGAAAAAGTTGCTAGGTCTAATAGGCTGCTAATAAACTGTGTCCGCTTGTGTCCCTGCCTCACACAAACTAAAATGTGCTGATGCGCGTTTCACCTGGCATTTGCGAGCTTTGTCAAGGGCGTGAGAGGTAATTTCTGTCTTTTTTTTTTTCTGTATACTTTATGTAATTATCTGACCCTGCACACCATCTTTAAATACCTTTAATTAGACGGAGGGTGCTCCCTACTGTCTAGACGATTGGTCTGATCTCCTTCCATGGGCGGAATTTGCTCATAATAATGCCAGTCACACTTCCACGGTAAGATCTCCTTTCTTGTCAGCATCCACTAGCATTTACACAGGACTTCCTACTATCTGATGTCCCAGCGCTGATGATCATGTGGCTCATATGTCTGCCATCTGGGCTGCAACCAAGTCCAGTTTAGAAAAGCGCACTTTGGTGCATCAGACTTTTGCTGATTGTAGAAGGAAGTCTCCTCCATATAAAGTTGGTGATAAAGAGTGGCTCTCTTCCAGAAACATTTATCTAAAGATTCCATCTCCCAAGTTGGGCCCTAAGTTCATCAGTCCTTATTCCATCTCTGAGATCATCAACCCTGTGGCTGTTCGTCTGAAACTTCCTCCTGAGATGCGACTTCCTAACGTATTCCATGTCTCCTTGGTGAAACCAGTTATTTCTAATTGCTTCTCTTCAGTTCAGGTCAACTAGATCATGAAGTAAATAAGATCCTTGACTCCAGACTTTCCAGGGTGACTCTCCAGTATCTCATCAAGTGGAAGGGCTTTTGTCCTGAAGAATGCTCTTGGGAAAAACACTCTGATGTCTATGCTCCCCGCCTTGTGAAGGAATTCCTTGCCAAATTTCCCCAAAAACCCAGACTTGGTGGTCCTGTGGCCCCCCATGGGGAGGAGGGTACTGTCACGATTGCCTGGAAGAGCTCCGGGCGATGCTTCTTCCTTTGACGTCATAGCGTCACAGGCATGTCATGGCATCTGCGCCTTAATTGGGCCAAATTCAAATATAAACGAATATATAATTCTTCTCTTACTGATTCCTGGACTTTGACCCTAGCCTGGACTTGACCTTGTATATTGCCTTAATCCTGCCTGTAATATCTGGATTTTAACCCTTTGCTTCCTCCTTGGTCCTGACAAACTCCCACTGGGAGCCGATAGGCCCCCTGACAAACGCACCTAAATATAAATCCAGAGAGAACTGTCTGCAATGTAATGAAGCAATTCAGATCCAGTTTACTTACCCATAGTTAAAGCCAAGATTCAAAAAGAGTCACATGGTACACCTTTTGGTCTCCACCAGTGTATAGTAAGAGAACAACTGCAGTTGCTCAGTTATCTAATTTTACTACTGTAACAAACTGACCCCGTTAATAGCTGGTATGAAGAAGTTGTTGAGTCAATATGACATTTTGTCTTGCCAATGTCTGGATATACATACTGGAGCTGACAAGCTTGCTAATTCTGTTCCATATTTGTGTCATTGTTATTGTGTCACAATCCCAATATATGATGTAAAATTGAATATTCTCCAGCATCCTAGGGAATTGGTATAATCTGGGCCATTGCCACCTAAACCTAAATGTCCATGGTATTCTTCATAGTATAAATGTCCTAGGTTTTCTCATAAGTTGTACAGAGAGATACCATAAACCTGGTATAGTACAGTAAATTCTACCTTCCTCTAGAAATAACCTCTAGAAATAACCATGAATACCTCACCTAAAAACTAGATCATTAAGCTACCCTTTTACATTTACAGAAAAGAAATGGATTGTGGCCAAGTCTGACAGTGGGTCGACACTGAGCTCTGGTAGGGAATCTGGCAGTGGCTGTAACACTTAAAACTGTTTTCAAAAAGACTGCTAGAAGAATAATTTTAAGAATTTTTATTGAAGTGCGTATGGCCTCACGACTAATATCAAAGGTTAATTGACATCTGAAACAATCCACTAGTTAGAAATCATGTTTTTAAGTTGTGAAACTCAATACCCTGCCTTCTACCTCGGGTTCTGAAAAAAACATTTAATAACGGAGTGAATGTGTTACATAAATATGTATGAGCTGGCCATCATAAATCAAATAACGTAACTCAAGTGCAGAATTATTCACCCTTGCCTAGACATCTGGTTTACACATAAGGTTTACTTTAAAGCTATTTCCCCAGCAAATTAAAATGTTAGCACAACAATTATATTACTAATAGAGATAAAGTTGTATTTTCTATTTAATTTGTAATTATATTTTAAGTGAAGAATTTAGCAATTTTAATTTTATATAAAGTCAAGTTTCGCTTTGCTTTGTTTGTTTATTTTTTTGTCTTGAGAAAATGATATATATGGTAATATTTTTAGAAAATTGCACCTGGTTTTGGCCAGCATGAATAAATGTACAGTAAGTACACCACATGGATTATAATTGTGCTGAATTGCAAGAATGAATATTAAAGGAAAATATTGATCGCACCTGCAACTTCTCCCAAGGAATTCTTCTTGCCTGTAATAGGTGGATTGCATTTCCCTTGGAGACCCAGATTGTAACTGCAGCTGTTTGTGGTAGCAAATTGTCTTTTGTTACCAAAGAATTTCCAGATTTCTTTTGATGAATTGTCATTAATCCTAGCTGTCATTATTTTTCATCTTTTGGGAAAAAAAGATAAACCCCCATATGTAATAAAAGGCACTAAGTTTGCCAGAGAGCAGTAATCAATAGCAGCAATTAAGATGTGTCCTTTTAAACAAGTAACCAATAAATGCTACTTCCTGATTGGTTGCTATGGGTTAATTCTACTGGGCTAACTTAGTGGCATTTAACTATATAACTCCAAAAGTGTTTATTTACTATTTTTTTTTTTTTTTTGGAATTTATAATTAAAATTAATGAAATGGGAAATTTTAATTTAAATAAAATCTTAGCACAACAATTATCTGACTAATACATAATGATAATTTCTTTTTTTCTTTAATTATAATTTTAAGTATAGAAATAACAATTCTAATTCATTAAAAAATAAACTATTTATTAATGTGTTACTATAATTTTCCATTTATAAGATTTAGAATTAAAACTAGTTACATGTAAAAATTTTATTTGATTTAAAAATAATGTTAGCACAATAATTATATGAACGATACAATTAGAATTTCTTTTTTATTTGTAATTATATTTATTACATTGAAGAAAAACATTTAAACAATTCTAATTTTATATCAAGTCAAAAGTTTTTTATTGATTTTTGTATTTATAAGTTGCGTATCTTAAGAAAAAGATGTATACTGGTATGGGATTTGTTATTCAGAATACTTGGAACCTCTGGTTTAACATACAACAGATCTTTCCGTAAGTCTCCATACCTGAAGTCTACTAATCTAAAGTAGTCTAAAATTATTTAATCATTAAATAAAACCAATAGGCTAAATATAAAATATTTGAAATTCGACCATCGAATAAAATCCTTCGACTTAAAATATCGAAGTTGAAGTATTTTTCACCGAATCTGACATTCCTGTAGTCAAAGAAAAATCATTTGAATTGAACTATTCAAAGGATTTTATCGTACGATCAAGGGATTTTTCTTTGATTTTAAATTAAATGGTCGAAGTAGTCTATTTGATGGTCGAAGTTTTTCAAAAATTTACTTTGAATTTTGAAATTTTTGCATTTGAATATTCACTTTAACCCTTAGTAAATCAGCCCCTTAATCCTTGGTTTTCAAAGAGGACCTATATTAGTAGATAATTTTACACACTGCCAGCCTGTAGCTAGATTTGGGACTGTTAGGGAGCACCAAACAACAATGTATAAAAGCTTCATAATATTGTGGCTGTGAATAACAAGTATAGTAATTAAAAAGAAATAATAAGAGGGGAGTACTCCAAAAGTAGCAATATTCAGTGTTTGTGTTTATTAAAGACTACTAGTGTAGTAGTCTTCAATAAACACAATCACAGCACACTGCTACTTTTGGTGTGCTCCCCTCTTATTATTTAATACAAATGATTGATGTTGGGATAGTGGTAATCCGGAAGAGGATTTGATGCATCCATACTAAGTTTAAGGCAGTGCTGAGAAGCTTTTGCATTTATAGTAAGGAGAGATTAGGACGGACAATAGCCCTCTGCACACCTGTAAGTAGATTTGGACATGCAGATAACTACCCTGTGCTTTATGCAGGAAAAAAAACTTTAATCATGTCCAACAGTAATATGCAATTGCCTTTATATTAGATAGAACTTCTTTGGAGTATGTATTAGTGGTTTCCTGTATTATATTGGCACAGTTTAGCTGATGCATTTCCATTGTTTTGGGAAACTTTTTGCATTTTTCCTCTAGACCAGTGATCCCAAACCAGTGGCTCACTATCAAAATGTTGCTCACCGACCCCTAGGATGTTGCTTTCAGTGGCATCAAATCAGGTGCTTATTTTTGAATCCCAGGCTTTAAGGCATGTTTTGATTCCATAAAAACCAGGCGAACTGAAAAAAAAAAAAAAATAAGGGGCATCAAATAGCCAATCACAACCAGTGATCAAATTACACACTTTTTGCTTCTATGAAATAATATGCAGCACTACGAAATATGTTGGCACTATAGAAATACATGTCAATAATATTAATAATAAATATTATTACATGAAGGGTGATTAGGAACTGGAAGATATGTGGTATATGCTTGAAATTGCCCTCTTTTTTCCCCCACAAGAATGCCCTGATGGAACATTTGTCATCTAGAAACAAGCAATGCCACAGTTCTCAATGTGGCCAGTGAGGGTTATTTGGGGCAAATGACCATGTACGTTTAGACAACTTAAAAAAATATCAAATTCTGGCAAGAACCAAAAATGTCATCATTTAAATTCTATTCTGTAGAACCCTTATCTCTAAGCTTCAAACCCACATATTTTCACACTGTGCTTCCTCAGGAAAATTCTGATGCAATTTGTCATTCCGGTTGATAAGATCTCAGCATAACTGTTTATTACCCCAGCTAGCTTGAAGAGGTGCAAAGAAGACAGTGATGGCTGAAGCTTACCCTGCCTTTTGCAATCATTTAGGAAAGGGCAACATGTTCTTGTAGAATGTTTTCCATATGATTTATGGGTTTCTATGGATTAATACACTTTATAGGCATGTCTATGTAGCCAACAGACAAAACAAGTTGTCAACAAAAATATTGCCTGTAGCCTCCTATAGGAATTTGGATGTGACATCCCCTACTGGTTTCAGAATTTTTTTAAAAAAAATCAGTTTTTAATGATATTTATACAATTGTTTCAATTAACCAGACCTTAACCTTCAGTCGGAGACCTTTATTTTTTTCTTTTAGTCTTTCTACTTATATAACACAATATAGCAAATAAGCCCATTCATCTTTCAGCTTGTGATAGTTCATTTTAACATGACTGCCAAAATGCTACTTACTTCATAACCATAAACAGGCTTCCTGTTATGCAAAGCCTTTATATATCTGCTGCAGACAAAGTAATGAAATGTCTATCATCTAAGAATAGCACTTTTGTTGTGTTAAGTGTCTTCAATTAACTCAATAATAGACAGATCTGGCAAGTTACTCATATGAGCGTCTATGAGCAAATGGCCAATAACCAACTTTCTGTCTGTTTTGTATTTGTAATGGAAGAGGAAGTGTTATCCCAAAGGCACACTTCTTTCCATTATTTATTTATTGCTATAGAAATATGCTATATAAAATTAAACATACTGAGTAAGGAACAAACCTGTCACAGTTGGATTTTAGCCTTTCACCTTTATGAATGATAAGCCAACTGGCTGATGCTTAACTACTGCAAGGCAATCAGGAATAAGTGTCACGCACACCATCCTCCATTATTTTTTCCACTATTTTCTAAAATATAATTTAAATGTTCTTTCTACTTGCAGCAGAAGTGTTGGCCTAGGGACGATGAACTCAACACAGGTGTCTGTTGAACTTTCAACTCTCAATGGCTGAATACCAACTGGCAGCTGATCGTCTATTCATACCAACCGAGGGGAAAACAAGCTTCTTTCATTTACAACTTCCTATTCTCACACTCACAAAAATGAATTATTTTACAGAACATAATTATTTCAGTAGTGAACTCAGAAGACTGTCAGTTCTGTACAGCCCGGAGAGAGTTGGCCAGAAGTCAATCAACTCAAAATGGATGGACTCCAACAGTTTTTAGTATCTGGCCACCTCTGTCCAAATTCAGCTCAAATTTCCCTCAGCATACGTTTCTTGCTAATAATATATTGTACTGAACAGAGAGGTTGATTTTCTTTTGTTTCTAAACATATGTTAAAGTAGAACATATTGTCTAAAAGTTTATTTCAAAGTATTTTCTATCCTTTATTGATGAAAATTACAATATAAGAAGGATACTTATAGTCCCATTTATTAAAGGTTGAATTTTAGTGATATCAAACTCTATGGGGCCTGTGTACTAACAATCAAATTTTTTTTATTTTCACAAATCTTAAAAAATTTGTAGTTTTTCTATATTTCATTAAAACTCTAAAAATTCTAGATTTATTAAGTGTAGAAACCACAAAAAACGCTAATAAAAAAATTTGCCAGGTGAAAGTTGTCAAGGTCCTATAGTCAATGGGAGCTTCACTGATCCTATTGGTTCATTTTTAATCAGTTCTGACTTAGAGGTTCCTGGATTTTATTTCAATATGAATTTCATTAGGAATTTCCTGAAAAATTCAAATTTTTAGCTGGTTTTCAGGGCATTCGTATTTTTTAGCTCATTGCTCAGCTTTTTTTCATTGGTACATTTTATATTCGGAGCTTTGAATAACTTTTATGGCACTCATAGTTTTTGGGAAAGTGAATTTATTTGGTTAGTTTTTAAAAACCTCTAAAACCACTAAAATGAGAATGTCGATAAATAGGTCTCTATTTCCCTAAAACCACGTCAATGCCATGAAAGTTATTAAAAGATCCAAATAAAACAAATTTGAATAGAATAAAAAGCTAAACAATGTGATAAAAAATATGAATGCCTCTAAAACAGCGGTTCTCAACCTGGGGGTCGGGACCCTTTTGGGGGTCGAATGACCCTTTCACAGGGGTCACTTAAGGGGTTCCAGAAGCAGGTTCATCTCTCTCCCCACTAGCCCTGGGGCAAGGTTGTAGCTCTCCGGGTGTTGGTGCTGGGAGTTGTAGTTCAGTAACCTATGTAGGGAAGCTAGTTGCACTGCAACTTTATATATCCCCTTGGTAGGGACTGCCATAAAGCTCTCCCTGTCCATTTAAAATTTGTGGGTGTGGCAAAAAAATTTTGCCGAACTACGCACTGAAAACAAACCTTTATGCAGCCACGCTTTCTCCTGTACTTTCCTAACAATCCGCTCTGGGCTGGCAATTAGTGATGGGGGAATTTATTTATAAATAAATTCGCAAAACGCCAGAAAATTCGGCTGGCGAAAATTAGCTGGAGTCAAAAAAAATGAGACGCGTGCTAAAAATGACGCGACACGCATCGAAAACGACGCAATGTGTCAAAAATTATGCAACATGCGTCAAAAACAATGCAATGCACTTCAAAAACGAGACGCGACTTGTTTCGCAAATTTTTCGGCAATTCACGAATTTCGCTGGAAGTTCGCAAATTTTTCGGCAAAGTGAAATGGGGTAGATTCGCCCATCACTACTGGTAACGAAAATATTTTAATATTTTATGGTTGGGGGTCACCACAACATGAGGAACTGTATTAAAGGGTGGTTGAGAACCACTGCTCTAAAACCTCTATAAATTCAGACAATTTATGGACAAGTACTAGCTAAAAGTCCAATAAGGTCAGCACAGCTCCAATTGACTTCTATGGACCTCGACTGCCTTTACTTGTGTAAGAGTTTTTTAGTGGTTTTTACACTTAATACATTTTTAGAGTTTTAGATAAATTTAAAAAAAAAAAACACAATTTTTAGAGAATAATTAATCGTGACGATAGAAATCCAAATGTTAGTAAATCGGCCCCTGATTTTTTTAAAATTTCTATCCCTATTTTGTAAATCACAATGCCTTTTTATCTATTGTTGCCCTTCCCAGATTTGTTCGGGCAGTATAGTCATTTTTGACAAAACTATATGATCATCTGTACATATATGTCAGCTTAAGGAGGGAGTTTTGACAAATGTGCCAAATGTTAAAGGCAGTGACCCCAACACCTTGACTGCACCTAGACAACAAAGGCTAATAGTTTGGGAAAAAAGGAATGAAACCCAATGAAAGTCCTTCTCTTTTAAATTTACTTGCATAATGGAATCATGGTAAATTTGGCCCACCTTACAATTTTTTGCCCCTTGAATGAAAAGCAGAGCAAACCAGCCTACCTCAAAATTGTACATTCTTACTCTGATCTGTATTAGAATTCATTTGCAATTTGTTTTTCCATCTCAGATTCTGTTCCAGCTCATTTTCTTGCCCTCAAAATTTGGCTAAAATGCTGTTATTTCACCCACCTGTCTAAGCTGATTAACTGAATATGATATCTTAGCAATGAAAAGAGCAGAATGTCAGTCTCAATATCATTGTTTAAACACCATGAGCGCCCCCTTCAATTGCTCCACTAGTCTGCTAATAAGCAGTATATATATGATATCAGGTGCCTGAGCTTCAGGCCAGACATGAAATTCACAATATAGATATAGCCATTATTTTTCACACTTTGTGAGTATTAGCAATCCGAGAGTAACGGGGCTGTCATTTCAGTTATTCTTAGGAGTGTTCCAAGTGAATTGCCTGTAATGATGTTAATCCCTTCTGTCCAGATTCTCCAGCCCTTAAACTGATCCTTAGCTGACTAATGGAAATGTACAGAACAGGCTAACAAATACAGAATAGGTGTATCATCTGACTCATTCTCTTTTACCTCATTCTTAAAGTCAAAGAGTAATCAGAAAATACAATATTGGATATGTGTGCTGTAAAACCATTTTTACTCTTGCTGTTGAGTAGATATGGGAAAACATTCTGAAAAATCAGCAGTTACCTTTGTGCTTGAGAATAGGTTGTGTTTATGTGGCTGTGACTCCTTTTATTCTCTGGAAACACATATGTTAAGCCTTCCTTTATGGCCATGGCTCTAATGAGGTAATTGACAACCTCATCTATAGTGTACAAATAGGCAATACAATGTCCATATCTGCACTTTGTAAACTGATTTCTGATATTTCAGGTTTGCTGCAGGTTTCTGTATTGGGTTTCGGAGGACAGAGGGGCAGTGCCAGGGCCTAAAGACTCTAGTAGGTTGGAGTCAGGACCAAGGAGGAAGCTGTATGCGGAAAAATCCAATTTGCGGTATTGCAGGGTTCATAGTCATATACAGGCACACAGATTAGGGCTGGTAGTGAGTAGAGAAGGAAGAATCAAGGAAGGAGGTCAGGAACCAATGGAACAAGGCAAAAAGCAATTTAGGAGCAGCCAAGAAAGACCTACAGTATATTCAGACATTGAACCCTGGCCTCTGGTGTCCTTTAACCATAAATTTTCACACAGAAAAACAATGTGATGACATCACATGAGATCAGTGCATGGCCATGGGTGCACACAAAGGGGAGGGCTCCACAACGGAGTGCTCCTGCAAGTATACATTCCCCCTTCCACTCAATAGATGCAGGATGCAATAGGGCCATTGGGCAAGAGGTAACAACAGGGTTGGTTGGCATGTGGCCCCTGACTGTTAGCTGGGGCAGCATTCCGAAGGGCAAGAAGAGCAACAGAGGGTGGGCTATTATAATTTGGAGGGAGAACAGGTCCCTTGGCATTTCAGTGCTTGGCCATGGGATTCATAAAAAAGGATGGCCACACAAGCTCATTCCCTTTTAGTTTCCCTACTTGTTGGAGGTAGTGTTGTGTGTGCTGTAATGTAGGTAGGTTTCAACACGTTCAAACAGAAGAAATAAGTGCAAGGGTAGCTTTGAAATATCTCACTCTAGAAATGAGAGGCAGGCTCAGGATAGTTATAAGAGTAGTCAGAGGCTCCATTGAGGAGACTAGTATGGGTTAGTACCTTGCAATGTCAATGCAGTCAGTATGGGAACTTGTGTGTTCAGGCTCAAGGATAGAGAGATTCCAGGACTAATATACCACTGTGAGCTTCACCTAGTAATGGCAGTCAGTGATACATCTGGGTGTTGTAACCACAATACCTGTGATTGTATGAGCAACAACTGTTTTGAGAAAGTAACTATAGCATTTGCGGACTAATCTTGTACCATCAGCACCCACCATTTTAAGTGTACATCCTCTGCCTAATAAAAAGTTGAATTTTTCTTTAAAGAACCACTGACACCAAGTTATTTGTAGACTGAATTGTGGGGGAATACAGTGTAGTTTACCTTTCCTCCAACAGTATGCAAGGGGGTTTCCGGGAACCTAAATCTGAGCAGGTGTGAGGTAATCCAGTTGGAGTAATTGTGTTATCAGTTACCCCCATGTCCAACAACTAGTTATTCAAGTACAACCTACTAGGAGTAATGAGCAATGTTTGCAGTGGGTCTAATTACCCAAAATAGCCAATCAACAGGTAGCATCTTCTTCTCTAATATACCCATGAACACTGATTGCTGAACTGTTACTTTCCACAATGGCTCCCAACATTAACTTCAAGAAAAGGGGGGAGGTTGGTCTGGGGGGCATCTCCCCCTTGCCCATGCCAGTTCCAAGGAGCATGAAAAGCCCTAACAGTTAGAGTTAATTAGTGGAGTATGCACAGTATTTGCACAAAATTTTGTGACATGAATATCAATGAAAACAGTCTTATAGTGCAAATTATAACTTATATGTGTAAATTAACACAATATGATCAAGAATATAAACATGCTCTACCAGTATTATACAGATGTTCAACGATCTGCAAATTTTCCATTTGGTCCCGCCATTTTTGTTGCATGTCCCTCCGATAAGTAAATACAAGGGCAAGAAGAGGGGGATAATGAATGTGCTTATGTTGGCTGTGGCTCACGGTTACTTTGTGCAGCTCTGCTCCCTTGTGTGATATTCTGTCCAGCATTTACCTTACATATGGAGGCTCTATTTGACTCGGCATAGTAATATTACATGCCATTTAGAGGTTACTGGGATTTCCTCTGGAGACAAATAATATATTCTGGCAGGGAGCTTAGGCTCATGCATTTAAATACCCCACTTTCCTGAATCATCTATACAGCAATGGGGCTGTACTGGAACGGTTACACTCTAATCCCATAATACTTTCTCACCTTTCTAGACCAAGTGACACATTGCAGTTCTTTCAACACCCGCTTTTTTTTAAAGGTATTTAGTTGAAAAGTTTCCACTGGCCTTTGGAATATATTCCTGCTCTTCATTCAACATATTCCTTGGGTAGCCACCTGCTTGGGCAGAATTCTCAGAATCCTCTGCAACTGAGCTTCCAGCTTCTACTTAATATTCTGTTCATAAAATTATAATGGGGCTAGTGAATGTGAATATCGAAATTGGTCATAGTATGTGAGAAATACAGCTTAATAATAAGGCATTACTATATCATTACACAGTTACAGAAGAGTTAAAGGATAACTAAAGTGTAATATAGAAGTAGTATAGAATAAGACTATGTTTTGGGCTTCTGTACTAGCCCAGGTTCACCACAGGCCTTCAACGGGGATGATCTGTGCCTCTGGAAATGCCCCAGTAGCTCCCAATCTTTTTTTCTGCTGATTCACTGCATATGCTATGGGCAGCTGAATATTACCTGAGCTTGGAAACACACTAACAATATTATGTATATATTAAATTCATATTACATTCTACTTCAGAAACCAGTGTGTTTTGTGTCAGAATATAATAAGCAGCCTTATAGCATCAGTTTCCATGATAGATTAACCTTGTTTTCTGCTTGATAGTTTCCAACAACCCCTATGCTTACCAGAGGACACTGAGCGTGTGCCGTGCCGCTGACACTCAAAAATGGCCACACAAGATCCAAGAGGGGGAGATCATGTGGACAACTGAAGGTCTGGATCATTATAGGTCAGCTGAACTTCTCTGTTGGTACAGTAAGTTCAGTATATGAAATGATGCATTTCTAGCAATATACATTTTACTTTAGTACTTTTATAAATAATAAGACACATGTCCATCTAATTCAAAATGTTGCTCATAATTTAAACACGAATCTTATCTAAGAAGATCAAGAGGAAAATGAATATAAAGTTGTGCATTTTACTTGTTCATTTAAAGGATATGGAAAGCTCCAATTGATGGGGGGTTGCCAAATGTTAGGGCATCCCCAAAGATTATAATGATTACTCGATACCATGGGGCGGTGCTCCTGTTAGAAAAAAACTGCCTGGGGCACTAGCAAGCAATTCTCTTCCTTCCTTCTTTCTTATCACAAGGGCATACATGTGCCAGCTATTTCACACTACTGCTTATGTTTAATGATGGGCGAATTTATTCGCCAAGAGCTAATTCGCGGCATATTTTCACCAACAAATTTGTGCTGGTGTCCAAAAACCGTCGCTGGTGTCCAAAAACCGTCGCTGGTGTCCAAAAACGAATGCTTGCATCCAAAAACGGACGCCAGCATCAAAACATTTTTGCCGTTTCATGAATCTCACAGGAAATTTTTTCGGCAAAGAAAAATGGGAAAAATACGCCCATCACTACTCATGTGGTGACTGCTGGATTATTAAGAAAGAAGTTTGCTCACTAGTGCCCCAGACTAGTGAAATTTTCTGCTAACAGGAGTACTGGCCTGTGGTATCAGGTAAGTCATTATAATCCATGGGGATGCCCTAACTTTTGGCATTCCCATTGGATTGGAGCTTTCTTTCTCCTTTTTATAGCAGTGTGCAAGCTACACAGATATACTTCTAGGAAATACTTTGCAAACACCTGCAATGAATGTTGTAAATCATATTGCAGCTCAGGTGTGTAGAATATTCCATTCTGTGTCTGTACTGGTGTCTGAGAATGAGGCCAGTACTTGAAATATCTCCTGACTGGAGAGCATCTGTAGATGTTTGAGTCAGACACATTGTGGAAGTTCCACTGGGAAGACAATATCAGTGAGCTACATGCAGGTAGAGAAATAAGCTTTCATGACCAGATGCAAAGCTAAAGTCGGTGCACCGAATGAAGGTATATCCAAGTCCTTTGTTCAAAACCTACTTTCCATGGCCTGTTTGTAACTCTTGTCTCTGGGCATAGTGGAAATGGCTAGACATTGGTAACACAAAAATGAATTTAATAAAAAAAATACATAAACTTCAAAAAGAACATGGAACATGAGTCTGTGTATAATCATTAAATCTACCACCAAGACTTATTGGAATCTGCCAGTCAAAGTCTCCCTAGAAAAGGGCACCTCTGCTGTCTTCCCAGTAAACGCCCCTAATCTCTCCCTATCTCCTAAGCTTTCCATACCTCATAACTCTGCCAAGCAGAAAGGGTTGACAAACCTTGATGCCATTCAAAGGAAGGAACAGCTTTGCCTTGAACAGATTTCCTAAACCATTCTAAGGATGGGAAAAGATAGTAGTAAGAACAGATATCAGTGAACACAATAATAAAGAATATTATTAAATAAGATCCCCCCCCCCCACCGTACATGTCTAAAGGAAGGAGGCTGCAGTGACTTTTGCTAACTTTAAAACATATAATAGGGAGGGCAGCCATATATTAGCTATAATGTCACATGTAGTAGATTTAGGACACCAAAAAAAATTCACCCCTGAATCTAACCATGTTTGATTGTCAGACTGGGCTTCTAAGTGTAACTAGGAGATCATCCTTACTGGTCTTCAGGCTGCCCCCTTCTCCCAAGTCACTGCTTTGAACCCAACCATTTTGGAACCAAACACTAGGGTTTGAAACATCTTCCTCTTTACTATTTCTGTTGGAATTCACAAATTGTTAATAGTTGGGACTCATGTGAAAGAAATTGGAAGCAGAGGACAGACTAAATAACATTCAGATCCACCAGGGCTACTCTATCATGGCCAAGGTCAACATTTTGAAATAAATAATAAATGTTAAAATTGATTTAGTGCTTACAACCATAATGAAAAAAACTAGAAATCAACTGCACTCACAGGAAACATGATATTTCTTCTTGTTGCCCTTTTTGTGACTTTCCTGTTTTTCATATATTTCCTCTAATTTGCACCTCATCACATTATTATACCATCCTTTACTCACCAGTTGCCTCTTCTTCTGCCGTTAAGGATTGGTGACTGTTCCTTAATGATCCTCTCATTTATCCTCATCCATATGAGCAGCCTATTAAAGGGGAATTACATGGAATTATATCATAGGATCCCACAGAAACGTTAACCAGATAAGTCTGTATATTTTGTAGACATTTTAGGAGCATTAACCACCATGTCAGTTTACACTATGGGAGGGTGCCCCTTTGTGCTTGATATATGTTTTAGATTTCTCATGAAGTTATTCATCTGTAAGGAGGGAGCATTTCCCTGAGGAAGTATTGGGTGTACTGACTGGGAAGCTTCTCACTTTCATCATCCATCATGGCTCATATTGGGGCTGTCATCTTTCACATTTATCATTGCCTGTACTTTGGCTCCAGTGTGTTCCACTCAGATAAGCTCATTTCATTTTATACATTTTGAGTGCAATGCCTATATTTCTTGCATTTGAGATTTTGTCAGCGGTATTATTCTCTGTGAACGCTGTTCAATTTGTCCTTTCAGATCATTTTATGATACATTTTTAGTGGGATTTTTAAAATTATTCTATCTATAAAACTAATTTACAAATGGTGGTACCTGTGTCAATCTTTGGTACAGAGGACACTGCCTTTAGCTCCCTTTGCTGGACCTAGAAAACAAAGAAAAAGGGCCTAGATATAAACAAAACACATTGACATTTCTAGATTAAAACAATATACATACAAAAATGTGTTCAGCTCCTATTCACTTGAAAATTGGATATACTGCCTCTTTAGCTTTTTTGGTATTTCTAATGGTGTTTTTTTTCTTTTAATTCCAATTTCTATTCTTATAATACCCAAAGGGAGACAGGAGCTGACTGATAATACAAGGTGGGAGATGGGCCTGTGGCCAGCATACTAAGGCATGCTCTTCCATGTACTCTTCCACCTACCCTGGAAGGTTGCTAGAATTTCAAATTGAAATCCAGGGAGGAGTGGCATATAGTACGACACAAAATATTTCTATGCCATGCCCACCTTTTTACCAGCCATTGAAACCATACCCACTCAAGGTTACAACCACATCATTTTTATTCATATATTCATCTTGTAGGAAATTATTTTATGGTTGCATCTGGTTATGACAAAAGTTCACTCTTCAATATAATTGATTTAGGGGCAGATTTCTCAAAAGTCAATATATATTGCCTTGTAAAATATTTTTCAGGTTTTCCCATTGATCGATTTTCTCTCCTGTTTTTTGACTTTCTGAAATTTTCAACACTTTTCTCTAGAAATCTGACAAGCAGGTTGATTTAACAAAACTCTTCCTTAATTACCAATTTTTTGGGGTTTTTTCCTCCAAAAAAGCAGCCTCTGACTGAATGGTTCAAAAACTATTCTATCCTATGGGCCAGAAACCTCCAAGTTTTGTCTAAATTAGACCAAGATGGAAAGTGTTGGGAAGGTCCTGAACTTAATCGCATATTTTTTAAGAATTAAATATTTTATCTATCTATTTTTCTGTGCAACTTCTGTTTCTACAACCTGGATGGAAGGTTTTTTTTTTTATTACAGTTAAGTTTTCTGGTCTAAGTCAAAGGCAACATGTAAAGGAAACTGCAGGGATATCAGTATAAGGAAGGAAATAGTAATGGGATAATTTCAGTTCCCAGATGTGTGTTGGCAGGTCAGTGGCACAGGTTCATCCAGGTGTTTGGAGCTTCCTGCTACCTTGCTGCTTGCTTGATTCATACCTTTGAAGAGAGATCCCAGCTGCACAGAACACCAGATCTTGGATGCTCACTTGGGTCTCCTTGCAGATATTGAGAGATAAATTGAACATTTTTTGGAAGGAAGCAAACATGGATTCTGAAAAGAAAGACACAGCACTAAACACAACAGATCTTTTTGTCAAGAATCTTATTAAAAACAGATTTTCTGGAACAGGAGGGAACAGAGATAATGTCGTGTTTTAGTCTTTGATACACTAACATTTTCTGATATGTCTGCTGCAATCTATTAGAAGAATTCTGGGCTGTTTTTGTTTATTTACTGAGAGTATTTTTTTTAAATAATATCTATAGCTTTCAATTCAACCAATACTCTCTCCAACTAATACTTCTCTTGAGCTGCCAAATCTGTCAGGCAATGTTTTTTGTAATCCATAGAAACCAATGAGATGTTGCTCATTGACAAGCTATTAAATGCTACTTATTGACTCATTGTTTATGGGTTACTGGAGAAAACATTGTGGCTGTTGCCTCTATTCCCTCTATAACCTTTCTTGGTTTAACATGTTCTTCACATGATTTGTACATAAAAAACACATAAAGTGATGTATTTCCCTCTCTTAGTGATGGAGTTGCAACTGACAAAGTATATCCAATCCTTATAATGTGGTACTTGGGAACCAGAAAATAATGCAGCACTAGTGAGTATTAACTAGGTTTTTTTATCCGACATACTATACTGCCCCTATATGAGCCAGAATGGTGGTACATGGTGGTACATGTCATGACAAATACTCACTCACTCTGCACTTGCATATAATACTGAAAGTGGAACACACATCCTTAAGCCAAAACAGTTAACTTGGGTGCCAGTCCAAGGTATTAGTAAAGCAAAAGAAATAGCTTTATTAATTCCAATGTTTCAGTTCCTTATGGAGCTTTTATCAGGGAAAAGTTTTGTTCCTGTTTTTGGTTCCTTTTGTGCATGCGTGTGGTGCAGCTCCTTTTGCGCATGCATGCGGCTCCTTTTGCGCAGGCGCGTCACAGGAGTGGACCCCAAGCTCCCAAGCCTGACCCAGCCCCTTCTTAAATCTATCTAATATATATCAGCCAGTATGACCAATTCAGGGAGAGAATTCCACATCTTAACAGCTCTCACTGAAAAAAAAAACACTTTACAAATATTACAGATATTCTAGAAATATGTATATACTGTATATTACAGAACTTTCTTTCCTATAATCGGAATGGGTGTCCACGTGTCTGGTAAATAAAGTATTAGAGGGTTTATTAAATGTTCCTCTTATTTACTGTTGTTATATCATATCGCCCCTTAACCCTTTCACTGCCAGCCATTTCGTCCAAAACGGAACATCTACTGCCAAGCAG
>CM044439.1:158138595-158154739 GCA_024363595.1 Xenopus borealis | reverse complement strand
TGAACTTTTCACTGCCAACACGTAGCTGCTACGTGCTTGGCAGTGAAAGGGTTAAAGGCACAGTTCAATGTAAAAATAAAAAAATGCTTCTGATATAGTTAGTTAGCCAAAAATGTAATCTATGAAAGCTGTAGTGAGCAATGTCCAACAGAACATAACTTCCTGCTTGGAAATCAAGAGAGCTGCATAGCAGGAAGTCATGTTGTGGCTATTATGTTAGACATACAGTAACTCTAACCTTTATACATTACATTTGTGGCTAACTAAATATATTGAAAACATTTTTTATTTTGCACAGCCTATCCATTTACCCAGTTTTTATTTTTATATTGAACAATTCCTTTAAGCACCTCTTCTCCACCATTATCAACCCCAACTTGACCAGTCTTTCATCATAACTGATATTTCCCATACCTCTTACCAGCTTAGTTGTCCTTCGCTGGACCATCTTTAATTCGATAATGTATAGTTTGGGCTCTGGAGACCAAAACTGTGTGGCATATTCTATGTGGGGCCTTAACAGCGCTTAACAGAAAAATAACCCTTAAAGGGATACTGTCATGGGAAAACATTTTTCTTTTCAAAACAGTCAATAGTGCTGCTCCAGTAGAATTCTGCACTGAAATCTATTTTCAAAAGAGCAAACAGATTTTTTTGTATTCAGTTTTATAATCTGACATGGGGCTAGACAATTTGTCAAAATCCCAGCTGCCCCTGGTCATGTGACTTGTGCCAGCACTTTAGGAGGGAACTGCTTTCTGGCAGGCTGTTGTTTTTCCTTCTCACTGTAACTGAAGGAGGCATAGTGGGACATGGGTTTTTACTATTGAGTGTTGTTCTTAGATCTACCAGGCAGCTGATATCTTGTGTTAGGGAGCTGTTATCTGGTTACCTTCCCATTGTTCTGTTGTTAGGCTGCTGGTGGGGGACGGGTGATATCGCTCCAACTTGCAGTACAGCAGTAAAGAGTGATTGAGATTTATCAGAGCACAAGTCACATGACCAGGGGCAGCACAATATGTCTAGCCCCATGTCAGATTATAAAACTGAAAATAAAAAAATCTGATTTCAAAATTAAATATAACAAAACTCTGTTTTCTCTTTCGAGAAATGGATTTCAGTGCAGAATTCTGGAGCAGCACTATTAACTGATGCATTTTTCCCATGATAGTATCCCTTTAATAAACATGAACACAAAGATGAAAAAAAATCCTGTAACCCCTTCAGCATCACCAGCCTTACTGAAGAGATATTCCTTACTTATTCAAACAGGCTTAAGCTGGCCGTACACATGAGATTTGACCAGGTTCAGTCTAATTTGATCTCATCCTTGAATTGGTAAATGATGCAAACATTCTATTCTCAGCAACTGGATCACAAGGAATGAATGAATGAAGGGTAGCTGATCATGACACTGTAGACCCTGTACAGAAAAAAACAAAAAAACAAAGCGATTTGTAACCAAAAATTGCTCTTTGTAAATAAACCCTTTCATATTTTCTTTATGTCAATATGTTTTATACTGTTTTTGCGGTAATTAGAGAAATGTTTGCATTACGCCATCAGTAGAGAGCAAAGGCATTAGCTCCCCTTTCCTCTCCTGCAACCCATTATTATTCCTTCTGACCACCAGTCTTTGACATATTAAACTGTGTATCAAGTAGCACGTGGAGGGTTTCGAATAAAACCCATTACTGATTATGCGGCCTAAGTAAACTTTTTATCATGGAAATCTGCCGAGTAAAACCTAATCTTAATACATGGTGGGGGGGGGGGGGCACACTATAAAGCAAATCAACACTCCAGTCCCTATCCCATTTGGATTCTAATATTAAACATATGGCAGCAGTGGAGGCTGCAGCTTGTCTCTACAGAATGTCTCCAGGTTAACATACATCATTTGTCACATGATTGTTTACTTTAAAATCCCCCACCTATAATAGGCTGAGCAGGGACTCTTTATTTCCCTTACAATGAGTGCTTTTAATTAGTATTCTCTGCAACTGGAATATGTTCAAAGACTGACACAAAACTGGCTGAGGCTGCTAAATGCTATCTGAGCTGAATCCTGATATCATGGATAGACACGCGCATGTTCCTTTGGTGCACTGGAGTGCGGGCTTCTTGTTCTGTCAAGCTTTGTTGGTAACTTCTGACTGCAGAAAGGTAATCGGTAGCATTTGGGAATACTGAGGTCAGTGGTGAAAGGGAAGAAATTAATACAGTGAATATCATATTTTATACAATATTATATATTTCCTGTATAAAATGGCTTTCATCAGTTTCCCAGATTGATTGAAGGTCTTGTCCTTCTGTTTGTATTCATGATATGAGTGCAGCAGTGATGTGTAGGTTGACCCGAAACCTATGGGTTGGCCACCAGTTAGAGCTGGGTGTGAGTCAGACTGGGGAAGTACACTCATCCACTGTTCCTGAAGAAGCACACATATGTAACGTGCAGAACGAGATGGCGCAGGTAAGGGTCTGATCCAAGTCCAACATATTGCCGGTAAGTCCTACAATACAAACTAAGTTTATTCAGCACTTAAATTGTGAAATCTTCAACTGGTGTAAAGGATCTTGATTGCAGCCGCCCTTTACTGGTCCACTCTGCCGGTATATTGCCAGTAAGGGTTGGGTGCAGGTTAAGGTTATGCGGGTTATGCACATCACTTGATGATCCAGGGACTAGGCAAATTGGAGAGGCTTCAAATTGGGTTTTTTCCTTCCTCTGGATTAACTAGCACTTAGGAAGTTTAAAATACTGTTAAAAGGTTAATCTCGATGGACATGTGTCTTTTTTTTAACCTAACTTACTTTGCTATTTACTATGTTAGAGTCAAAAATGAAAATGAGAGAACTCACCCACCTCCATGCCAAGGGACAACCCAACTCCCTGTGCTGTCATGTGATCACGCCTCAAGATCCTAACGAACTTGTACAACAACGCTGCAAATTTCATGGAACACCAGGCAACTTAGGCAATAAAATCCTCATTTTTTTGGGTATATTAAAAACGCCATTTCCTCAGATGCCACGAAATGCGTCAAATGTGGGGTATGATATACTACTGCGTGTGATTAATTGTTTTTAATATACCAAATAAAATGAGGATTTTATGACCTAAGCTGCCTGCTGCTTCATCAAATTTGCTATGTTGTTACTATGTTTGAGTGTTGGGGATGATCTAGGCTCCTAATGTAATTTATCTAACTAGTCACCCTGCTTTTATAATGGGTAACATGAATTACATGAGAGGACCCAAAGAATCTACTCTTTCATTCTGCATGCTCTATGAAGAACTGTTTAACTTAGGGGCCTGTTTACTAATGTTCATATTATTTACTTTTCCCCAAATCGTATATATTTTAGTGCTAAAAATTGTGGATTATACTACATAATATAAATTATTCTAAAACAACTGGACTTGCTGAGTAATGGGTGGATTATACTAATTACTCTTAAAAATTAATTTATAATTGGAAAAAAAATACAAAAAACACTAATTTAAAATTCTAACATTGATAAATCACCCAAGTGTAATTTATTATTTAATTCCTTTACATGATAAACAAAGAAAAAGCAACAAAGGCTGTGCTGTAAAGGAATGGTTTGCACCTTTATCATCCTAGTAAAAATGTTTTTGTTTTCATTTTTGGTGCGTCAGTGCCTTCTACTTGATGTTTGGAGCGCTTTGTTTTCCAAAGTCCCCCAAAGTTGCCACACAAATCGCTCCGAGTGCCATCCCGTGGGCGATTCTCATTTTAGCCGGCAGGAAGGCAATGTAGGCAGTTTAGGGAGATTAGTCTCCCTGAAGAAGAGTAGATTCGTCACTAGGAGATTAATCTCCCCAAGTTGCTACGCATGTCTCTGCCCTAAGATTGATTCAAAGGTTTTAGAGAAACTCAAACCTTGTTCATGTCTTTCCTATTTCCAAGTATTTGTTAAGAAGCCATGGTGGCTTAGTAATGCAATTAATATAAATAGGATCTTGTTAATTGCTTAATATCTCAGGTCTAATGAGAACCAACACTTACTTAAAGGACACCATCTTTCTCCTGTTGGACCTGATGAATTATTTTCCAGTCCAAATTAACTGTGTAACTATGCAAGATAAAAAAAAGGAGATAGAAGATAAAAAAGTTTCAAGGGCTGCTGCCCTCTTCCTATGTGCACTGCTCCAGCCAGGACTCCAGTTCCCACAATGCCTTGCATCTTTAGAAATCAAAAAAGTGTACAAGGCATTGTAGAAAATGGAGATTTGAATAGAGGAGAGCTAACTGCTACAACCATTCTGGTACAAGTCATTAAAACCAACAGTGCCAATCCATTTTAAAAGTATTGCATGTCAAGTTGCTTAGAGTTACGTTTTCTTCATTATCCAAAATGTTATATTTGGGATACAAGCCCTTAAAATTGCAGTAACAATATAATGATTGTATTGTTGAAAACTAATAAAAACTGTCAGATAAAAAAAAATTGCAGTAACTGTAGCTAAGCAACAGCTGGAGAATTAGACCTTGCAGAAGCCTGAGCTGCTCACCAAAGATGGAAGTTGGCAAAGAGGTCTCATATCACGTACCAGACTCCATTAAAATGGTATATGATCAGCAAATGAAAAGGACCAATATGTCACCAGGTGTGTTCTGTCTTGTTTACCAATTCCATTCCAGGTTCAGCACAGGGAAGGATAAAGAGATGGCAATGTAAGTCGAGAAGCTATTGCCTTATTAGGCTGGACCTTCTTGGCTGACAGGCTGAGCTGATGGAGGACATGGGACAGCCTGTGACTTTGTAAGGGCACGTTTATAGATTCATGCATGGGTAAAGTGGTTACAATGTGCATTATAATGAACCAAAGGCTGTGCAATGACATTAAAAGACAATAAATCCAAGAGCAGTACATGAAATTCCTGAGAGCTTTTTCTTGTAAAAATATACAATACAATAATACAAATGATACATGGACATCACTTTAAGGAAGAGGGAGTATAACATACTAAAAAATACTTTAAAGGACAAAGAAAGACAAAAGACATCCCTTTTAATTTTTTTTTTTTTTTCTATTTGGAGGATATTTTGCTGCAGCCAAAAAAAGTTTGTATTAAACAATACAAAAACTATAAAATCCACATTAGATTACATTACAACACAGGACCCAGTGCAGTCTGTATCTGTATCTGCTGATCATCTTTCTATTCAGGCCTTTCCTATTCATATTCCAGTCTCTTATTCAAATACATGGTTCCTGGGGTAATTTGGACCCTAGCAACCAGATTGCTGAAATTGCAAACCGGATTGCTGTTGAATAAAAAGCTACATAACTCAAAAACAAGTAATTTAAAAAAATGCAAAGCAACTGCAAATTTTCTCAGAATATTTTTTTAGTTCTGATATGGGTGTGTAGACAGCCATTTTGTCTGATTCTGCGAAATAACTACTTTCAGATAATCTATTTTTTCTTCTACTCAGTGTAACTGGAGGAGTTGCAGTGGAACGTGGAATTTTACTGTGGAGTACTATTCTCATATCTACCGGGGAGCTGTTATCTTGTTCTGTTGATAGACTGCTGGGGGCAAAGGGAGGTAGGTGACATCATTCCAACTTTTAGCTCAACAATAAAGAGTGACTGAAGTTTATCAGAGCACAAGTAACATGACTAAGGGAACCTGGGAAACTAACACCGAATTTTCAAAAAGATTCAAATTAGAATTTTCGAATGTTTCTGAAGACCACTTCGACCATAGAATTTTGAAAATTCGATCAAATTGAATGATTCGAATAATTCAAATAAAATTCTATTTGAATATTCAACAGTCGAATAACTTGCCCTTTAAGTTTTTATTCGACTGCCTAGTTCGACAGATTCAACCTACCGACTTGGATTTAACAATTTCTGATCGAAAAAGAAAATTCGATCGAATGGTTAAAATTGTTCGAATTGTGGTAAAATCCTTCAAGTTCGGTATTCGAATTTGAAGGATTTCAATTCGACCACAATTCTCCCTCGAATTCACAAATTCACAATTCGCCCTCGAGGGTAAATTCACCCTCGAATTCGACTAGTAGTAAATCTGCCTCATGTCTAGCCCAATGCCAGATTTCTAAATCAAATACATAAATCTGTTTGCCCTTTTGAAAAACACATTACAGTGCAGAATTATGCTGGAGCGCCACTATTAACCGATACATTTTGAAAAAAAAACACATTTTCCCATGACAGAATCCATTTAAATTAACCCAATAGGATTATTTTCCCTCCAATAGGGAATGATTATGTCTTAGTTGGGTTGTAAAAAATGTAATTATTTACATATGAGAGACAGCTTTCCGGATAACGGATAACTTCATGTAGCCTCTTTCCTTTATATAGCTATTTGAACTCTTTGCTTATTTCTACTGTCCTTGTCATTTTACAACAAAGGGTGCACTATACCCCATTAATTTCTGTATTATCTGTTTATTTATATTGTTAGACAATTATGTTAAAGACATGGAACTCCGTTGCTTTGGATTCTAGTCTACAGAACATACTCCCACTTGCCTTTTTACCTAACGTCATATGTGAAAAATACCTAATCAGTTATTTTTAATGGACCATTTAAGAATGTTTAAACGTTCCTTCTGATGTAACATGAGAGCTGGCCAAGGCAGAAGAGGAAGAGGCATCATTTATAATGTGCAAACACTGATTCTGAAAGTGGCTTAGGATTTTGGCTTGATTTACGGGCTTCCCTGGCCTGTGACAGTTGCTGGCTTCAGTACTTACTCTTTTATGTCAGGTACATTTTCTAAAAGTCAGGTCTCTTTTGTAAGTTATCTAGATGTAAGGTAACGGGGCCAGCATCCTCGGGAGCCGGAGTAAATGTTCTGTCCACACAGCAGCTGGAAGTGGTTAGAATGTGAACATCTGGCACGAAGACCACAAAATAAATTATTTTCATCCATTTAAAAGAAACTTTCAGTGTGATTACAAAAATAAACCTTCCTTTTTTTTTTTTTTTTTTTATCCCCGGCGTAATAGATTTAATTCTGTAAATTTTTCCATCTTAAATATTTTTCTAGTTTTAGCAATAACAAAAATACTGATTAAGACCTGATAGAAATCAATGAAAAATGAGAAAATTTTAATTAATCAGGAACCACAAAGCCACAACTTCTTCCTGAGCCTTAACACCATTTTTCACTGTTTGAATCTGTGTTTATATCTTTATAGCCCACCATAGGGAAAGAAATACAATTTCATATAATTTTATGAAAGTGAATCAATATTAATGTTGAGGAAATGTTAATGAAGGGTTTCAGTGTAACATAGGACTCTTGCCAGCACTTGTTTTTGGAATTAAATAAAATTGCTACTAAATTTGTCATCTTTTTTATATATATGTTATAGGGCAGATTTATCAATGGTCAAATTTCGAATTGAAAAAAATTCAAAATTCGACCATGTGAATAGTATGTGAAGTAAAATTCTTCAATTTGGAAAATCGAATTTGAAGGATTTTACCGCAATTCGATCAAATAGGAAAAATTTGATCGAATTTTTGTTATTCAATAAAAAATAATGATACCCAATTCGGTACCTTTGATCTGGCAAATTAGGTGGTCAAATAAGAATTTAAAGGGGAAGTACTTCGACGATCGAATAGTTGAATATTCGAATAAAATTAAATTAGAATATTCAAATTATTTGAATTTGAATATTCGATAGTCAAATTTGCCTAATTTGCATATTCAAAAATTCGAATCTATTTGAAATTCAATCGAACTTCGAATTATTCATGTGAATTTTGTAAATCTGCCCCTTTGTATTTATTTTTTCTATCTCATTAATTCTATATATTTTTTTATATTTTATCTGTATTTAATATATTTTATTTCTCCTTATTTCTAATATATTTTGAAAATATTATGTTACATCTTCTTTTTAATATATTCTTTAACATAGTTATTTTACATCTCCTTATTATATATATATATATACATTTTTTAATGTATACAGGTATGAAACCTGTTATGCAGAATGTTTGGTACCTGGGGTTTTCTGGATAACTGTCTCTCATCTTCATACCTTAAGTCTACTAGAAAATCACGTAAACTTGAAATAAACCCAATAGGCTGGTTTTGCTTCCAATAAGTATTAATTATATCTTAGTTGGGATCAAGCACAAGCTACTGTTTTATTATTACAGAGAAAGAAAATATTATTTAAAAAATAATTGATTATTTTGTTATAATAGACTTTATGGAAGACGGCCTTTTCATAATTTCTTCAGATAATGGATACCTTACCTGTATCTCCTTGTTTTCAAAATGTTTTAAAAATATATTTGAATGCTATTTCTTTTAATTTTAAAAATATGCTTATATTTTTCTTTTGCATCTCCTTATTTTTAAATTTATATTAATGTTTTATATTGCCCTGTTTATTATATATATATATATTTTTTATTATTTTTAAGTGAAGATACATCTGTGAAAAAGGACCTGTTGAAGTGCAAGAACAAGTACAGTGTACTGTAATTCTAATTAAATCTTCTGGGAGTCATTTTCACAAAAGGTAATTATTTGAAATTATTTACATTTATAGAGATTCCCAGCATAGAGCACAGAAGTTTCTGCCTAAAGGGTATTTTCTGCCCTCATCTATCATGGCCAACAGCTTACCTAGACTCAGCCTTGGCCCCAGGGTGTAAATAATTAGCATTTTGCTAGTACTAACTCTGCAGGGGATATTATAAATATATTGAAGCCAGAAACTACAGTCATTCCATGTGGGTTCAATGGATCGGTAAGGTTGTGAGGCCGTTGCATTCTGGAACCTTGGAATTTCTGTTTCATTCCCGATGCACTTGATACTTTGATCCTACAGTTGCCATTGCTGTGGGTGAAACTTTGAGCTCAAACCCCTTGTGATACTGATTGGATGGAGAAAGGTATTTGTTGATTACTCACATAGAGCTACTGGATCCTTTTTTTAATCTTTTTCAGATTTTAAAATCTTCACGGGTTCTTCTTAGACAGTGTGTGTGTTGTACCTTGCATTTTTATATTTTTATGTATACAGGCAGGGCTGCCATCAGGGGGGCACAGGGGGTACTCCTGTAGAGGGCCCGGGCCTGAAGGTTGCCCCAGTTGTTCTGCACTTTTCTAAATAGCTGGGCACCCCTTGAACGCGCCAAAGCCATGCTACAGCCCCAAAAAGCCAAACAGTTGAAATCCCGAAAGCAGCAAAAAGACCCGAAGTCCCAAAAGCGATATAAAAAGGCTTGAAGTCCCGAAGTGGCAAAAAGACCCAAACTCCCCAAGTGCCGAAAAAAACAGAATTCTCCAAGCAATGTAAAGATTGAAATACCCGAATTGGCAAAAAGAGCCAAAGTCACGACAACAGCAGACATTGAATTCCTGAAGCCACGAGTTTAATTCTATTGAACACCATTTTTTTGTATTATGTTAATACACTAAAGGTCCCTGCCACCAAAATAAAATAAATATAAAATAAAAATATTCTCATGGGCCCCAATTTTGTTTTTACTTGTAAGAGCACCAATGTTTTTTCAAAAAAATATTCTCTGGGGCACCAATTTTGTTTTTACTTGTAAGAGGGGCCCTGGCACCAATGTTTTTTTCAAAAAAAATATTCTCTGGGGCACCAATTATTTGTTTTAACTTGTAGGGGGGTCTTGACCACCAATTATTTTTTTTTAATTTTATGGGGGCTCTGGTGCCACAGTTTTTTTTAACTTATAAGGGGGCCCTGAGCATCAATAGGTTTTTATAACTTGCGTGTGTGTGGGTTACCTTTTTTAGTGCTGATGTCTGTGTGGTGCTATAACTGTGTTGTGGAGTGGGCGGGATCTGGGGCGGGGCTCAGGGTGGGTTGCGCCCAGGGAGCCCTGAAAGAGGGGGCCCTAAAAATGTTGTTGTACGGGCCCCGTGATTTCTAATGGTGGTCCTTTATACAGGTATGGGATTTGTTTTCTGCAAACCTGGCATCCAGAAAGTAAAAAGAAAGGCCATCAAAATAAAGTGCTGAGTAAAAAAGGGCTAGAGGAAGGAGGCCCCTGTCTGTAGAACTCACAATATAGCAGGAAGGAAACTTACAGACTCAAATAGGAAGATAACAAGTGCTGCAATTATACCGAGGTTGAGGCACTGCTCCTAAAAGTGGCCACACACAATAAAGATTTTCACAGAGGAGTCTGTTCTCTCTTCGGTGAGATTGGGAAAAATCTTGACAGACAGACTGAAGTGAAGCAGGGAGGAATTAGTAAAACCAGTAAGTAGCAAGGTTCAATAGTCCAGGTGGGATATGATGATTTGGCAATTTTGACAGTTAACATGATCAGAGAAGGCAAGGATTATGAAGTTATCAGAATTAATGAGCATGCCATGAGTTAGAGTCCTGCATCAGGTTGGGTGGCCGCAGAATACCCACAAAGTGGTCGGGGTTTGGACAAATAGCCCCCGATTTCTTTGCCCTATGGGCTGTCCACGGGTAACCCAGCTGGGTATCCAATAAAGGTGCGGCTTGAATCCTCCCACTCATATTTGTGGTTTTCCAGTTTTTAAATTTCTTTGTTCAGATTTAGAACCTGAGTGTAGGACTGTACCATGAGTAATAATAGTAGAAGGGAATGCAAGACAAAATTTAGGTGGAAATATGATTAGTTGAGTTTATGTTAAGTTCAGTTTGACATGGCAATGATTCATTTAGGAGGACCAAACAGGTCCATTTTTAATCAAATTGAAATAGTTTGAATCGTTTGGATGCATCGTTCAATTAGAAAGATTCAAAAATCTTCAATAAAATCCTTTGAATTCTCGGAACTTAGAACATTTTTCAGGACAGGCTCTAGGAGGTCCCCTATAGGCTTAAATTGCCACTTGGCAGCTTTAAGGTGTCAAAGTGTCAGAATTCAAAGGATTTTAAAGAGACAGTAATTTGAAATTCAAACTTTCTAATTTTTTCAAATCAAATTTCAAATTACTTTTACTTTACTTTTACTTTTAATCATAATTCACTTCCGCCCTTAGTAAATGTGCCCAGAGTGTATAGGGAGAATAACAGCAATGGCAGTACCTTGGGGCACCCCCATATTAAAGGGAACTGTCAACAAGAGTTTGTTCGCATAAGAGAAAGAGGAAAATTGGTTAGAAAGGTGAAGAAAGTAAAAAACCTAGTTAGAGATGATAGGTAGTGATGGGCGAATCTCCCGCGATTCGCTTCGCCTAAAGATTCGCGAATTTCTAGAGAAATTCGCGAATCGGCGAAAAATTCGTCGTTTACAACGCGTCGCGTCATTTTCGTCGCGTCGTTTCCGACGCGTGTCGCGTCATTTTCGGCGCGCGTCGTTTTCCATGTGTCGCGTCAAAAACGGCTCGCGACTTGTTTTTTTGGCGAAATTTCGCTGGTGATTCGCGAATTTATTCGCCAGCGGCGAATCGCGGGAATTCGCCGCAAATTCGGCCCTGGCTAATGATAGGTTCTGGAGGATAAGACAGAAAACATTAAACTTTTAGCTCTCGTTTTCAGTGTTATTTTACATAAAGATTGAGGAAATAATAATGAACAAAACAGATATTGAATATCCTTTATGTAATAAATAGAAAATAGATTGGCTTCTTTATTGAAGCTGTTCTTATAAATATAATACCTTTGATAGTAGAGGTCTGTTCATTGTGAAGTTTAATGTACATGGGAATATGGTAAAAGCTGTTATTTGTTATCTGATGATTGTACATTTTTAGAAGAGAATTATAGATGGGGATAATGGTCTCTGGGAAGGGTATTTTTTATAAGTAATTTACAATAAGACTCAAGCCATAATACATAGCAAAAACGTACGTTACCCACCATCAAATAAAAGATCTGATGTCCCAGGTTCCCAAAATTTAATTTCAGGAAAATGAAGCCAAAGAAAGCCTCTGGACACAGCATGTCCAGACCACCCACCTTCCTCTGTAGGTACATAATACCCATTTTGACGGAATTCAGCCTGTTCCCCCAGATTAACTGGAAGAACAGACTGTGGATCAGAGCATAGAGAGCTTCTGGATACACGCAGGAAACAAACAAAAATATAGGGACCAATTAAGTCTTCACAAGCTTTACCCTTTCCCTATAGGACAGCCTCCAGTTCTTTCATCACTGTACCTTTGTATTTCCAGCATCCGTTTTCTCTTCCCAGTTTTGCCTACTGAGATCCCCCTTCCCAAATTTAAAGGGATACTGTCATGGGAAAACACGTTTTTTCAAAATGCATCATTTAATGGTGCTACTCTAGCAGACCTATGCACTGAAACCCATTTCTCAAAAGAGCAAACAGATTTTTTTTTTATATTCAATTTTGAAATCTGACATGGGGCAATTTCCAGCTGCCCCTGATCATGTGACTTGTGCCAGCACTTTAGGAAGGAACTGCTTTCTGGAAGGCTGTTGTTTTTCCTTCTCAATGTAACTGAATATAACGCAGTAGGACATGGGTTTTTACTATTGAGTGCTGTTCTCAGATCTAAAAGGCAGCTTTATCTTGTGTTAGGGGGCTGTTATCTGGTTACCTTCCCATTGTTCTTTTGTTAGGCTTCTGGGGGGGAAGGGAGGAGTGATATCACTCCAACTTGCAGTACAGCAGTAAAGAGTGATTGAAGTTTATCAGAGCATAAGTCACATGACTTGGGGCAGCTGGGAAATTGACAATATGTGCAGCTCTTTTGAGAACTGGATTTCATTGCAGAATTCTGCTGGAGCAACGCTATTAACTGATGCTTTTTGAAAAAAACATTTTTTCCCATGACAGTATCCCTTTAATCCCTAAGATTCTGATCTGTTCTGGGGCAGTTGGGAATTTCTGAAGTGGAAAATCAGACTCCTTGTCTAATTACCAAAAAGCTTCAGACTCCATGTTGACAAGAGTCCCAGAGGCAACTGAGTAGCTTCTGATGGTCTCACTCAGGTTTCTCAAATCCCCTGGACATGAGATCATCACTGTCACATCATCCGCAGACCCTTCAAACCCCTCATCTTCAATCTCCTAAGAAAGGGATTCATCACAAACACATACAGAAGAGGGCCCAAAGGGCACCCCTGTTTCAGCCCGCCCCAACCTTCACAAAACCATCGATTGATTAGTGGGAAGCTTAAAGCTCCTTGGTACAAAACAGAAATCCACCTAATAAATTGTCCTGGGATGCCATACTTTGCTAAAGTTGCCCACAAGTACACTCGATCAAAAGCCTTAGTCTGGTCCAAAGAAAGAAAGTAGCACCCAATGTTCTGAGCTTTGCATAGTTCTTGGGCCTCTCTTATAGTAAGGACTGCCCCAAAAAATGCTCCACCCATTCACCATGCAGAATTGGACAGATAACAACAAAGTGCCTGAAAATAAAAGCAATCTAGCAAAAAGTATCCGTGCGAGAAGCTTCCTATTAGTATTAAGAAGGGCAAAAGGTCTCCTGTTCTCAACTCGCTTCAGGTCCTCCCCTTTGGATAGTAAGATCAAAGAGGATTCTCTCATAGAGGGGGGTAAGGTACCCCATTCCAGGCTGTCTCTAAAGACCTCCATGAGAATTGGAGAATTTCTATAAATAGGAAAATACTCAGGAGCAAATTGCAGAGATGTCAGCTTCACTGGAGGAAACTGTAACAAAAAGATCAAAGGCAAAGGTGAGAAATACTACAAAGAAAGAAAAAAAAACCAGAGAAGGCACAAGAAGGGGAAGCTAAAGGAAAGGTGGCTAGGCCTAGGTAAATGAATAATGATGGGTGGCAAACTGCTCAAAAGAAACAAAATAATAAGCAAACCCACTCACTTGACCAAGGAGGAGGTACTTCTGGAGTTTTCTCCATCAGCACTGGGAATAAACACTGGAATAAATAGTGCTAGATGATGACCCAGATTCCTGGGGAAATAGAGCAGAAAGAGAGGAGCAGGAGGATCTTGACATGATACAGAGGGAGAAGGAGCAGGAGGATATGGAGGTGCAAAAGAAGACCAGGGAATCTGAAGATCAGCCTGTTAGTAGGAAACATAGGGGGGCAGTCACAGTATCTTTGAAAAAACCAAAAGTTATTTGTTGCTTGACAGTGCTACTTCCATTTTGCTTGTAGATGCATCTGTGACTTGGCTTTTAGGGCGCCCAATGTTCTTATCTGGCCGCTGCTTTGCTCAAATTTACCCTCTGACTTTGGAAGTTCAGGAAAGTTCTGATCTGATGATATTTCAAATGCTACTAGTTCCTGTTTCGCTTTCTGTCGAACTGTGAAGAGTTTTTCTCCTGTTCCCGAACATCACTCTCATTAAATCCCTATTCTGCCAATTAATCTGTTTTCCGTATTTGGGAGGTAATGGCTTTACAAACTCAGCTTCACTTTCAGCGGTGACTGGGTTGTTGGTAGTACTTGACTGGTTGGGCTGAAATTAAGCTTTTTGTAAAACTGTTCTTTCCATTGCTCCACTTCTATAGTTATATACAGTAAAACCCCCATTTTACGTTCTTGTGTATACAAATCCTCTATATTGGACTCAACTTCTGCTAGTTCAGCGTATATTTTGTTTCTTTTTGTTTTGTTTGATTTCTTAGCTTCGCTGGCTGACTTAGCAATCACATTTGTCAGATACTTAACAGATCTAGTCAGACTCTTTTTCCTGTTTTGCAGTATTTCTAGCTCTTTAAGTGCCTCTGCAACTTGCTCTGTTGTGATTTGATGTGATTTGCCATTCTTCTTTTTAACTGTTGCTGAGTCTTTACATTTAACATGTAGGGTTTACTTTAAATGCACTTGAAGTTCCTGCTGGATTAGACTTGAATCCTATTGAATGCTTTCTCTGCAGCACTTCCTGGCAGTCCATTTGTGTAAATTGGTGTCATCATCGCTGAGATCACAGCTAGCTGCTTGCGCTCTCTGCTTTTCTGCTTCTGCTTCTTTAAATCCAAAATAAAGTTTTCTGCATCCACCTCAGATTCTGTGTTTTCCTTTGCTTTTGTAGATCTTGAGACTCCCACAGAGGAAGACCTCAACCTTGGCCTTGTAGTTTCAGCCCAGGGGCAAGGCCCCAAAGCCTGGGCCTCAGTGGGATAATAGCCTCTGGGAAGGGAGTGTGACTGTGGGATAGCAGGTATAGTAGGGAGAGATTGTGCCTATAGTAACAGTGGATAATAGTCTCTGGGAAGGGAGTGTGACTGTGGGATAGCAGGTATAGTAGGGAGAGATGGTGCCTATAGTAACAGTGGGATAATAGTCTCTGGGAAGGGAGTGTGACTGTGGGATAGCAGGTATAGTAGGGAGAGATGGTGTCTATAGTAAAAGTTTTTTATTTTCATTTTGTATGATGAGAAAATGAGCTTGAGTTGATGAGGGACAGGGCTCCATGCTGCTCTTATAAAATAAAAGATATTTCCATCCCTGAGCTAAAGCCTGGAGGTTGAGAACAGTTGAAGAGCAGAAGTCCCATTTACTGAAAGTCTTGTGTAGCAAATAATCATGAAGAATGAGTTTTAAATATTAAATATATGCACAATCATCAGACAATGGATTCCCTTTGAGAAAACATTAATCATTTTCATATACTACATGTCATTCATAGTGTATGGCAGGTAGAAGACACAAATTCTCAATCATGGATCCGCACACACTTTTTTATCTGCAGTGGGGAAAACCCCTTTCCATTTATTTAATTTTTAACACAAATGTCAGGTAGAAGACACAACACATATACAAAGTGTTGCACACGGAGGGAACACCCTTCTAGCTGGTTCAACACAAATAGAATGTCTGGCCATGATACCACGGCTTGTAATCAAGTTGTGCTGCATCTGGGCAGGAGGGAATGATGTTTATTATAAGCAAATACAACAGGGAAGAGACTGAATAGATCCCTCTGTTTGCTGATATCATCCATGTATCTATCTAGCTGCTCATTGTATTTTATTTATTGTCTATTACCCTCTGTAACAGTGCGTCGTAAACTGTGGGGACATTGTCACAAAGCAATTGCTGAGAGGGCAGTTTGGGGGAGACATGAGCATTTGTTCTCCTACACTACAGTATAATTGCTTACAAGGACAAAGCAAAGAGATAGCAAGAGAGAGAGAGAGAGAGAGAGAGAGAGATAATAGATAGATAGATAGATAGATAGATAGA
>CM044439.1:158128143-158138495 GCA_024363595.1 Xenopus borealis | reverse complement strand
CACACACACACACACACACTCACACACACACACTCACACACACAATGCCCACAGACACCTCTACCCCAGCACAGCAGAACATCCCTGCCAAGTTCCTATTTCTGTTTTCTTTTATTTTGATTTTTTTTATGAAAACATGTAGAGAGTTAAAGAGAGAAAGAGAGATGGAGCTCTGGAGGAAACAGTGTGTAAAAATATTCTCCATCTGCACCTGGTTTGGATCAAAGGGAAACCCGTTTCCTTGACCTATTTTACAATTAGAAATTATGAACTTTTTTTTTTTTATATATGCTGAGCACAGGAAGAACAAATCCCAGTACGAATCCTAATACCAAATAGATGAAGTCACTTCAATTGATATTAAATGGCTCAGTGCTATAGAGCAGGGCTCCTCTGCATCCCTGGATCTCACGCACTAACTATAAATTGCCTTGATTTTCCCCCTGATTTCTGTTGTCCCTAGGAATTTGTAAGCAACCTTATCTAATCTTTAAATAATCAGCTTTCTCAATTAGTTTCCTGCAGACATCTGATCTCAATATAAAATGCAATGCATTTATACAGGGGCAGGTCAACGGGAACATTTATGTTAAAAAAAAATATTAAATGATAAATTATTTTTAGAAAAGCAATCGATTTATTCTTGATTTTGCTTGCGATTCTATTCCTATCAAATATCTCGAAGTAAAGAAATGTTGCGTCATCTGAAATATTAGTCGTATTTATCACTTTAATTTACATCTTTCTTGGGTTTTAGAACATCTTTGGGCGAGGGAATAAACGTTCCTCTATTAGATTCTGTCTTAAAAAGGAAATTCATTTTAAAACGAAATTTCAGAGGTCACAGTGTTTTCCGACGCGACATTTCGTCCTGTAAGCGACATTTATAAATCAATAAAAATCCAAACATGAATAAAGTTTAGAATCTCGTTCCTCGTTCCATTCTAATGATGTTTAATAAATATAGTAAAAACGAAATCGACTGCTAATCTGTCCTGGTTTGCTTTGCACATCATCAATAACTCGGGCGAGTTTGTGCTCCAAATATTCGATCCATTTCTCCTTGAAAACGCACATTTTGCGGATATTTTTTGTAGTTCAGGGAATTCCAGGGCGAATGAAATTGGACAGGTAGAAACCAAGCAACGAAGAATGGCTATTCCTATAGATTTAGAAATTATTAATCACAGTATTTTTTCTTTCTTTTAATTTTATTGACTCTGTAACTACATTTCGATTTTTTTTTTGAAACCTGGAATTTAAACTGAACCATTTACAAAGAATTTTAACACAAAAAAAAGGAGAAGGAGAAATGAAATGTAAATATTTGTGTTAGAAGGAAATGTAATCCCGTAACAAACGTAAAAGAGAGGGATTTGTGGACTGGCGCAGGCAGCTGTATTATCTCCAGTAGATGGCGCTTTACGATTAACGCAGGAAGCCTGGGAAGCGTTGCGATCTTGTTGTAAGATTTTCTGGACGTGCCTCTGTCACTTGAAACTGAAGTGACCATAGAATACATCTGGAATTATGTTTATATGTATCATCATTTTTATCTGTGCAAATTGCAATATTATCCCATTTATTTTACCCATAAATTATAAAATATTTGTAGGAAATCTATGACCTATCCCTCAGCCTTGAAATCTATTCTGAAAGCATGTCTGTCTAGGAATCTGTCTCAGTAAATTTGTCGACGATCTAACCCATACAGACTTTGAATTCAGGTAATTCAGTCGCATGATCTGACCTTGACCCTACGAATCTTGATAACTTTACGCATGATTTAAGCCTCAGGCTCTGAATTTGGGTAACTTTGCGCATGATCTGGCCCTCGCTCTATGAATCTAGACAATTTTGTTCATGATTTAACCCTCAGCCTGTGAATCTAAGTAACTATGGGCATCAACCAACCCTCAGCCTAAGAATCTTGGTAACTTTGCGCATAAAATAATTTTCAAACCTAAGAATGTTGGTGATTCCGGGCAGAATCTGACCTTCAGCCTGTGAATCTTTGTAATTTTGCGCAGGATGAATCCTCAGTTTATGAATCTAGACACTTTTGCGCATGATTTAAGGCCTATGAATTTGGGTAACTTTGCGCGTGATCTAAACCTCAACCTATGAATCTTGGTAATTTTGTTCATAATTTAGCTTTCAGCCTATGAATTTGGAAAACTTTGCTCATGATTTAACCCTAAGCCTAAGAACCTTTGCAACTTTGCTTATGGTTTAATCTTAAACGTATGAATCTGGGAAACTTTGCGCAAATTAGGCTGAGAGCTAAATGAATTGCGGTCACGTAGATTCCTAGGGAAAAGGGGAAAATATTGGCAGTTACCTAGTTGACCTGATGAATCTAGGTAACTGCAAATATTTTCCCCCTTTCCCTAAGAATCTAGGCGACTAATTCATTTAGCTCTCATCCTTGGTAACTCTGCGCATAATATAATAACCATTAGTTTGAGAATCTGAGCAACTTTGCGCATGATTTAACCCTCAACTAATGAATCTAGGTAACTTTGCCAATATTTTCCCCTAGGAATCTAGGTGACTGTAATTAATTTAGCTCTTATCCTTGGTAACTCTGCGCATAATATAATAACCATTAGGTTGAGAATCTGAGCAACTTTGCGCATGATTGAACCCTCCATCAGAAACTATTGCGAGTAATATTGTGCACGTTCTAACCCTTAGCCTAGGAAACTGACTGAATAATTTCAATTTCAATCATTTAGGAATGTAGCTCACCTAACTCAGAGCACGATTTAACCCTCAGCAGAGCACGATTTAACCCTCAGTTTAGGAATCTAGGTAGATCTGTGTCTGTTCTAAGCCTCACATGTTCTCACCTTTAGAGTGATTTGGAATGAATTAATTTTCTGTTTTCTACAGTCTGTAACTGCTGTCTCTCTGCAAAGCAAGGGTCACATCGGGACTATAACTATAGATGGTAGTGGAGGGCATAACTATGAATAACACACCATTGAAACCAAAAAAATTAAATAAAAGAAAAACTTGAACCTGATTGCCATGGTTACTGATATCTCAACCAATAGCTAACCTAAGCTACCGTCCATGTATTTATACATAACGCCCAGAAATGTTCTTTCTACTGATAGAAATTATCTGTGACTCCCTCTTTAAAAAAATAAACTGTATTCTATGTTTGTTCTTTGTTTTATTTTAATGACAATACGCTATCATTTCAAACTCCCCCACCCTTACACACCCCTTATAATAACTGCGCTTATTTATATACTTACCTAACTGCACATTAATGCTACTGATGATAATAATAATAATAATAATACTCCTAATAATAATAATAATAATCGTGACTGCCTCATGTATTTTATTTATTTACCGGAATCATGGACATTTTAATCATTTGCGCATAAAAAAAACAATTGTTATTGGTGTGTCCTGGCTCATTGATTATATGGCATCAGTATTTATTAGGGCAGGGAATATATGGGATCCCACTAATAAGACAAATCTACGAATATATCAGGGGAAAGAGAAAAATTATGTTAATACATTGTAACATCCCTTTTCTGATTCATAATCTGATTTTTTAGTTCAAGAGCGATCCTGTAAGTTTTTGGGTTTTTTGCCCAAATCTCTTATCTTTTCAAGGATCCAAATAAACAAATCCATGTCTCACTTTTTACGTTCATGACCCTGACTCTCTAGTGTGGCATCTCTAGTCGGTTGGATCGCATTTTGGAGGAATAAATAAAAAGCATTATTATTAGTCCTCTGAATCAGAAGGGAAATAATGTAGGGAGAAAGGCAGGTGCAGATTTAATTATATACAAATAATAAAACGTAGGAATCGCCTGTAAGGGAAGGGAACCAGAATTTGCAGGTAAAAGCGCGCATTTATAGGGTTCGGCTGGTTCATTTAGTTATTGAAAGAAAAATACACATTTTGTTATAACGGATTTATTTTTCTGTTTCTGTTTTTCAGTTTAATGTTGAAAAGGATACAGATAAAAAGAGTAAAAAAAAAGACTGTGTTTTTGCATTATCTTCCTTTGCCCCCTCTAGGAAGAAACCTGTGCCACTGACAATCTGCTTCCCCCAGGATTATAAAAAATTAATGTATAAAAAAGGGAAAAATACGGATATTAGCAATAAATATAATTATAATCCTTTGTCGTTTCCTGTTACAACGTGAACTTATTTTGTTCTGTATTATTTGTTTTACATTGAATCAGGTGCAGAGTTAAATACACAGGCTCTAGATGCTCTGCAGAAACTCTGCTCTTCTCCCCATTCCCCAATGTGCGCCTGGCCCGGCGCTCTTCTCTTGTACCTGCTGTAGATTAGAAGAGCTCAGTCTGCCGGATAAGGGGGAGACTTTGTGTATTGTGCAGGCTGTGGTGCTGGACTCACCCCTGTATTGGGTTACAGTGGTACAGGCAGGAACCAAACTGCAGAGCTGAGCCTGGGTCCAGAAACATTAGTGGATCAGGTTACTGGAGCACAAGGGGGGGCTGGAATTAGTACAAGTGCACCTAGAAGTTTGGAACCATAAGGAGTCCAGGGGGCAGACCAGGAATTATTAGTAGCATTTCATCCCTAATTATGTCCTGTAAGAATCAAAGTCACACTGAGCCGTGCAGGGATCGCTTCCATATGGGAATAGAAGTAGAGATGGAATGTATTCAATGTGCCAGGTCTGAGAATAATAGACAACATCGCTAAAGTTTGAGATTCTCTTTTATTCCACAAAATATAACTAATTAACCCGTTAGCTCCAGATGAGATGCTCCCCTTCTGTCAGTCAGGGGCGACAGTTTCCAAATCCAGATGTGACCTTCCCTCTAGGATCCTATGGAAAGGGTGGGGGAGGGGTCTCCCAAGAACAGCAGCTCAGTTGTAACTGAAAGGGTTAAAATAAGGGGTTGTTAAACTGTGGAGGTCACTTGGGGGCAAGCAGTTAGTTTATTTGCTGCAGTGGAAGTACATCAGAATGACTTGATGGGCACACACAGAGCTGAATAAAGATTCAAGGGTGCACAGTAACATTTCGGGTGTAGAAGGAAACTTCTGCAACCCGCAGCATTTATAGGATATTTCAACACAGGGACCTACTCCTTTATAGGGTGTGTGCCATGCCAGAGCCTGTGGGTGCCAGTGCCTGTGTGTGCCAGTGTCATACCACTACCAGTGCCTGTGTGTGCCAGTGTCATACCAGTGCCTGTGGGTGCCAGTGTAATACCAGTACCTGTGGGTGCCAGTGTCATGCCAGTGCAGGTGTGTGCCAGTGTCATTCCAGTACCTGTGGGTACCAGTGCCATGCCAGAGCCTGTGGGTGCCAGTGTCATGCCAGTACCTGTGGGTGCCAGTGTCATGCCAGTACTTGTGGGTGCCAGTGCCATGCCAGTACCCGTGTGCGCCAGTGTCATGCCAGTACCTGTGGGTGCCAGTGTCATGCCAGTACTTGTGGGTGCCAGTGCAATGCCAGTACCTGTGGGTGCCAGTGCCATGCCAGTACTTGTGGGTGCCAGTGCAATGCCAGTACCCGTGGGTTCCAGTGTCATGCCAGTACCCGTGGGTGTGCCAGACTTCCAGTGAGCATAGGTATAAGCATGCAAAAAAAAATCTAAGAGAATGACCCAAACTATAAGTTTGCATCTTACGTGCCCCCCTGAGCTTCAGCCTTGGGAAGTGGAGGCTTTACTGGAAGCCAAAATGTAAAAGCGGGGGGCACTACTGATTGTGACTCCTGTGCATGGCAGTGTCTAACACTTATATTATTGCTTGTGTCTTATCTTCATGTATTCTACTGACTCCCTGCTTATTCTCCAGGCTGTGGGTGCCAGTCTGCGGGCATGTGATCTCCCTCGCTGTCTCTCTATCTCTCTATCTATCTATCTATCTATCTATCTATCTATCTATCTACATGCTAGTCTGTGTCTGTTTCCCTGCAAGATTGTGAGTAAGATTCAAAGACTGATTATGTGTTTGTGGGTGTTAGTGGCTATTTGTCAGTATATTAGTGTTTGTCAGTATGTGTTTGCTGGTCAGCTTGTTGGTCAGTGTGTGTGTGCGTGTGTGTGAGTGGCAGTGGGATAAGGCAGGGAATAAAGTGATCCCAGGGAATGCAGAGCAGACAGACAGGCAGAAGTTCTCTGTGGCAGTTGCAGGGGGCTGGCTAAACGAGGCTGGTGCGCATGCGCGGTGGCCGCTTGAAATAAGGAGGCGACTGGAGAGCAGATTCAGTAGGTTTCGGGCAGTCTGGTGGGACACACATACTCTCACAGAGCAGCACTTCTGCCACAATGACTTTGTGGGTTACCTGAGCACCTGGGACAGATCAGCCACATGCCAACCCCTTCTGCTACTCTCTGGCACCTTCCTATTTACAGAGATCTCCTTCTGGGCTTATTGCACCCCTACATCTGGAGGGACAACGAGGGACCCCTCTGCTCACACAGGTAAATGCTACACCATCTAAACTTAAATATTTCTCTCTCTTCTACTTGTTACTTATATGCTTTTGTACTTTCTTCCCTAGTGTGTTGTGCAAGGGTTGCATTGCACTCTCATGTACTTGTGCAAGAAAAGTGCAAACTCTCTGACTTGCCTGCGCCCCTGTACTTGTATATAGTGCGAGTGTGGCTCTTGTGCCGTTATAAAGCGCAGCGCAAAGCTGGGGGCTGCCTAGCCTGTTTCAGCAGGGTAATAATAGTGAAAAGTTTGACTTGTGCACTTAGTGCAAGGCTAGGATCTCATGTACTTTTCTACCCGTGTTTAGAATTGTGAGCTTTGCAGTCGATCTTGTGCACTTTTCGGATTCGTGTTTGTGTAAACCTGCGCCAAGTTCAATATACTGAAGGCGCAGAGGATTCGGATGCGACTTTTTCATAATGAAGTAGGAATAGCGCAAAAAATCACAGTTGGTGCAGTGTTGTCTATTTCCAATAATGCTGAGCTTGGGGTGAATGCTGGGCATCATGTATACACGATTTCCACGGATTTCAACTTATTATTCAGTATTCTAAAAGGAAGTCGCACCGATTTCTGAATTGTACTGTGAGTGGGAGCTGTAATACTGCTTGTGCCTTTGACTCATGCGATTCTCAGGCTCTAGCAGAGAGTTGTATATCCCAAGATCTGCGGATGGCATCACAGTGGTTCAGAAGTGCTGCTGATCGTTACAGATATCGATGAACATAATTGAGTTGTGCGATTTACCTGAATTCATTAGAACTGATGATCCATCGTTTTCTCGCAGTCCATTGAAAATCAAGTGGTATATCATTGGGTATCATTTTAAAAGGCGGGTCGGTTCATTTTCCCAGTATACTGTGTGCTGTTGGTGGTATTTGTGCGATTTTGTCGCACCCAATCGCAGGCCATTTTTATGTCAGTGACACTAGTTGGTGAAATGGATCGTGTTCGGGAGCCCCAAAGACAGGTGCATGGGAATGGGGGTTGGGAACTGGAGAAAAGTTTGGGGAAAACACAGGGTATTGCGCTTTTTTGGAAAATTAAATATGAATTAAGAGAATTATATGAGAATAAATGGGTGCGGGTGAATATATTCCTTACTAGAGGGATCACAGAGCGACTGATCTATTGGATCTCGATTAATCACTAATCAGTGTAAAAACTCTATATTTCTGTGTATATGTTGCCAACGTTTCTGCTCTCTCTTATTGGGGCACTGGGGTGTATACATTAAAAAAAAAAACCAAAAATCACCATCAATGAAACAAATAAAAAAATTACATGATATCAGCCATTGTATCTACTTTTTTATAGGGAATGTGCAGCAGCACCACTGGCTGTAAAGTTTCAGTTCCAGAGAGAAGGAATTGGAGCAGGGAACAGAGACGATGTGCCTTTACTTTAAAATCTAATATTCAGTATGAGATAATTATTTTTATATAAGTACATATGATGATAAGTAGTAGTTAAAAATACAAATTAGAATTTAGTGATTATCCTATTAGGCAGCAGAAGCAGTGACCCCACCCCCACCCCCCATGGAGCGGAGTGCCCAATTGATTGTACCAATGTTAAATGTCATGCTGGTGACTAATATTCAGTGTATCACATGCCCAATGCATCTAATGGAAATATATGAATATAAACAAGGGAGACAACAGATGCAGTACAGGCAAAATACACATCACCAAAACGAACTGTAACCAACAGAGCAGGTATGAGGAATTATTCCAAAGAGCTTACAATTCCAGTTGCCTTTTTGTAGACCTGGGAAAACCACAACGGGAACACTTTGCACTTTTAGGCAACATTCACGTTAAGGTTTCTGGGGTTGTAATATATATATGTAGACATTCATTAGAAAAAATAATATATTTTGTGTTAGGATCACTAAGAAATTTACCAACCTACAAAGAGTCTACAAAGTGAGGTTCCTTTACCTTTACTCTTTCACCTGCCTTGTGTCCATACTGTCTACACAATAAACAAGTCATATTTGATAAGAGTGTAAAGTATTGCAACCAATATCCCTGCCCCATTGTGTTACATGTTACACTACATTTGGGGAATCATTTTCTTTGATTGGTTATATATATATATATAGAGAGAGAGAGAGAGAGAGAGAGAGAGAGAGAGGACGGTCAGAATATAAGAGTACATTGATGACAGACAAATCCCGATATGTAATATATACATACAATAGTCTCTGATTTATTCTTTGACTCAGTAGAGTCAGATATAGATAAACAGATGTATATATAGATATATAGACAGTCAGATAGAGAAACAGAGAGAGATAGATGATAGACAGATGAGACAAATATAGATAGACAAACAGAAACTGAGTACAGTGATGATAAATAAATAAATAACTCATACATAGAATATTTTTTTTCATCTGATTTATTCTTTGACTGTATAGATTCAGATAGAGATCGGTATATAGATGGAGAAATAGATAATAGACAGACAGACAAAAAGATACTTTATACATAGATATACAGACAGAGAAATGCAAAATCACTAGATATATTAAAATATATAGGTGCTAAAAGATAGATAAATAGATAGATAGTGGTTAACTAGATAACTAGATAGCCATAGATATGTAGATAGATAGATAGACAGACAGATAGATAGACAGACAGATATAGATGTAGATATAGAAATGTAGATATGTAGATAAAGAAACATATAAAAATCGATAATAGACAGATAGATAGATAGATAGATAGAGAGAGAGAGAGAGAGAGAGAGAGATAGATAGATAATATAGATATATATATATATATATAGAGAGAGAGAGAGAGATAATATAGAGATGTTAGATATATAGATAGAAAACAGATAGAGAGAGGTTGGCGCTGAGATAAAGTATTAACATAGATGATGGGGAATACATTTAGATATATAGGAGAGAAATATGGATAGACAATTGATGGTTATTAATCAGATATCTGTATATAATCCATACAGGGTTAGGCAGTAAGTATATAGAGGCGGACAGATGGTTATACATGACAGAAAGGCAAGCATATGAGACAGGCAAAGATGGACAGAAGGATTTACCCCCAAATAAAAAAAATAAAAATCACGTGTAACAATCCCCTCTCTATAGTAGTCCTACAAAGCAGCACGAAGCACATATAGCGTCTCCCCCTATACTGCTGCTCCCTCTCCCCACTGATACGGAACAGACATTTTATATTGTATCCATCAACTGACCCCCAGCAACTGTACACAAGTGTTTGTTGGGATCACACTACCCCGTGCCTGACTGAGCTGTAGATACACGGTATCGATATGGATACAACTTCTCTCCCAAAACTGTGCCACAAGATCTGAGCCCCCGCAGCTGATGGAAATGATGGGACAGATGGAGCCTTTCAACTTTATGATCCTATTTTCCAGGGTAAATTTATCTTGGCAGAGAGGCCTCTCTTTTTTTTTTTTTTTCAGACACAAGTGGTCTGTTCTGAATTACTCAGCGAGAGCAAGTCTTCTGTTTAGAAATTGGACTTTTTATTGGTGTGGGGTGTAGATAACTCACCCGGGCTCTTTTTGAAGGTAGATACAGATCTGTTTATAGAATGCACTGCTGAAGGCTGGGGGTGACCCAGGGCAAGGGGATTTGCTCAGGCTGGAGCCCAGTGCAGATGGATGGGAATGGCTGGCTAGGGTTAATCCATTTCAGCTGAGGAAATGTAAACCCCCAAAATATTGAGAGAACATACAATTCTCAGCAACTGTCCAATAATTAAAGAATGTTACATGTATTTTCTCTGCACCGGCGGTTCTGACTTTTGAAACAATATAGCAGGAGAAGTAGTGACTATACTATTTACAAAATAAATCTGATCTATTGGAGTTTTTTTTTTTTTTTTTCA
>CM044439.1:158035182-158127064 GCA_024363595.1 Xenopus borealis | reverse complement strand
ATATATATATATATATATATATATATATATATATATATATATATATCTGTTTGTATATTTGTATAATTTACATTGCTTTTGTTAAACCATTCTGCAGAATATCATGAAATGAATGGAAAGCCCGTTAGAAGCAGCTCTGGGCAATATTCCCTGCATTTCTTTCTATGTCTGGATTTTAAAAGAAATATATATGTATTATTTTATAATTTTCTTTTTCAGAGCATTTCAATGTATTTGTTAATTAGTGGCTAGAATCCAAACTCCCGGCTTATGAAAACAAAAGGGAACAGAAAATATGAACAGTTGTAGATTATTTATGATTAATGTTATGAATTCATTATCAATGCTCCCCCAAATTATGTAAAAATATAGCAGTCGAACTTTGGGGGTTAAATGATGTCATGGAATTTAATTATCGCCTTAAATAAAGTCAGTTCATTTTTGTTGTTGTTTATTCAGAGTTGATATCACGGTTCCTATTGGTTGGGCTGTTCCTGCTGAGGATTTATCTCGCTAAAGAACGTTCCTTCTGTGACTTCAGTGAGTATTTGCGCTCCCTCTATTAAGCGATTGCACGGGGTAGCGCTCTCTTCCAGGCTTATGCCGGTTATAGTGCGCAATTTAATTCTACCTACAGACATATCCCAACTTGGGGGTTAAAGTGCTCAATTTAATTCTACCTACAGACATATCCCAACTTGGGGGTTAAAGTGCTCAATTTAATTCTACCTACAGACATATCCCAACTTGGGGGTTAAAGTGCGCAATTTAATCCTACATACAGATCTCAATTTGGGGCTTAAAGTGCTCAATTTAATTCTACCTACAGACATATCCCAACTTGGGGGTTAAAGTGCTCAATTTAATTCTACCTACAGACATATCCCAACTTGGGGGTTAAAGTGCGCAATTTAATCCTACCTACAGATCTCAACTTGGGGGTTAAAGTGCTCAATTTAATTCTACCTACAGACATATCTCAACTTGGGGGTTAAAGTGCACAATTTAATCCTACCTACAGATCTCAACTTGGGGGTTAAAGTGCTCAATTTAATCCTACCTACAGATCTCAACTTGGGGGTTAAAATGCACAATTTAATCCTACCTACAGATCTCAATTTGAGGGTTAAAGTGCGCAATTTAATTCTACCTACAAATCTCAATTTGGGGGTTAAAGTGCGCAATTTAATTCTACCTACAGATCTCAACTTGGGGGTTAAAGTGCACAATTTAATCCTACCTACAGATCTCAACTTAGGGGTTAAAGTGCTCAATTTAATTCTACCTACAGACATATCCCAACTTGGAGGTTAAAGTGCGCAATTTAATCCTACCTACAGATCTCAACTTGGGGGTTAAAGAGTGCAATTTAATTTTATCTACAGACAAATACCAATTTGGGGCTTATAGTGCGCAATTTAATTCTGCCTACAGACATATCCCTAATTGGGGGTTAAAGTGTGCAGGTTTTTTTGGATTATCTCCAATGTGGGTTCCAGACAGTGCCCAAAGTAGGTTCTAGATTTTTTTCCCTGGGTGGGGGGGTTACAATACAGCACTGAAGCTCAGACAGAGAGAGTTACAATGTATAATAGAGAGAGCTAGAGAGTTACAATGTATAATATAATTGGAATTAGTTTTAATGTATCAATCAGATTGCAAAACATTGAAAGGGGAGTTGCATGCATAGAAATGTAAGTATGTGAATATATTTATTATGTAACAATATTTATATTTCCATTTGGCTAGGTGTGGGTCATCAGAGTAACCCTCCTGAGAAAGTGCCAAAGATGGGGAGCAAGACTCTTCCAGCCCCAGTGCCAATTCACCCATCTCTGCAGCTCACCAATTACTCCTTCTTACAAGCCTTTAATGGACTCCCAGTGCCAGCAGAGCATGTGCCCAACCTGTATGGCTTCAGTGCCTTGCATGCAGTGCACCTTCACCAGTGGACATTGGGATACCCCACCCTTCACCTGCCCAGATCTTCCTTCTCCAAAGTGCCAGGCGTTTCCAGCTTGATGGACTCTCGCTTCCAGATTCCAACTTTCCCTCTCTTTCCACACATGATCCACCCCAAACAGGAGTCCCCAAACTTGTCCAACAAAACCAAACCAAGGTTTGACTTTGCCAACTTGGCAGTGGCGGCCACCCAGGAGGATCACTTTAAATTGGTCCAGATGGATGACCAAGGGTCTCCCTCTACAATGGGTGGTCTTCTTGATGTTACCAAGCTCACCCCTGAGAAAAAGCCAACCAGGGGCAGGCTGCCCTCAAAAACCAAGAAAGAGTTTGTCTGCAAATTCTGCGGGAGGCATTTCACCAAATCCTACAACCTTCTGATCCACGAGAGGACACACACAGACGAGAGGCCATACACCTGCGATATCTGTCACAAGGCGTTCAGAAGACAAGACCATCTGAGAGACCATAGGTAAGGATTTAATCAGCATCTGCACAGGTCACATCAATGCGGGGGTGATTGCTCTATGGTTCAAGTAACGTTGCAGTTGGTCTTTACCTTTCTATCTGTCACCTCCCAAACTGACATTTAAATTACTGTCTGGCAACAGAATAGTGTATAATTTTCCTTTAGCCACTTACCTTTTCCATTCCTTCTTTATCCATTTAAACTTTCTGCTTTTCAGTGGCATGTACTTAATGTATGTATATATACTTTTATTATATGACACTACTCACACAGCTCTATATGCTGGGGTCAATACAACGATGAATATCAACTATAGTTACATTAAAGATTAAATACTAAGTGTCAGGAATGAAATCTGTTTATTAAGTGCCATGGGGCTGTTGTATGTGTTGTCTTGTACATCAGTCTGATTCTGTCACGATTATGTGATGCTTGGGATGATCAGTACATGGAAGGGGAAAGGCTACAAGGAGACATGGGATGATCTTGGGTGAATAAAACTGCTCTGCACATGCAGCCCCCAGCCTGATACAAATACAGAAACCTCTAGACTACCTGTGGCACACTTTATGGCACTGCATGTTAGATGTTAGGTCTGAGCTTGGAATTTTTTATTGATGTTCCCCCCCTCAGTGTTTGTAGAACTTGATAACATCTGTTTGTTGGTAAAAACAACAGTAGTGGAAAACCAAGGCAGTCCAAATGTTGAAAGGACTTTTTTTCTCCATGCTGTGAGCATAGGTGTAAGAACTAGGGGGATGGGGTAATGTGCAAGGGGGGATTTCGGCCCCCTTCAAATTTTTATTCCCAGTTCCAATTTTGAATGCAGTGGGACTCGGTTTCGGCACTCTATTGACTAGACCAGTGGTTCTCAACCTTCCTAATGTTGCGACCCTTTAATACAGTTCCTCATATTGTGGTGACCCCCAACTATAAAATATTTTTTTTTTTTTCTCCTTTTCAACATTTTTATTGGGTTTTCCAAAAATATACAGAAATTACTTTATCACAGCGTACATTGACTATGATTAAAAGAAATACGTGTTTATATTGTGCTGATTCCAATACAAGGAAATAAAACTAGTGTGAAAACATGAGAATTATAATTACCTTATTTAAAGGTAATGAAACCTAAGCCAAAATAATAATGTTTAGTTGTCAGAACTATTATATAAACTAACAAAAGCAACACACAACCAGAACAAACCTAAATCTCGCATGGTGGAGTTATATTTTTTTGTTGCCAGACGAAAACGGATTGTTAGGAAAGTACAGGAGACAGTGTGGCTGCATAAAGGTTTGTTTTCCGTGCTTAGTGCAGCAAAAAAATGTTTGCCACACCCCAATTACCATGTTAATTTTACAAATTTTAAATGAGCAGGGAGAGCTGTATGGCAGTCCCTACTAAGGGGATATAGAAAGTTGTAGTGCAACTGGCTTCCCTACACAGGTTACTGAACTACAACTCCCAGCACCAACACTCAGATAGCTACAACCTTGGCCTAGGACTAGTGGGGAGAGAAATGAACCTGCCTTAAGTGACCCCTGTGAAAGGGTTGTTTGACCCCCAAAGGGGTCCCGACCCCCAGGTTGAGAACCGCTGGACTAGACAATCTCTTACCCCTCAGCACTCATATCTGAGTATTGTACAGGTATGAGACGTGTTACCCAGAATGCTCAGGACCTGGGGTTGTCTGGAAAAGGGATCTTTCCATAATTTGGATCTTTATAATTAAGTCTACTAGAAAATCATGTAAACTTTAAAGGAGAAGGAAAGGCATTTTATACTTAGGGGTGCTAAGCGACTACTCTTACTTACCTGAAACCCCAAGCCTATCAGCAGACAACCACTCCGGTTTGGTGGTTTTCAGCAGATAGGAGCACTGTCCCGGGGTATCATGTAAGTAAAAGTAGACACTTGGGGTTGCCTAACTTTTGGAATTTTGGAATGCCTTCCCTTCTCCTTTAAATAAAACCATCAGGCTGGTTTTGTTTCCAATACGGATTAATTATATCTCAGTTGGGATGAAGTACAAGTTACTGTTTTATTATTACACAGAAAAAGGAAATCAATTTAAAAAAATTGGATAATTTGATTATAATGGAGACTATGGAAGACAGATTTTCCATAATTTGGAGTTTCTGGCTAACGGGTTTCCAGATAATAGATCTCATACCTCATACCTGTATATGACATTTTATAGCACAAAAGCCCAGGTGGGGGTTCATTTAGGCTGTGGATAAGCAGGTGGGACACATAAGCACCCCTGCAGATTGCATACAAATACTGACCAATACTTTCCAGCCATAGTTGAACTAAAACAATATCCCACAGGGCTGTGACAAATGGCATCACTAGAAGTTACTGGGCCCCAGCAAATGTAATTTAGGGCCCAGTGATTGTCCTGTGCTACCAATATATATTGAAATTGCTCATTGATTTGGGCCTTACAGGCCCCCTATAACATCTGGGGGCCCCCCCTGCAGTGCAGGAACTACTTCTTCTGTAGTTACTCCCTTGCCTGTGACCCCCAAGGCTAAGCCCAATATGCAGGCAATTTGCTTTATTGATTTTAATGAATTTATTTTATGTTGCAGGTACATCCACTCTAAGGAAAAACCCTTCAAGTGCCAGGAATGCGGCAAGGGGTTCTGCCAGTCACGGACATTAGCAGTGCACAAAACATTGCACATGCAAGTGAAAGAACTCAAGCCTTCCAAAATCAAATGCTGAACTGACAAGCGAGGGCAACACAATGGAAACTTTTCTATTTAAACAGCAGACTCTTGCGGCCTTAAATCAGGCACAAAAAGCAGTGGCCCCCCAACTTGGCACGGGGGCCAGCAGATAAAACTTGTTTTTTTTTTTTTAATTTGCTATTGGGAACATTTTGAGGAAGATGAGAACAAAGCTTTGGTGGCGTTTGGGATAAACTTTATGCCAAAAGGTGGTGCTCTCATGCTATGGAGGAATCTTCAGCTAAGGCAGCTTCCAGATTGTTCTGCCGCACAGCAGTCTCTGGCACACTCTCCAGTGATTGGGAAACAACAGAATAAACCGTATGAATTCCTTGTACATGATTGTGTTCTGTGCAAAGCTGTTTGTAGTGGGGGGCCCCCACCAAGGGTGAGCCCCCCTGGTCATGGCCCATCAGCAGTTGTAGGAAGAATACAGGAAAGCTTACTTCATGCTATACATAGTATACAGCATGTGATTGGGCAGTCAGAACCAACAGTAGCAGTGGCCATAACATCCTTGGATAAAGTACTGTGGGACAATAATACTGTATATCTGTGGAGGTAAAGGGGACCCAGTTTTGCAGTTTCGTGGCTTATTTCCACAGTTTAGGGGGGCCCTAAATTAATTTGTCTGTAGGGCCCCATAAAGTCTAGTCAAGCAACTGTGTTCTCCATAACGTCCTTCCTGTGAATGTTTTGTTGAGACCAGTGGTGTAACTGGATGTTACTGAGCCCAACAGCAAATTCAGTTTAGGGCCCCAAAATATTCATAATCATAACTGTCCTATTTTGCCAAGATATAATAAAATTACTTATGAATTAGGACCTCACTGGGTCCCTACAGTCCTAATCCCCCTGCAACAGCAGCGTCTGCTTCCGCTATAGTTATGCCCTGCAGGACCTGCGATATCCCAATTGTCCCTATTGTGATTCTTTTTCTGTCCGTTTCTAGTCCGTTTTCTAGATCTATGTAAAAGTTGAGGGTAATGGGTTTCCAAATGCACAGGGGCGTGACTAATGTTTAACTTGTGTTCCAACCCTAACCCTAATACATCATATTAAAGGAGAATTCAACCCCTAATGTTAAAAAAAAAAACCCTACCCCTATCCCCACCAAGACCCCCCTCCCTTCTTCCCCCAGCTTAAGTGTTACCCCGGGCAAATGCCTCTAACGGTTTACTTACCCCTTCGGAATGAGAGCGGCGTATCAGAGCATGCGCATTTGGATCAATTTCAACAACTGCACATGCGCTGACACTCCGAAAACTACCAAAGCGGCTGAAGATGGCGGAAGTCCGATGCCTGAATATGAGGGGTAAGTAAAACGTTAGGGGCATTTGCCTGGAGTAACACTTGGGTGGAGGAGGGAGGTGGGGTCTTGGTAGGGTTTTTTTAAATGTAGGGTTTAATTCCCCTTTCAGGTTCACATTGGCACCTTTAAGGACAGTCAGTTAACACAGCAGAAAGGATCAACGAGTGAGATGGTGACAATTAAGGAGATTACTATTTTAAAAATATATTTTTGTATACATTGAGATAAAACAACTTCCCTTTAAGCATCTCTTTCTGGACATTAGAGTGGGGGGAAGAGACAAAAGTAGTTGGTGGGTACAGGGCCCAGCATGTGATTGCAAAGCTCTCACCCGTAACTATAACTAATATCCATTTGCTAATTTTTGTATATAGTGAATTCAATTCAGTCGAAAAGGGATACAGGGTTTTTCTTTAATGTTATCAATTTATTACTGGCATCTATGCAGGCCGCTATGCATGTATGCAGTCCCTAAAGCAACAAGACACAGTCTTCCAGAAGTTACCCCCCAAACATCCCCTGCTAATGTGTATGGATTTTACTCATCCTTAATCTCTCTTAATTATGGGAGAAAAACATGACCCAAATGCTTTGCCTTCTGCACCCCTTTAATAAATGAACCCAGATATTAAACTCAGTTACTAATAAGAATACAATGAACTCTTGGAGCAGCCCATGGCATCCAAGCAGCTTTTTATCTTTCACTGCACAAATTGATGTCAGCTGATTGGTTGCTCCGCTAGTGCAATGTCAAAGCTTATTGGTTGCTCCGATGGTGCAATGTCATGCTAGTTATAGGTAGGGCATGTGCCTCAATAACTGGAAGAAAGTCTGATGTCAATGGCCTTTTGTAGGAAGGCAGGAGTTTGGGAGAAGGGCCCCCTTTGTAATGCTTGGTGGAATTACATAAAGCAGAGAGGACCAATTTGCACCTCCTCCAGCTGTGACTGAACTACAGCTCCCATCATGCCCCTTGGAAAAGTTTGATGCCTCCCTTGACTCATCATCTTCTACAAATAGAAAACAATTGTTACACATAGTGATGAGTGAAAATTAAAATGCATTGAAGTCAACGGGCATCAAAATTTTTTTTTGATGTGCAACAATTTTTTACTCCACATGAAAGACATTTTTTCTTATGGCGGCTTTTTTGTCCAAATGCAAAGTCAATGGGTGTTTTTTCTTATGGGAGCTTTTTCGATGCAACTTTTTTTTCGGCGGGGAATTTTTACTGCAGTTTTGCAAAACACTTTGCAGATAGCAAATCTATGTCAGGCGGAAAAATTTGCCCATCACTTTTTACACAGTTTAAAATGTTCTTGGTACTTTTATCTGGCTCTTCCCCCTACAAATGTTACCTCCTACAAGGAGCCCCTGGTGCTACCAACTTTCCCCTCTCGGCACAGGCAACAGTTCAACTTCGCTTGGCCCAGTTTCCCATAGTTGTGCCTATGCCTCTCTGGATTAAGCTAAAGTGGAGCTGTTGGAGGAAGACATTCATTGGCCAACAGTTCATGACAGGCCCTTGTGTAAATGCACCGGCTGATTATTTAGCTCAGTAACATGCATGCTGGTTTGAGTGGGGGTTAACACGTGCAGTTCAACCCCCAACAGTTGAAATTATTGTATCTATTTTTTTAAAGCAGCTGACATTCCGAAAATTAATAAAGTTTATATAAATATAAATATATTGTACAGATTTGTATGGTTGTTTGGCACTTTATGCTGATTGATGGTTAATAACATTTATCACTGGATTGTAAAATAAACAAAATATTGAACTGATATTGGCTTTCTGTCACTACTATATTACAATTGCCTGCAGATAACATGGTAATTTGGGGTAATTTTTTTTTTCTGTTTGGATATTCCCAGAACTAGGTCAGGGGGACCATTATAGCCTTTTTATGAGCCAATGGAAACCTGATCAAATGTTGCAATACGAATGACTAAAATGACTAGATTTTTCATAGATTTCCATCCATTTCTGATAGGACTGCACACCTATGGACCATTTAAATAAACTTAAAAAGCTACCAATACTGTCCCTGAGTTGGCAGTTTATTGGGCTGTGTGGACCTCACCAACCAACTGTCAGAAAAATGGTAAGATACCAGTTATATTCTGAGACACTTTGCTCCTGGTTTAAATATTTTTTACTTATTTAGCTTTCTATCCAGCAGCTCTACAGTTTGCAATTTCAACAATCTCGTTGCTAGGGTGCAAATCACCATAGCAACCACACATTGATTTGACTAAGAGACTCATATATGAATAGGAGAGACCTGAATGAATAGAAATATGAGTAATAAAAAGTAGCAATAACAATAACTTAGTACCCTTGCAAAGCATTAGTTTTTAGATAGGGTCAGTGACCCCCATTTGAGAGCTGGAAGGAGTCCGATGAAGAAGGCAAATTGTTCAAAAAACCAACTGAAAAGCCCCTAACACAAGATAACAGCTGCCTGGTAGATCTAAGAACAACACTCAATAGTAAATACCCATGTCCCACTGTGTACTATTCAGTTACATTGAGAAGGAAAAACAGCCAGCCAGAAAGCAGTTCCCTCCTTAAAGTGATACTGACACTAAACAATGATGGGTCATGTTCATTCCCTGATATATTTGTATTCAGAAGTATTTGTTTCTTAAAGGGGAAGTTCACATTTAAGATAACGTTTACTATGCAATGGCTAATTCTAAGCAACTCTTCAACTGGCCTTCATTTTTAGCTTTTTTCATTTGGACCCTGACAATTTCTTGTGTCTGTAGCTCTTTAAGTGCTGGCACAAGTCACATGACCAGGGGCAGCTGGGAAAGTGACAAAATGGCTAGTCCCATGTCAGATTTCAAAACTGAATATTAAAAAATCTGTTTGCTCTTTTGAGAAATGGATTAAAGTGCAGAAGTCTACTGGAGCAGCACTATTAACTGATGCGTTTTCCCATGACAGTTTCCCTTTAAAGAGGTCGACCACTTTATTAATAAATTAAAAACTTAGTAAAGATGGTTGTGTCTGTGAGTGTGTAGAGGAGACATAGACACATTGCATCCTGATTGATAGAAAAATAGAAAATAATTGACCAAAGACACAATAGAACAAAAACCCCACACCAGAATCCACAAATCATAAACGCATTAAAGACTGTAACAGGGGCCATTGTGTGTTGGAGCCCAACGTCCTGTGTCTGAGAGGCAGCTCAGCTCTATGGGGAGATAATATTAGGTGTGAAAAGGTGTGAAAAACAAATGAAATAATCCTTGCCAAGCAGTTCCTCTTAACACACCCCGGGGGCAAGAGTGCAGGAAATCCCTGTGGCAGCTCCCAGCACTTTACATCCCATTGTTGCCCTTTTACTTTTTTTTTTTATCAGTTGCCTTTTTTTTCCAGAAGACTAAATGTGGATTAGCCAAGCCTTTGATTGCAGCCAGCTGTCTTACATGTTACAGATGTTTATTCCGAAAAATGTAAAAAGAAAAAAAAGTTCAGAAAGCAGGGAGTTAAAGGACACCTATCATTTCCTATTTTTTTTTTTTAAATTGTCTTTATTTCATAAACGAAACTATGAAACACAAAGAAAAATCTGTTAAACAAAATAATAAACGACCTACAACACCGCCTGTAACGATTTACCTACTGTGACGTTTCGGCAATCCTGGGACTGAACCTTCATTTTCCCTGTGTTGGAACCAACTCTTCATTCAGAATAAAAAGAAAATCAACGAACGATATTAATAATCCATACTAGAACTATCTCATCTAACACTGAGGAACGGAACTTTAACCCTTTCATGTAGATGCTAAAGGTAGAGGTTGGCCGAAACGTCCTTGCGGTTATTAATATCCACAGGCAGGCCCGTATCCTTTCCTGTTTATTTAAATCCAAGTTAAATGATACGCAGAATAAAAGGAGTGGGAAGTGCATTCGAATAAAGGGGGAAGCCTAAACGTTTGTCACGATGACGTCATAATATAATATAAATAGACCCCACATCTATTTTTTTTAAAATATTATCTTAGAAGAAGGTATCCTTTCCTAATTATTAAAGTCCAAGTAAAACGATAAGCAGAATACAAGGAGTGAGAAATTAACAGGCAGAGGAAAATCGAAACGTTAATTGCAATGCCGTCATAAAATAAATGGACCCAGTGTCTTTTTTTTAACTAAATATTATTTTAGAAATATTATTTTAGAAGCAGGTATCCTTCCCTAAGTATTTAAGTCCAAGTGAGACGATACGCAGAATACAAGGAGTGAGAAATGTACAGAGAGAGGAAAGCCGAAACGTTGATCGTTGACCCGTCATAATATAAATGAACCCCCCATCTATTTTATTTAAATATTTTAGAAACCGGTATCCTTCCCTAATTAATAATCTCTAAGTGAGACGATAGGCAGAATTCAAGGAGTGAGAAATGCACTGGGAGACGAAACGTTGATCGCGATGCCGTCATAATACAAATGGATCACCCATCTATTTTTTTTTTTATATTTGAGAAGCAGACATCCTGCCCTACCTATTAAAGTCCAAGTCAGGCCATAGGTAGAAGTGAGAAATGTACAGGGAAAGGAAAGCTGAAACGTTGATCGCGATTCGCAATATAATAAATGGATCCCGGCGATCCCGCTTCTTTTTTTTTCAACAATAACCTAGAATTGGTACTATTGACTGACTTTTGATCATCTGAAGCAATCGAGAGTAAAAAACATGTGAATCCCATCAAAGGATATGGACCGATCCATTGTTATTTAATGAATAATTCCTGTCTGAAGTTGCTGGTTTGCACTTAATTGACTCGTTCTTCTTGTGTAATGGCATTACTGGCCAATTACTCTATCATACACCGCAGAGCAAACAGCACAAAGCCACAAAACTGATACAGAGCAAGATTAGACTCGCAGACCAATAATTTAATTACAGGCTAAATTGTGTGCTCGTGCGAGTCACCTCTCCTTGGGAGCGACATCACAATGGAGGGGTTATTTCTCAGTTGACACCCATCCTTCATTAGTGGCTAGCTGATATTCACTGCCTAAATGTTTATTTATGACTTGTTTTCCTATGGCATTGTATTCCTGAAGGCTACAATGAGAATTTACCTTGAAGTCTATGTATCAGGGTTTTTTTTTCTTCCTCCTGCGTGACCTCTTCCTGTCTGTAGCCAGTGTTTATTGGTCTACAAAGAATATATGTCAATAATTAAAAGAAAACAAAGCCAGATTATGTATTGCACTGGGCTGGGGGGGTAAGGCTGAGGATAAACAGTTTTTTTTTTCCGGTTGAGTGCAGAAGGGGAATCATCTTTATCTTGGTCATAAATAAAGTAAAGGGCTGAAATTCAAACACTGGAGGGGCTATTAATCAGCAGGCCAGACTTCTACAAACTAACAATTGCTTATCTGTTGGGATAAGTTTATTATGCGTTCTGTGGCTTTTTGCTGAGGACAATGTCTGGGGGCACCAGACCTGACACACACACACACACACTGCTGTTTGATGTATCTACAGGCTTTTATTTTTCTTTCAAAGAATGAAAAGGTTACATTCACCCCCACCCCCCCCCCAAACTCCATATCAAGACCGCAGAACACTGAGTTTTTTTTTTTCCTCCCCAACAATGTGCTAATCAGTTACAATTATCTGTTAATTATGCAATCTGGGAAATGGCTATTAGAGCAGTTTCTATGTTAGCAGTAAGCAAACAGTCTGATGGAGCAGAGTAATGTGCTTTTGGTATTAGTCCTGGAATGGGAACTCAAGTCTGGAATGCTTGGTACCTGGGGTTTGGCTATGAGAAGCAACATGCCTGGGCAAGTGGGCAACAGCACTGGGGCTACTGTTTTGTCCCCTTGGTTATTAGTAGAAAAGGGATACAACATTGTGAAATCACCCCCTACTTACTTAGGTTACTTACTTGGGGGGGTGCTTATCAGGCAGTTATCATGTCTGGCATGTTAACTATAGGGTCAGCAGATCCCACCCCAGGCACAGATTGCCTATGCTATAACTAGGTTTGCCACCTTTTCTTAAAGGGAAACTGTCATGGGAAAACATATATTTTTTTTAAATGCATCAGTTAATAGTGCTGCTCCAGTAGACTTCTGCACTGAAATCCATTTCTCAAAAGAGCAAACAGATTTTTTAATATTCAGTTTTGAAATCTGACATGGGGCTAGACATTTTGTCAGTTTCCCAGCTGCCCCTGGTCGTGTGACTTGTGCCAGCACTTCAGGAGGGAACTGCTTTCTGGCAGGCTGTTGTTTTTCCTTCTCAATGTAACTGAATAGTACGCAGTGGGACATGGGTTTTTACTATTGAGTGCTGTTCTTAGATCTACCAGGCAGCTGTTATCTTGTGTTAGGCAGTTGTTATCTGGTTACCTTCTCATTGTTCTGTTGTTAGGCTGCTGGGTGGGGGAAAGGGAGGGGGTGATATCACTTCAACTTGCAGTACAGCAGTAAAGAGTGATTGAAGTTTATCAGAGCACAAGTCACATGACCAGGGGCAGCTGGGAAATTGACAAAATGTCTAGCCCCATGTCAGATTTCAAAATGAAATATAAAAAAATCTGTTTGCTCTTTTGAGAAATGGATTTCAGTGCAGAATTCTTCTGAAGCAGCACTATTAACTGATGCATTTTGAAAAAAATTTTTTTTCCCATGACAGGATCCCTTTAAAAAAAATACCGGCCTTCCACTATATTTGGATTTTTTCCCTATTAATAACATTGGGATCAGCCATCAAAAATACCGGTCAGGCCAGTAAAAAACCGGCCAGGTGGCAACCCTAGCTATAACAGGTAAATGGTACTGACTAAAGGTGGCCAACTGGCCATACACAGGCTGATAAAAGCTGCCGACAGACAGAGTCGGCAGCTTATTGACCCGTGCATGGGGTCCTCCAACTGGCTTTCAATCCAATCATGTATTAACAAAGAAACACTCACTTCACAAATTCACCGGAACAGGTTTAAAGATACTCCTCTTTATTCATGGTGAGATCTCAGCAACTGGCTTCCCTGATTTATATCTGGTGGAAATTTGGCCAGATGACGGTCGAATGGTTCTAAAAAATCCCATCCAATTGCGGCTGCATCTATTCGTTAATTCAGTCCTGAGATCTGAGCGCCGTATCTCCTCTTGACGTCTCCTTTAAGGGCAGTGACACACTGGAAACTGCCTTGGTGTGTCTTCCCTTCTGCAATAATGAAAAGTCGCCTAGGCTAAGCACACGTGATGCTTAGTTTTCCGAAGTCACCCGAAATTTCCCCATGAGGCAACTTCGGAAAACGAAGCACCGCATGTGCTTAGTGCAGGCGACTTTTCATTATTGCAGAAGGGAAGTGACGCGAAAACAGTTCGGGAGATTGTCGCCCAGAAGAACAGGCAATTAGTCGCCAGGTGACTGAATCCCCCCAAATCTGCCAGCATGTCTCTACCCTAAAAGAAATATCCCTCCATGTATCTGCTCACACCAGGTCTGGACTGAGAATCAAAATAGGCCCTGGCATTTCAGGTACACAGAGGCCCAATCAGCTCACATAGAGGCCCAAACAGTCCCCACCAGCCCACTAAATACTGACTTTCTATGGCACCTTATAGCATCCCCTCTGGCATTTGCCCTAACCCACAGATTGCCAGTCCGGGCCTGGCTCACACTCACTTGTAAGTAGGGTTGCCACATTTTCCTGCAAAAAATACCTGCCTTCCTATATATTTATCTTTTTTTCCTATTGATAACATTGGGATCAACCATCAAAAATACCTGCAAGGCTGGTAAAATACCGACCAGGTGGCAACCCTACTTGTAGGTCTTGTCCTATAGCAGGCAATTGATTTGTTTATCCCTTTCTCTGGGTCTGACCCTTGAAACAAAGTAGCAGATGACAACTCCTTTCCAGGTCTTTTAACCAGCTGGGTTTGGCTACATTGTATCAGGAGTCAGAATCAGCAGTCTTGTAAACAAGACAGAAAACCCTTTCAATAGCAATTGTGTTTAGAAAAATACCTTTAAAGTAAAGACATAGGCTAAAAATGTTGTACATGATGTTTTGTGCTTGTGTACCAGCCCAAGGCAACCACAGCCCTTTAGCAGTAAAGATCTGTGTCTCCCCAGTAGATGCCCCAGTAGCTCCCCATCTTCTTTTCTACTGATTCACTGATTCACATGCTGAGTCACTTACTGAGCTTAGGGACCCACTCACAATATACAGTACTCATAGGGGCAGATATACTAAATTTGTGTGAAGAATTTGAAATTCAATCAAATTTTTTTTTCAAAAATTCGAATTTGAATTTCGAACATGAAAATGAGGTAACTTCGACCATCAAATTTCAAATTTCGACAGATTTGAATAATTCAAATTTAATTGTATTCGAATATTCGAATATTTGATGGTTGAAGAACTTCCCCTTTAAAAAAAAAATTATAATTTGATAGACCAGTTCGCCAACTTGGACCTACCAAATTGATTTAAAACCCTATGGGAAGCTCCCATAGGTGTTCTAAAGCTTTTTTTGGTCAAATAAAAAAAAATTTGATTCGAACGATTTAACTGGTCAATCGAATTCTTTTCATTCGATCGTTCAAATGTTTTTGAAAACGACACGACGCGCGCCGAAACCGACGCTACGCGACAGAAACGACGCAACGTGCGACTCGTTTCACTAATTTTTTCGCCAATTTGCGAATTTCGCTGGAAATTCGCTAATTTTTTGGCGAAGCGAAACGGGTGAGATTCGCCCATCACTAGAAACCAGTGCAATTAGCTGCATCAGAATTTAATAATCAGCCAACCTGTAGCATCAGCTTATATTACAGCCAGGGAAGCTCATTTTCTGCTGCTGGATAATTAGTGACGACCCCTAAGCTTAGCTTCTCAACAGCTGCTCAGAGCCCACTGAGCATGTGAGTGTCACAGACACTTTCCAAGATGGTGACCCCCTGTGACAAGTTTGAAGTCCTGGATCATTGCTGCTATTGACAAGCTGAAACTTTAGCCTCGTGCAATAAGTTCACTATATAAAACATGGCATTTTTAGCCCTATTCATTTTTAAAGTTTAGTTGCTGTAAAGATAAGTTTTCTTTCATTATGCAAAAAAATGGCTGTTTGCATGGAGGCCTGTAAGATACCATAGAAGGCAGGCCATACACTAGACTGTAGAATTAATGCTGAGTCTGTCTTATGTTTTCTGCAGCATTGCTGAACATTTAATAGATTTATTCGTCTCTAATATTTCAATCACAAGGAAATTTTTTAATTCCCATTTTTTTTCAAAGCTCTTTATAAAGACCATAAATGGGGTCGTTTAATCGCAGCAGATCCCCGTTAGCCCACCGGTGACCTGTAAAAGTTCAGTATTTGCAATTTTTTACAATCCTGGGGAGATTGCTGTTAGAAATTTATTGAGTGCATACCCTCTACACTTTTTGTCCATAAAAAGTTAATAAAAAGGCAAATAATGGAATTGTTAATCTGCAGACAATGGCGAGTGAAACCTAACAAACGCCCGATCGTTTCGGGGGGACGTTTGAGGCCTGACGGATAATGGGATCAGTGATGTCACAATGCAGCTGCAGCCACTTCTCTCCCCTGTGAGTTATTACTTTTGGCTTTTATAAAGGAGCTGTTGTCACATGGAATACACAGTCTAAAAATAGGCAGATTGCCTATCTCCATATCCTGCTGCAGAAGTGAGATGCTAAGCCCCTTATTTATTATTTTAGCCCATCGATGGAATTTCCCAGTTTCTAAAGGTGTCAGAATGCTTGGCTAGTGGAGCAACTCCCAGGCCAGCAGATACTGAGCAACTCATTGAATACTGGTAAGCCTGAATTATTATATGCAAATAGTGTTTAAATAAATATATAATGTATAAAGTGCCCCCCCCCCCCATTGTAAACTATAAGGATATTATAAGAGGAGTTCCATGACCACACAGTATAATATGGTCTATAATATGGTCATATATATATATCTATATATATATAGATATATATATCTATATATATATATACAGTCAGCGAGGCCGCTGCACACACAACCGTGGGGAAAAAATGCCCGGTGCTAACAGAAATCTTATATAGACAATTTCAGAAAAATTCTGTTGCACTCCAGGGACTTGAATAAAAAAATCCTTTATTTGGATCAACGTTTCGACCCCCAATGGGGTCTTTATCTTGATAAACGACGTTGAAACGTCGATCTAAATAAAGGATTTTTTTATTCAAGTCCCTGGAGTGCAACAGAATTTTTCTGAAATTGTCTATATATATATATATATATATATATACAGTATATATATATATACATATATATATACATATCCAAAAGAAGGGGTCCGCACTCTCAGGTCTTATGAAAAATAAAAATGTATTTATTGTAAGCGACTAACGTTTCGGCCTCCTCCAAGGCCTTTCTCAAAGTACTGAATAGTACACAATCAATGCATTAAATACTTAAAATGGCGGGAAAATGAGTCACCTGACGTGGCAATTACATCATCAGAGTGCAACCAAAGCAGTATTATATTAAATAAATGAGCACATATCCACTAACAACAAACCCTGTAATTTTTGTGGTGTAACACCCCTAAAATAGCAACTTAAAAACACGTTAAAAACAAATACTATGTAACAAGTGTAATCTTTCCTTAAAACTTATCCATTGTTACAAACTATCACATAAACATACACTGTTACTAGACATACGCTTGAGTAAAGATGGAAGGTCTGGTCAGGGGTTCAAATCCCTACTAAGTGTGGTGAGCGAAATATAGTACTTAAAACTTCAAGATATAGAAGCAATAAATTGTATATGAGTGGAAAAGGGTCCCCTGTATAGCTCTAATACTGCGGGCTTAATGCTAATTGTCTATTATTAACCTCTTGTGAGTCGGTGGATCTGCTTGGCTGGGAACATCTTAAGGGCCTAATTCTCACCATGTGTGAGTGCTCGCAACCATGGTGTGGTAATTGTAATTACAATATATCATTCACTAAAGAACCCCAGCGTGTCAACTATATATAGCATAGAAGAACTGGTCGCACTCGCAGGTCTTATAGAGAATGAAAATGATTTATTATTCAGGCAAAGAACTGACGTTTTGGCTGGAGCACCAGCCTTTTTCAAACTTCTTTCTGGCATCCTGTTGTTTTTCCTTCTCAATGTAACTTAAGGAGTCACAGTAGGACATGGTTTTTAAATGAGTGATATTCTAAGATCCACCTTTGAAAAAGGCTGGTGCTCCAGCCGAAACGTCAGTTCTTTGCCTGAATAATAAATCATTTTCATTCTCTATAAGACCTGCGAGTGCGACCAGTTCTTCTATGCTGTTATCTTGTCTTCGTTGGACTGCACCCAGGCACCTGTGTTTTTTCCTATATCGTGAGTGCCGTGTCTTCTACCATTTTATATATATATATATAGGTCATGGAACTCCAAGTTGACTTTTAATACCCTCATATTTATATATAGTGAATAAAGTACCCCCTCTTGTAAAATATAAGGATATTATAAGGAGGCCCGAGGAGTTTCATGACCATATGTTTTTTTACAGGTCATGGAACTCCAAGGTAACTTCTAATATCCTCATATTTTGCAACTGGGGGTACTTTATTTATTATAATACACAAGTTTCAGGGAGTCATGTGACAGAAATGACATCAGAACTCACCGTTTATAACCGATGACATCAGAACTCACCGTTTATAAGGATATAATTTACAAGATATTTACGGCTTTTGTGTATTATATATATATATATATATATAGTACCCTCAGGGAATACTTTATTTTACTTATTTACTTAACTTATTCATTATAATACACATGTTTCAGTGAGTCATGTAATACAAATTATATTACTAAGCTCCAACATATTGTAACAGGAGGTAAATATTGGCCTGGGCCCATTAGCAAAGAAAAGTGTAAGGTCCAATGGGGACACGTGCAGGGCCGCTCCGGCCAAGAAGCAAGGTGAGAATTTTGCCTCAGGCGGCATGGAGCGGCCAGTTACCAGCAGCGGCAAAAAGCAAAAAGTAACTTTAAGTGCCTAATTTCCGTTTTTTTTTATTCAGCAGGATTCATATTCGAATCCTTCTGCCCAGCCGAACCGAATCCAAACCCTAATTTGCATGTAAATTGCGTGAATTTTTTTTAACAAAACAAGGAAGTAAAAAATGTTTTCCCCTTCCCCCCCCTAATCTGCACATGCAAATTAGGGTTCAGATTTGGTGCAGTATTCGGCCGAATCTTTCTCGAAGGATTCGGTGATTCGGCCGAATCCAAAATATTGGATTCGGTGCATCCCTAATTAAATAGGCCAAAAGTTAAGAAGCATGAGGGACCCTGACACCTTGACCCACCGGGAGTTTTCCTGGTATTCTGGTGGGACACTGAATGATTGTGTCAAAGGATTGCCCTATTTTACTGAACCCTATTTCTGGCCCTGCTACTGAGGCAAGGGGGTAACGAACCCATCAACTACAACATAGCATCTTCATGTAGCACCATTATTCGAGAGAGTGACAGACTTGATAAGGTTAAAGGGATACTGTCTTGGGAAAGCATCAGTTAATAGTGCTGCTCCAGTAGACTTCTGATATTTCCCAAACCTCTTATCAGATTAGTTGTCCTTCTCTGGACCATCTTTAATTCGATAATGTCTAGTTTGAGCACTGGAGACCAAAACTGTGTGGCATATTCTATGCGGGGCCTTAACAGTGCATTCTGTAAAGTACAAAAAAACCCTTAAAGGGATACTGTCATGGGAAACGTTTTTTCCCCCCAAAATGCATCAGTTAATAGTGCTGCTCCAGTAGATTTCTGCACTGAAATCCATTTCTCAAAAGAGAAAACAGATTTTATTATATTCAATTTTGAAATCTGACATGGGGCTAGACATTTTGTCAATTTCCCAGCTGCACCTGGTCATGTGAATTGTGCCAGCACTTTAGAAGGGAACTGCTTTCTGGCATCCTGTTGTTTTTCCTTCTCAATGTAACTTAAGGAGTCACAGTAGGACATGGTTTTTAAATGATGATATTCTAAGATCTACCAGGCAGCTGTTATCTTGTGTTAGGGAGCTGTTATCTGGTTACCTTCCCATTTGTTCTGTTGTTAGACGTGCCGGATTTGGTGGGTGGTCCCGGAAGCCACGCGGTGCTGGCACCACCCGCCCACATAACCTCTCTAGTGCTCGTGCTCATGTGTGCCTGTATCGGAGCGCCGGGGAACTTTTCAGAAAGCGGCTAATATTTTGCCACCCTAGGCCCGGGTCTTTGTGGCCTCACCACAAATCCGGGCCTGTTTGTTAGTTTACTGGGGGGGTGGAAAAGGAGGGAGATGATATCACTCCAACTTGCAGTACAGCAGTAAAGGGTGACGGAAGAATGACCCAGCTGCCCCAAGTCACATGACTTGGGGCAGCTGGGAAATTGACAATATGTCTAGATCCATGTCAGATTTCAAAATGAAATATAAGAAAATGTGTTTGTTCTTTTGAGAAATGGATTACAGTGCAGAATTATGCTGGAGCAGCACTATGAACTGATGCATTTTGAAAAAACATTTTTTTCCATGACAGTATCCCTTTAAAGCCTAGTCTCCAATAAGGGGGATGGGTCTGGCTGATACATTAGATTCACATTAGACATTAGAAATTGCAGAAATAGAATAGCATCCAGATTCTAGTGCAGAAACACCCAGGAATATAAAAAAAAAAAAAGTTGGGGAACCATTGAGTGAGGAATAGTAAGCATGCAGCATAGAGAGTCTTGGGGTGATTCACTGGAGCAGTACTAGCCAGACAGGCCTACAATGTTCCACCAAGAAAATGTAGGATTAGTACACAGGGGAAAAAAAATGTTCTTCTTCTTCTTTATTTATATAATGTTGACATGTTGTGCATAATTCACGTAAGTCCCATGCAGATACTAGGGTCAGTGTGATCAGAAGTCAGTTTCCCTGCTTGTAGGTCTTTGTAGTGTAACTTCTTACAGGCAGTGCCCTGGTCAGAACTGAACTCATCACCCAATCACTGTAAGGCAGGTGTGCTGCCCCTTCCCAGCCCCTTCAAGTGTTCAGAGTTTGAGTTGTGAATACATATTTCTTCAAGTCAGTGCTGTTTTTATGCCATGGGACAATCCAGGTCAATGCAGATCTTGTACATCCTGGGGGCCATAAAATCACTTGAAGGACCACTTATAACTCTACACAAACCTGCTGAAAGGGCAATCCAGGAGTAAGAGAGGTGGTCTCAAAGTATTTATGACTTGTCTCCTCAATAGTTCATTCCCTGGCACAAATCATTGCATATAACTAATATTATTACATTTATTTTTTTAAGTAATACATTTATTTCAGTCTCCAATTATCATATCTAAAGGGCATGTTCATATAAAGCCCCTGATTTTATTTTAATGAAAGGCTTGACCTAACTCTCCATAACACCAAAATGCCAAGTTCTCACTCTGCATTCTTCTGCCATAGATGACTTCAGGTCATTCTGCAAAGGCTTGTGAAGGCTTGTGCTCCAAGGATCTATGGCTTCAGTCCCCCATAATTAAACATATAGACCCCTGAATGATGAACATTGTTGATGATATGGTGCAAGTCTTGTAAATAACCTACTCTTTCCTTAGCTGCCCAGGTGCAATGTCCCTGGAAGGGTTGGCATGTGTGTATCCTTATAATTATTGCTCTGTTCTAGTTAGCAAATAGATCAGGGTGGTTCATACAGTACAATAAACTCAGGAACAAACTGATGCTTTGCCTCCAGGGATGTACCTGGCATAAATCAAATGGCTCACCCACTCACCTTTTTGTGCCCACATCCTATCCAAACTGTTTATAGGAAAATTGGCATTAAAGTTAGTTTTTCATGGCAGTTTGTCCATAACTGATCCTTTCTACATTTTGCCTCACTACTTCCTGTTCCTCCATCTTTCACGTTGGTGATATGATCATTCCAATGATGATATTCAAGTTTGGATGGCAGATCACAGTGGTGCATTTCATGATGGGACAATCAGAATTCTTGATTTTCATAACCTGGACTTTAAGGGCATTTTTATCCATATATTTTAATCTCCCTCTATTTTTATTTGATATTTATGGAATTAAGAGTCAAATTTTGTTCTTATTCTATCTTTCGTAGATTCTGTTTCAGTCTTGCATAAATGTCCATTGTTTAAATGTTGGTGCTATATAAATAAATGTTAGTAATAAATAAATGGTAATGGCCTTAACTTTTAGTATGTTATAGAATGGCCAATCCTAGGAAACTTTTCAATTGGTCTTACATAGTTACATAGTTAAATTGGGTTAAAAAAAGACAAAGTCCTTCAAGTTCAACCCCTCCAAATGAAAAGCCAACATCCATACACACACTCCTCCATAACAGTGATGGGCGAATTTATTCGGCGAAATTCAACGCTACTAGCGTCCTCTGAACATCGTTCCAGAGCCCAGGGCCGTCTATAATACAGTTCTGCTGAGTTTTCTTGCAGTTATGAACTGCCTTTCATTTTAGAAACTCCTTTGAATGGATCCTGAACTTTTTACAACACTTTTGGGTCTGTCCATAAAACTGAACTTGAGAGAATTAGCAACATCACCATATGGAATATCTTGCTTTCTTTTCTTATAATTGATTTATAGTGATTAACCTTTAATAAAAAAATAAAAAGGTATCTCTCAACTGCAGATCTGTGTTCCCTATCCAACCATAATTAAACAAAGATTGTGCTGCCGTTGCTAGGCCTGGAAATCACATTCTAACATGGGAACCTTTCCAACCAGGCAACTTGTGCTGGAAATACTCGTGGAATTGGAAGCCATATTTGTATTTCATGATGTGAATCAATAAAGAGGAAAGGAGTTTATTTTAGAATTCAGCATACATTATCGGACCAGTAAACATGTGCTTGAAGTTGAAATTTTTTATTCCTTCGAAATGGAAAATAATTACTTTTATTGGGACTTCTTGCTGGTTCTGTGGGCAGTTAATGGTTAGCAGTGCTGCAGGTTTGGATTATGGAATGGCCTGAGTTCAAACAGCAGACGCACATAGGGGAATATGATGACAATTGCATTTACACCTGTGAAACATATTTAGGGCTGTTAAAAAAACAGGCACGTGTGTGAATATGTATACATCTTTCAGTTGCCTCTCTTTTTGTTATCACTTATTACTTGGGGGTCATGACCAGAAATCAACTGCCCTTTTTAGGTTGAGTCTCATGATCCACTTTAATAAAGTTTTAATAACAATTAAAATCACACCACAATGAATTCTAAACCAATTGTTTGGTCACAAGTTAAGAACAAGATTTATTCTTGGTTCTCATTGGAGAACATCCTGCTCTAATGTTACCTCCTGGTATGATTGACGAGACAGAGCAGCCTGGTCCTATAACCTATAGTCATCTATAGAGATTAGAATTAATTCACTCTTCACAGTGCTCAAACAATCCATATGTAGCACCCGTGAGTGGGCTTTAGCTGTGTGGAAATAGTGTGAATTGCTGCCAGTGTATCCCGGGCACCCTGAGGCTATGGGCAACTCCCTGCAACTACCAGCGCTGTGTAGTGGCCCCTTTTTAATCTCCTTAACATCAGATGGATCCAAGTTGACTCCTGGTGTACAGGTCAATCAGGATGACAGTCCAGTTTAAATGCTTCAAACACTTTAGGAAATTCCAAGTAGATCCCTCTTAAAGGAGAATTCAATCCTGTATCAAAAAACCCGATAACCCCCATCCCACGTAGATCCTACCCCCCCCCAGCCTAACTGCCCCCGGGGAAATGTCCTTAACTTTTTACTTACTCCTCGGCACAGATTCAGGCATTAAAGCTCAATGCAGCCATCTTCCGGATCTTCAGTAAGCTGAGACGTAGAACGGCAAAGTGGCACATACGCAGTTGTGCTTGCGCTGCAATGTACAGAAATTGCAGAAGCACCGGATAAAGACACAAAGACCCAGAAAATGGCTGCCTTGAACTCTGATGACTGGATCTACGTTCAGGGATAAGTAAAAAGTTAGGGGTATTTCCCTGGGGGGGGGCAGATAGGCTAGGGGGAGGAGGGAGGGTGGTCTTCTTGGGGTGGGGGTATCTTTTTTTGTTAAAGGGTTGAATTCTCCTTTAAGGGTGGTGATTTCCACCAGCACTAGAGATGCTACAGGGTATCCTTCTTCTTGGCACTTTCCCTGTTCCTGTGCTCACCCAGCTGTGTCCCTGTCTGGCGGCTTGATCACTGCAAGGGTACTAACCCCAACGACTCTCTTTGTTGGAGCCAGAAAGCTGCTCACTAAAATACTCTGCCATTAACTTTTGCTTCTACAGCATCTATTACATACTGTTCAGACCTTCTCCTGTACCTTGGGCTTGTAACAACATCTCAGAGAGATGAGGTCCCACAAAAGATCTTGAGCACATGGGGGGCTAAACCCCTTTGATCTTTTATATGCTGCCACCTAGTGGTTAAATCATAACCTAGACTAAATTCCAGTGAACCCATGAAGGGAGACATAGCTGCCTGGGTATACTAAATTACTGCTTAGGTGTCCAACTACAAAGGGGGAACTGCCTGAGTTACTATACTTATAACTCAGGGTCCCTACGCATATTCATTAAAATTCTGATTTTAAACTCAAATATTCCTGAGACTTAAAAATTCCAAATCATAAATTCGCGTCACATGAGCCAAAAGTTGTCATAAGAATGGTGCCATCTGAACACCACCATGGAGCATGTGAAGTAGGTACTGCTGCCAAGAAGTTACATTGACCACATATCCCACCCTGGACCTCTGTGATATATTTAGCTGGTCTTGGACACAGGAAGTAGCCATGTGCTAGTGCAGTTGTTGCAGAGGTTTACAGTTCAAGCCCACAGTGGAGGTTTGCAGTTCTATATTATTGCAAAGAACCTGGTGGTTATTTGAACAGGACTGCAGATTCAGGGAAGAGTGCAAAGTACAAAACACAGGTGCAAGTGGCTATGGATTTTATACTTTACTCATTGCTCTGCAGTCAGAACCTGTGGTCATAGGTCTATGTGCTCAGACCCAGACAGGGATTAAAATAGATATTAAAATAGATATTGGCAAGGTCCAAACATCCACCCACCAACCCACTAAATAGTGACTCTCTATGGCATCTTACTGCAGCTCTTCTGGTAGTTACCAGATTGCCAGTCAGTCGTCTTCCCCAGTTCACTTTTGTGGGGGCGTTCTGCAGGGTTCTGTACTCGGCCCTGTGCTGTTTGCCTTGTACACTCCCTCTTTAAGAGATCATGGGGGTTATATAATAAACAGCACTAAGTTTGCCCAGGAGCAGTAACCATAGCAACCAATTAGAAGGTAGCATTTGCTGGTTACCTGTTTAAAAGCAAACATCTTATTGGTTGCTATGGATTATTGCTCCTGGGCAAACTTAGTGCCTTTTATTACATATGGGGACAAATATCTTAATTTGCCCTCAAATATCACCTGTTATGTTGTCACCTGTATGAGATCTAGATGCATTTAGACACTCCTCCATTGACATTCAGACCCAAACTGTGAAGTGCCTCCTGCCAATCTCCTCCAGAAAGAACCAACAACACCTCAAACTCAACTTGGCTAAAACTGAGCTCATGGTCTTCCCATCGAAACCTAGCCCTTCTCTTCTTCACCATTACTATTACTTCTAACTGGGGGCCATCTTTAACCAGTCCCTCTCCTTCTCTAATTATATTAACACTACTGCCAAAACCTGATGCTCTTTCCGCAATATTACAAAGATACACCACTTTCTTTCACAAATAACAGACAAAACACCAATCCATGCCCTTATATACCTGACTCCCACCTCTCTCATCTGCAAACAATCTTAAACTCTGCTGCTACAAGGATCTTCCTTTTTGCTCCTAAGAGGAAACCTGTTCAACCCCAGGTCAAATCCTTACAATGGCTACCTGTTAACAATAGCACATAAAGTAAGTTAATGGGTGTGTTTTCTTGTGGGTGTTTATTCTCTGTGACTTTTTTGTCGCAGCAGATTTTTCTGCAGCAATTTTGTGCCGCAGTTTTGCAAAAAAATGATAGATGGTGAAATGCATCATTTCACCACGAATGCATGGCATAGTGAAAAAATGTACCCATCACTATTAAAAACACTTCACTCCTCTGCTCCTCCTACTACAAATCTTCTCTTGTCTCACTTTATGATCCTGCCCATTTCCTCCTCTCCTCTCAGAGCCACCTTCTCTTCACACCATCCACTTTCACCTCTCATCTATAAACCTTTCTATGTCACTGCTCCTTACTTCTGGAATGCCATCCCTGAATTCCTCCTAAGGAGCACACCCTCGATCTATTGAAAAAAGACTCCAATTCTACCTTTGGAGCACTTGAACATTAGTCTAGTCCTCACACTTAAAACAATATCTTAAACCCTCCAATTTGTGCCAGTATGTTGTCCATCCACTTAGAATGTAAGCTCTATGGGGGAGGGACCTCCTTCTTATTGTCTCTCTTACCACATGGCAATTAAGCTCTGGATATATTATTATATTATATTATATATATTTTGTATTTGTGATGTTACTTATCCTCCCTATTGTAAGATTGTACAGCGCTAAATATCCCTACATCACTTTATAAATAAAGTTACATCTACATACGTAGGCTTCCAGCCTCTAGGTCCCTGGTTGATTGAGAGGGATAAAGGGATAATAAAGGGAGGAAGGAAGTAGGAAGGAAATACAGGTATGGTATGTATTATCTCTTCGACCATTTTGCTTACAGACAGACAGGGGCAAAGCTCACCACTAGGAGTTTGATTGGAAGCAATAGCTGAATGTAGAAGGAAACTCTTTACTGTTGCTGCTTGATAGAACACAGACATTACATCTAGTATAATCCCACTATAAAGTGACTTTGTTTACCTGCAAGAGATCCCTGCACTTTCCCAGAATGCTGTTATATTTAGCCGACACTGACACTTCCCCTCTTGATTCCTCTTTTCCACTGAGAAGAGACCCAACGCTGACAGCATTTCCTCACACCTCACACTTTCTATTATGTGCAATTGCTCATCTGTGACCTCTTTCCTGTTCTTTTAATATCGCTTCTGTTGACTGATACCAACAAGGCCATGTATAATCAAGGTGAGGCGTTAACACAATTACACTGAAGGGCCAACAAAAGGAACACAAAGGAGAAAGTACCAAAAAATGCAAAAAAATTAAATAGAAACACTTACAAAACATACAGATAAACACAAATGCAGACAAAGGAAAGCAAAATATACAAACACTTCAAACATGGGGTCGGCGACTATTCTGGTCGGAGGTGTCCATGCTGGTTGCTGGCGTCAAATTCGGATGCGCGTGACCACTGTTCTAAACCGCGCGTTCTGACGTCAGAACGCGCCGTTTATAACGATATATTTTGCAGTCTGGTCCCATAGGGAAATGACTAGACTGTAGATTATAATAATATAAACACAGTAACAACATAAAGTTTTTTTTTTATTAGGGATCAAGTTTTGTTTTCCACGAAAATTCGAGTTTGAGATTTTGGTCAAAACCCACATTTTTGGGTTAAATAAAAAACAGAAATTCGAGATTTATGATACCTCAACCCAGATTTTGCCCGAATCTAAAAATACACCATCTAAAACCTGTTGAGGTCAGTGTCAGGGGGGCCAGTGGCTCCCTCAGGAAGATAGTCAGGATCTTCAGGAGGAAGCCTTCCAGAGAGTCCAAGGTAAAGTACAGTTCAGGGTATTCCAAAGAAATAGTCAAAGTCCAGGCAATAAACGAAAGGCAGCACAGGATCAATGTCAAAGTTCAGGCAGGAATCAAAATCAGGAATCAGGAGTCAGGAAAAAGGTTAATTGCAGGAAAACCTATACTTGGGCGCCATTTTGGCGTCCTGGGCGCCTTAAATATTCAAATTCGGTGCCGGCATTGTGGTAGTGACGCCGGGAAGACAAGATGCACCACCCGGAGATCCGAGCACGGCGTCCGTGACAGTCATGTAGAAATCAGTTTCAGAAGTCCCTTGAACCATTTGAAGATGTTACTAGCCTGCATGATGTTCGTTTTTTTTTCAGAGGGTTTTTCCCATGAAAAACTCGATTAACTTGAGTTTTCGGGTTTTACAAATCAACTCCAGCTTTTCCATTCCAGTTTTTTCTTAATTAAGATAACATTGAGTTGTTACTTAATACGAGTTAATTCGAGGTATTAAAAACTCAAACCTTCGACCTTTGTCGAGTTTGCAGTCTAAGGACGTAGGTATGTTATAGACACATATAGATTTATAGGGTGTAAGCTCTTCGAGACACAGGCCTTATTCCAACTGGTACAACCGAATCCAAAAAATGATGTGACTTTTTGTCACACAAACAAGGAAGTAAAAAATGTTTTCACCCACGCCCTGCTTGTGTGGTTCTCTTTCCCTTCATATGCAAATCATAGTTCAGATTCGATTCGGTATTCGGTTAAATCTTTCACAACGGATTCAGGATTCCGTCGAATCTTAAAATCTGTACATCCCTATCCTAAACAGAAAATTGCCATTTCAAGAACTAAGGACTGCCCCTTAGATCCACAGTGCACAAAAGCAAACAAAACATACATACCCCCAGGACCAGAGTTCTGGAGCCCTACTTGTGGCCCCCCAACTCCCCCTTCCCATGGCCAAACTGTCAGAAGCGTGGCTGTGCGCTTACCTTCCTGGCTATGACGCATCCAAGATGGTATGGTAGCTGCATGGGTTCTGGCGCCAGCACATTGACGTTGGAGCGCAAACGAGTGATGTCACAATGCCATGTTGTGTCACCACATTCAGGAATTGCTAAATTGTATTCCTGGGTCTCTTTAATTCCTAAATGATGGTTTCCTGATTCTTGGCTTGTCCCTGATTCTGTTTCTTGCTGCCTGCCTTTTTGAACAGTTGCCTGAACTTGACTTTGATTACGCCTGACCCCTTTCTGGATGTTGTGAACTTGAACCTTTACCCTAAGCTTCCTCCTTGGTCCAGACGTCCCCCTGCGGGAGCCGATAGGCCCCTTGACACATACCTGTTTCCTTGCGGTAAAGGTAAGGTACAGATTCAGAGTGGAGATTGGTCAGATTGTGGGAGGCTCTAAGTCAGCAGGGTTTACAAGGGCCTGGGCCACCAGGTTTTTTCTCTGGTGTCCCAGTCCAGCCCAACATGACCATATGACTTGATAGGAATGGAAGTGGGGAGCATTAGCTCCTCTGCAGGGCTCAGAACTTTGGGGACTTGGAAAGGGACACACTAAAGGTGGAGGAAGTCAAGGGGGATACAGTTGAAAACATGGAGGACATGAGCTGAAAGGTGAGACTGTGGGCTCTAATGAGCAGTATTGGCACATACCAGTGCTTTTTACAAGATTCAGATCTGGCTGGATACTCAGCCAAACCAAATTCCATCCCAAACCAAATCTCATTCCCAAACTTTTAAGCCACGTGACTTTAAAGCTCTCGAGTATTGCACGTGACACTTTTTATCCACAACTGATTTAATTTTCCGTTTTCTTTCTCAGATTTTCTCAGTAAAATTAGGGTTCATATTTGGTTCAGATTTAACCCAAGTCTTTGGTGGAAGTTACACAATTCGGCTGAATCCAGAAATGTATTTATATGCATCCATAATGACTTGGATATTTATATGTATACAACATTCCCTTTTTCAGTGCTAAGAATCTGTTGGCTCTTTATAAATATGTGTTATTAATAATACAGGTACGGGGCCTGTTATCCAGAATGCTCTGGATCTGAGGTTTTCACAGGTAAAGGGTCTTTCTGTAATAGGGATCTGCATACAATATGTCTACTAAAATTAATTAAACCCAATAGAATTGTTCTGCTTCCTATAAGGATAAATTATATCTCAGTTGGGAGCAAGTGGAAGGTGCTGTTTTATAATTATGGAGAAAAAGGAAATCATTTTTAAACGATGAATTATTTTATTAAAATAATGGAGTCTAAAGGAGATGACCTTCCTGTAATTCGGGAAGTTTCTGGATAATAGGTTTCTGGATAACAGGTCTCATACCTGTATTAGTTCCCTTTGAGGAGCTCGTCTTGTAACCCCTAGGTGGGGATTCTCCCTATCAACCTAAAAATAACCTTTGCAGGGAGCAATGAAGGATATTGTCTATACAAATCAGTCACAAAGGCACGTCTGTTTGCTCTTGATTTATAATAAGCTTCCAGATTTTACATAGACACATATTTAGCTCAACTCTACACATGATCAGGTGCTTCTAATGTAAATAAACTGCCTACATGGCGATGTTATATTCAGTTTGGAAGCTGCCTGGCAATGAGTTCACATTAGTTTAACTGCTTGTTTTTTATTACTGATCAGGATATTTCTGAATATCTTAGCTCCAGGTCAGTAGCTTAAGCGTCTACTGTGGAACTAACTGAAAACAAAACACAAGTATCAGTCTTATCTCTCTCTGTATAAATAGTATAATTAAATATCATGCGCCTCATGCCTGTTCTAAATAAATCAACTGTTTGATTATTGCTTGAATATTTACCCAACAAAGCGTTGCTGTAAATGGCTCACAGCTCTAATTCTGATGATTGAGGGGTACAACACAGGGCATTAGGGTTGCTTCATATGTTTGCAAAGTGGCTTTCTCTGATTTGTGATGGGGGCGAATTCACAGCGAATTCCTGAGATTCGCCACCGGCGAATAAATTCACGAAATGCCAGTAAAAATTCAACTGGCGAAAATTTGCCGTAGTCTTGTTTTGGATGCGGGTGTCCATTTTTGGATGGCGGCTTCAGTTTTTTGGATGCCGGCATTAGATGCCAGCAGCGTTTCGCTAATTTTTCACTGTTCTGCGAAAAGCCACAGATTTCATCCATCACTATCTCCGATGATATTAGGGAGGTTGTCTGTGTTAAGCATTGGCTTATCCTATAGGCAAGTACCTAGAACATGGATCCTCAGCCTTTTTTATCCCAAGTTATATGTAAAAACCAAAGTTAGAGAGCAACATCAGCATGCAAAAAGTCCCTGGGGGTGCCAACTATGGGCTGTGATTGACTACTATGTGGACTGACAACTTACAGAAGACTCTATTTGGCAGAACACCTGCTTTGTATTCAACCAAAACTTGCCTCCAAACCAACCAGCAATTGAAAAATAAGCACCTGCTTACTATAGTTCTCTGTGATACCTACATTCAGGTGATAGTACTCAGAAGCTGCTGGGATCACAGACAAGTGTCTCAGATGCCTCTTTCAAAACAGTGGCCAAAAATATCATAATCGTGCATATTTTACCTTAATATGTTTTGGTAATCTAATGTACCACAGAAAAGGTAAACAATACCAGTAACAATTTTTGTAGAAATCACAGATCTCATGAACAGGAAAAGGAAATGTAAAGGAAAGTCACACCATGACCTTGTTCATTTTGTGCATGCATCATCTTGCTGGTATCAATCACCTTCTTAAGTTGTAGGTAACATTGTTACCTAATAAGTTAGGTTGAAAAAAACACACATCCATCAAGTTCAAGCTTTTATGTCTTTATATAACCTGCCTAACTGTTAGTTGAGCAAAAAGAAGGCAAAAAAATCCTTCTGAAGCCTCTCCAATTTGCCAGAGGGGAACTCCAAAATGGCAATTGAACCAGTCAAAGTATGGACGCCCACGTAAGTTGGAAGGACCTACTGCTAAATCAAGCATTAAAGAGATTATTAATTGATCCCCTTGTATATTTTTCATAGTTATCATATCCTCTTTAAGCGCCACTCAGTGTGAACATCCCCAATTTGGCCAGTTTTTCTTCATAACTGAGATTTTCCCTACCTTTTACAGCTTAATTGCCCTTCTCTTCAGTTCAATAATATGGGGCATGTACCCTAATAACTAGGGATGCACCGAATCCAGGATTCGGTTCGGGATTCGGCCAGGATTCGGCCTTTATCAGCAGGATTCGGATTCGGCCGAATCCTTCTGCCTGGCCGAACCGATTCCGAATCCTAATTTGCATATGCAAATTAGGGCCAGGGAGCTAAATCACTTGACTTTTTGGCACAAAACAAGGAAGTAAAAAATGTTTTCCCCTCCCACCCATAATTTGCATATGCAAATTAGGGTTCGGATTCAGTTCGTTATGCGGCCAAATCTTTCGGGAAGGATTCGGGGGTTCGGCCGAATCCAAAATAGTGGATTCGGTGCATCCCTACTAAAAACAGCATAAGTATATATATTAAAGTTTTTCAGTGGAGCTCACCCGGCTGTTTGTGCTTCTTTCCTCTCCTGGGGGCTGCTCTTGCGGGAAGTCGGCAACTCCTTACCGGTCAGTCAATTCCTCCATATGCCCACTCTCTAGCGCTCAACGGAATCACGGAAAGGCACAGTGATATTAAGATTAATGCGGCTTTATTATACACACCAACAGCATGACAGATAGTGGGATGGTGAGAGTGCATGTACCCTAATAAGTCTGGGGCATGGGCACCAGGACCCAATACATTGAATGTCTTTTGATTTCAAAAGCCGGTTTATAAACAGTCAGAACTCAAAAGAAATGTTCATCTTAAAGTCGTGAAAATATAATTTTTGAGTCTAGCAGAACAGATGGTTTCTAAGCAAAGCTCTGTACAGGTCACAACAGCCTTTTGATTGGTTTTGGTTGAAAGCAGATGCTATTTAATACTTCCATGCTATGTGAAATCTGATAGATTTTTTAAAATAGTCTTAAGAGCTTTGCACACGCTTGTTCCTAGATATGAAGAGAATGTCCGATGACATAATGTGGGTACGTTGTCTGTCTATCAACATGTGCATAAAATCAGGGATAATATTAGGGCTATGATACTGCTCAGGCACAAAGAATGTTTGCTGAAAGGATAGTGATAAAGTAAAATACACCTTGTCTATGTGTAAGATTAATACTTATTGTGATGTTTTCTGGTCTTTTCAGAATTGAAGACATTTCATAGGGAAGTCTTTGAAGCTATTAATACGGTTAGTAAGAGAGTACATGGCAAAGAAACAATGAAATGTTGAAGGAGTTAACAATCCCAACTGTGGGGATGTGATGTCCTGGATCTCCAGTCTATAGCAGTGATCCCCAATCAGAGGCAGCAATATGTTGCTCACCATGGATGTTGACCTTAAAGCAGTTGCCTAGTATTTTTGAATTCCAGGTTTGGAGGCAAGTTTTGGTTGCATAAAACCAGGTGTACTTTCAAACAGAGCCTCCTGCAGGCTTCCAATCCACACAGGGACTACCAAAAAGTCACAACTCTTGGGGGCTGATTTACGAAATTCACGTGAAATGATCGAAGTTCGATCGAATTCGATCAAATAACGATCATATGCATATCGTATATTCAATTTTGGCCTCTTTGATCATCGAATATCGAATAGATCGAATGATCGGATATTCGATAATTCGATCATTCGATTATCGAAGGAATCAAAATTTTTAATTTATTCGACTGCCTACTTCGCCAGATTGAACCTACCAAATTGTAATAGAAGCCTATGGGAAGCTCCACATAGGCTTCTGAGGCTAAGTCCTGCTCGAATACCATTCGTACGATTGGAGCGTTCGATCATTCCACTCACGCCCAAGATTCTTTGTGAAAGTTGTGTTGAGAGCTATTGTTCAGACCCTTCCTTGAATACTTTTGTGAGTGATGAACTAATGTGGGGAATGGCATGTACCAGGTTTAATGTGTCCAACTTCTAGACCAGTGATCCCCAACCAGTAGCTAGTGAGTAACATGTTGCTCTCCAACCCCTTGGATGTTGCTCCCAGTGGCCTCAAAGCAGGTGCTTATTTTGCAAGTTTTAGTTGCATAAAACCAACTGTACTGCCAAACAGAGCCTCCTGTACACTGCCAGTCTACACAAGGGCTACAAAATGGCCAATCACAGCACTAATTTTGCACCCCAAGAACATTTTTCGTGCTAGTGTTGCTCCCCAATTCCTTTTACTTTTGAATGTTGCTCATGGGTTCAAAAGGTTGGGGATCCCTGTGTCACGCTGCGCTCCCTACCTGCCCAGCGCAGCGGGGTCTCGATGCGGTCCCTACCTTCCCGACGCGGCGGATCCAAGATGGCGGCGCCCAGGACTCCACGTGGGCGCAAGGACTCCGGCGCCGGAGCGCCGGCGCGATGACGTCACACGCTATGGCGCCAAATTCAAAGTTAAAAGGACGCCGGAGACCCAGGTTCAATGCCCGAGTATAGCTCAACATTGCTATAGTGTTCCTGGGTCTCCTAGCCTTGTTATTGTTTCCTGATATCCTGTTATTGATCTTCTGCCTGTTCCTGGACTTTGAAACCTTGCTGCCTGCCTATTTGACCCCTGCCTGGACCTGACCTTGTTACTGGATTTTTCCCTGAACTGTACTTCGCCTGGACTCGCTGGAAAGGACTTCCTCCTTGATCCTGACTACAACCCCCCCGTGGGTGCCAGAGGCCCCCGCTGACACCCTGTTCTAGACCAAGGGTCCACAAACTTTTTCTTTTACCTGTGAGCCACATTCAAATTTGAAAAGAGTTGGAAAGACACATAAGCATAAAAAAGTCCAAGGGGTGCCAAATAATAGGATGTGATTGGCTATTTTATTACCTATGTGGACTGGCAGCCTACAGGAGGCTCTGTTTGGCAGTACACCTGCTTGTTTATGCAACCAAATCTTGCCCCCAAGGCTGGAATTGAAAAATAAGCTCCTTGTTTGAGGCAACTGGGAGCAACATCCAAGGGGTTAAGGAACAGCATGTTGCTTGAGAGCCACTGGTTGGGGTCCCCTGATCTAAACTATTGGTTCAAAACCATTTTTACACCCAGATATCACTTGCCTGCCAGAGACAACACTTGTGTCTTAATCATTTGAAACATCACTACCAACATTACCAGTAGTGATGGGCGAAACGGGCGCGTCTCGCTTCGCCGAAAAATTTGTCGTTTCCGACGCGCCGCATCATTTTAGGTGCGCCGCGTCAAAAACAACGCGCGACTCATTTTTGCGCGGCGAATTTTTGTTGGCGAATTTTTTTGCCCGTTTCGCGAATTTATTCGCCAGCGGCGAATCGCGTGAATTCGCCGCAAATTCGCCCCTGGCGAATAAATTCGCCCATCACTAATTACCAGCATTATCATTAGAGTTACAGCGATGCATGTTTAAATTGTTAAAATAACAATTGGAATGCAATTATTTGCCATTTTGGTTTTGTGGCCTATATGTATGTTTCCTTCCAGTCTTGACCCTCCTTATATCTAGTTGTTTTTTTTCCTCGGCAGTCATTTTATTATCACATTCCACATGATCTTGTTTCAAAATCCTTGTTATTTTCCTAATTTCGCTCTCTGTGGTTTGTTGGATTTCATTAGTAAGTTGGTAGAGACCAACAATCTTTTTCATTGTGTTTATTACTTGCGAGTCTGCAATTTCTCCAGAAGTATTTCCACCCCTAGTGGTCATATCTACATGTTAGTCATCCTATAGCTGTTCATAGAGAATTTTCGGGCTTTGCGTACCAAAAGCAAGAAATCTTACAGCTTTTATTAAAATGTATAGGTACCAGTAAAAAGTCATGTGACGTTCTTTTCAAGCCCCGGGTCTTGAAGATATGGCTTATACTTTAACCTTTGTTAAACTAAAAAGATGAGCATTAATTGGAAAAAGGCATATTTTTCTACTAGTTTACTAGTTTATAAATCTCATCACTGTGAGCTCGGCTTCCCAGTAGTCCTATATTTCTTTTATATACGCTCAATTAAGGATGCCAATGGCATTAATTTGACCCCTCGAGTTTAGCTACGAAATAATGGAGGTGTTCTTTTGATAAATGCTCTTAAAGATCCCGATAAAGATTGTACAAGTTTATTTGTGAGAAACCTCCAAAAATATTAAGTGGAAGATTTTTCACTTGGTTGGTGCTTGTGAGGCTCCTATCTAAAAGGTTTCATGTCAGTAAGTCAGAGCGCTCATTAAAAGATTTTGATCCGACAATAAAAAAACTGTAGACATTCTGTTTTGTTTAACAAATGTTAATGACTGGAAAAAGTATCTAGTTTGTCAGTATGGGAAAATGGGAATCTGTGCTTCTTATTAAGAAAGGGCTCCCAGAGAGCTTTTAATATCTGAATAAAAGTGGGATTCAGTGGAAATTAAGAAATTGAGGAATTGGTCAACGGAAGTCTTCGAAATGATCCATCCAAGTCAACTTAATGGAACTTCTCAGTGACTTCTATACCCTTATGTTTTAAAATAGGGGGGACATTGTTTTTTAAATGTTACCCCACTACGCAATTGCCTATGGAGCTGCAGCTGCAACTATAGGAAAGTGCAAGTTGTATTATTGAACTCAGGTATGGGATTAGTTATCCGAAAACCCGTTATATAGAAAGTTCAGAACAATGGAAAGGCCATCTCCTATAGACTCCATTTTATCCATATTTATAAAAATGATTTCCTTTTTCTCTGTAATAATAAAACAGCACTTTGTACTTGATCCCAACTAAGATATAATGAATCCCTATTGGAAGCAAAACCAGCCTATTGGGTTTATTTAAAGTTTATATGATTTTCTAGGAGGTAATATATGAAGATCCAAATTACAGAAAGATCCATTATACATAAAGCCCCAGGTGCAGAGCATTCTGGATAACAAGTCCCATACCTGTACCATTAATAAACAGTGTCTATATGTACCTCCACCTTTGCCCAACTGCAACTGCCATTGTAAACATTCAATAATGCGGAAAACCCGTTATCCAGAAAGCTCAGAATGGCCTTTCAGAAAGGCCATCTCTCATAGACTCCATTTTATTCAAATAATCCACATTTTTTAAATAGTATTTCCTTTTTCCTCTGTAATAATAAAACAGGTCCTTGTACTCGATCCCAACTAAGATATAATTAATCCTTATTGGAAGCAGAACCGCCCTATTGGGTTTATATATAATATTAACATGGTGTTTTAGTAGACCTAAGGTTTGAATATCCAAATTACATAAATATCCATTATCCATAAAGCCCCAGGTCTTGAAAATTCTGGATAACAGGTTCCTAACCTGTACTCCAGCATTATTCTTCAAGAATGGTAAACAATGCAATTATTGTGATACTGCAGAAAATCTATTTGTCATTGTTCAAAGTGGACTTTATATACAAGGTTTAGCCAAATGAATGTCCTTATCTCCATTCTGGTGCATTACTTTATCAACTACATAAAAAACACACAGAATTTTATGTGTACAGCCATAGTGACCAACATTCTGCTTATCTGTTTTTACCTGTAGATTTCACTAACTAAGTCAATCAGCTGTTAGGCATTAGTTGGGCAATATTTTTACTCACACACCCATGAGTTATGAAATTCTCTAAACCCGCCCTGTAAATTGTTTGACTTTGATTTAATTCCACATAAAACCATTGATTTGCCTAGTATGGCTAATAGAATCCACCTACACTAAGATCTATGCCAAAAAATAATGTTCCTCTGATGACCCTCAAATCTCTCCTAATATTCAACACTACAGTATTTGACCACGGTAGGACCCATACCTTTTTCCAAATTTTCCCACTTATTCCAGTGGATTCACTGTTCATTCAAAAGTATATCATGTATAGGGTTTTCAGTTCTTTTGAAACTGTGACATCATCTAAGTGATCACCGAAAAGCTAATATTAGGTTGGCCAAAAATGTACATGAAATACTCTAGCCTGGGAGTGCATGAGGCAATTATACCAGTTGGTGCACTTTGGCAACAATAATATAAATGCAAGTTATACACTAAATGGCTGTGTGTTGGGAGTTTCCTTAAGTGAGAAGCATCTTGGGGTTTTTATGGATAACAAGTTGTCTAATTCTGGGCAGTGTCATTCTGTAGCTACTAAAGCAAATAAAGTTCTGTCCTGCATAAAAAAGGCATCAACTCAAGGGATGAAAACATAATTCTACCTCTTTATAGATCCCTAGTAAGGCCTCATCTGGAGTATGCAGTGCAGTTTTGGACTCCAGTCCTTAGGAGGGATGTAAATGAGCTGGAGAGAGTGCAGAGACTAAGTGCAACTAAACTGGTTAGAGGGATGAGGGAAGACTTAAATTATGAGGGGAGACTGTCCAGGTTGGGGTTGTTTTCTCTGGAAAAAAGGCGCTTGCGAGGGGACATGATTACACTTTACAAATACATTAGAGGACATTATAGACAAATATCAGGGGACCTTTTTACCCATAAAGAGGATCACCAGAGGCCACCCCTTCAGACTAGATGAAAAGGACTTTCATTTGAAGCAGTGTAGGTGGTTCTTCACAGTGAGGACATCGAGGTTGTGGAATGCACTGCCGGGTGATGTTGTGATGCTGATTCTGTTGATGCTTTTAAGAGGGGTTTGGATGATTTTTTGGACAGACATAATATCAAAGGCTATTTTGATACTAAATTCTACAGTTAGTATAACTATGAGCATATATGGTTTGTGTTTGAAAGAGTGGAGGTGTGTGTGTGTGTGCGCAGGGTTTTTAATTTGGAGGGGTTGAACTTGATGGACTTTGTCTTTTTTCAACCCAATTTAACTATGTAACTATGTAACTACGTATCTATCTATCTCTCTCTGTCATCAACAAATTGTCTGATTTGACCATTCTGATCAGATCACATCAGGTACCTGTGCAGGTCCTCTGGGAGAGAACTGAATCTTTAGCTCAATGGGTTCATCACACTTGTAGCTTTTTGAGCCAAAACAATCAAGTCTATGTTTTTGACCCCATACATGGGCAAATCAGCTACCAAGCTGGTCACAATGGTTGGCAGTCAGCCTTTCTTAATGCCTTATGTTGAGGAATGTCTGGTTAACCCTTTTCAACAAATTGTATACCTCTATGACCCATCAAGGTTGGAATCCCATTAGGTTACGGAGCTATAGAACCTAAGGGCATTGGTCTCAGTACTCACCCATTATTGCTTCCTGTTGTTTTACATGGGGAAAAAAGGAGATTGCCTGGTACCTACTACTACTGCTGTTGCACTGGGCCTCTGGACAGGAAGAACTTTTTATCCACTTACATTCTGTGCCAGCAAAACTAAGAGAAACTAAATAAAGACAGGTGTAAAACACTTAAAAAACGGCATGCCCTTCATGTTTTTGGAAAATGCCCGAGGCACTATAGAGCTATAGAATTTCACTCTATTGAATCCCCCTCTGTTTGTGACTGTGCTTGGTTGCCTGTGCAGAGTAACTAAAAGGAATATTTCACAGTTTCTTTTCTGCATCGTTTTCATTGAGGCCAAGCTCAGCTGGGAAACAGTTTTCTTTTCTATGTATGAGAATGGAGATCAAGGATTTGACCAAACCGCCTTTTATAATGTTACACAAACAAAGTCAAAACACAGCGAACAGACCGCTCAGACTTGCACCATGCCTAATTGATTGCTTGTGACATTGCTAATATTATTCTGAGTTGTGATACTCGCCTAGAAGAATTCCAAAACAAACAACAGAAAATTGTACAACTTCAACTGTGAAACCTCATTCTGGTTTTGGACCGAGCATTTCACATTATATGGTCAAGAGCTATGCCAGTTAGTTGTAAAAATGATATTATCCACATACAACCTATTGTGAAAAAGAATATGTACTCCAGAACACCAGAATAGACAAACAAATGGTTACAATGAGACAAAGGCCCAGTATGTATTTGCTCTTGTCTGCCCATGGTATTACCATTTCAGGGGTTTTGAAGGTCATCCATCCTTATGTCAGAGACAAGCTTGATGCAGTTGGTAGATTTAATAAGAGGTAGTCAATTGATGGCTGCTTAGCGTGACTGTGGTGCATGCCCCAGAATAGTCAAAATGTTGTCTTTCTGAACCTGGGAAGACACTTGGTCCTATGGTGGAGAAAATAGTTGATCCAGGACAATTTTTTGGGAGGCCAATAAAAGGACAACCATTTGGAAGTTTTAGCCTTGAGTAAATTACGGTAAATTTAGCCCCTGTGTAAAATGTATATTGAATCAGTACAATTCTTAATGAATCAAACGCAAGTTGAATGTAGGACTGACCAGACCAGGGATGATATAGTTGTCCAGCTTGAATATATTGGAAAATATGGACAAACAATCCCTGTTTTGTTTAAAGTAGAGGGAATTTTTAATGGGGTTATGTAATAAAAGGCACTAAGTTTGCCCAGGGGCAGTAACCCATAGCGCCCAATCAGCAGGTAGAATTTACTAGTCACCTGGTTAAATGCAGGCATCTTATTGGTTGACATGGGTTACTGCTCTTGGGCAAACTTAGTGCCTTATATAAATAATGTCTTAATGTCCTTAACATATTGATAATGTGTGAGTGCAGAGGACCTCTTTGTCTGTATGAATATTGTGGTCACAGCCTCATTACACCACCAACTAATAGTTTAAAATATTGCCTTCTACCATCAGCCTGAAAAAGCCCCAAACTTGAATGCAATATCATTTTAATGATGGGAATCCCATCTTGATTTTTGGCAGTATTTTTTCTTTTAAATTAAAACATCACTTGCCTTCCAATTCCCAGAGCAGGAAAAGATCCTCTAATCTTAATTTAAATAAGACAGTTATTCAATGGTAATATAAAAAACATTGGGTTGCCAAGTTGTAAAGGACATTAAGAAAGTTAATAGGAAATATTAGATGACTTACATTTGAAGTACAAAAGCAATAAACAAAGGTATAATTAACTGTGCAATGAAGGAAGGCTTTTTTTTTAAAGGAAGTTCTAAACCTCAAATATCTGTTTGGGTAGGCTTGCTGACTGTCAGGAAAACTCTTTGAATTGAAGAATTTCCTTGATTTTTAAAAATATTTTTAATATTATTATTTTTAATTTCCATACCTTTATTTCAAAAGCCCCAAAGGTCTGAACAGAGAAGCACCCTTTGTCTTCTCTTACATGGGCAATGTAAAAGGAATTTTGTTTGAATACATAAATAAATAGTTGAAGGATCACACACATTAGGACATTGTCCGCAAAATCATCTACCATTTTCTGCCATTGCTTTTGTCACTTGGAAATGTGGCAATATGGTTAGAACCATTGATTGTGAACCTCTGCCCTAGCCAATAAAAAGGCATTTGGGGTCAGTTACTGTGAACCCTGATGCAAATGTTAGAGCACTGAAGAGTGCAAAAGTGGACCCTTAGCTTTTCTTCTAAAACACTAGTACAAGATCCATTGTGGCCTGCATATGCTGGTAGCCCCTAACTGTCATGCAAGAAATATGCAAGCCTGAGAATGGGTAGGGGTGGAAGAGGGTGCACCTAAGTGCCATATTGATATGAAGAGCATAAGGGAGAAAAACATTTTCTGCACGTAAAGCCCATTTTTGTGGCCACACCCACTAATTACCATGTTCATTCTACAAAATTTGGCAGGTTATGAAAGTTTGAAAATATTTCTCCTTATCTAAACTGTTACAGTTACTTATTCTCTTATTTCAAAATTGTTACAAAGTATATTAGTTGCACCTCTTAGCTGCTCTATTTCTTTTTCTGGTTGTTCAGTGCAGAGAAAATAGGGACTTTCCAGTACAACTGAGGAACTGCAAGTTGAGCTCTCAAAAGAGCCACCGTCCTTCTGAAAAAGGGACAGTTGGGAGGTATGTTAGAGATCGGAAAAGTGCAGGATGTGGAGAACACAGTGGGGGTCATTTATCAACACTGGGCAAATTTGCCCATGAGCAGATACCCATAGCAACCAATCAGATTGCTGCATTCATTGTTCTACTTGCAGCTGGCTTCAAAAAGCTAATCACTGATTGGTTGCTATAGGTAACTGCCCATGGGCAAATTTGCCCAGTGTTGATAAATGAGCCCCAATGTCTGTCTTTAGGGACAAAGGCCAACACTCTGGTATTAAGAGTGGGGGTACAGTTAGGGCTAGATGGTGACTGCAGTACAAGATGGCAACTTTATATATGTGTTGTTGTTGTTAAAGAGCAACTTCTATGGCTAAATGACAGCTGGAAGTTATTGAGGTTGCTAGAAGTAGCTGGGTGCCATCATTTATATAAGGTAGAACTGCAGGACCTTCCTCTGTTGTTAGTACAGTTCTACCTTGTATTATTCATGACACCCAAGAAGGTTTTATGGCCATAGACCCCATCAATGTTAAAGATGGCTGTTCGTTTGTGTTATGTCTCAGCAAAGGGAGATATTGCATGGAAGAATGTTTGATGCACTTGTTGGGATAATACTTTGCACACAAGGGTTTCTAATTAATATTCTTGGAGTCTAAAATATCTACCAATTATTATTTCATTTCCATTTTGGAATTTACATTCAGTCCCTACTGGAATAAAGTGACCACATGCCAAGTGAAAATCCGCTCATTAGTACGTTTCAGCTCTGTTTTTGTCATCAGGCCGTCTTCTTCTCTTGTTCCAAAGTAATGTCAGCAGAGGAACTCTAATATTTAATTACCCTCAAGAGCACGGTCAGTCAGCCTGTGGCTTTCCAGCTGTTTCTAAGCCCACGTCCCAGGATGATGGTACTTACAGTTCAGCAACCGATGTGGTGGTCATTGCTGAGGTTGCAGTTGAAGGGGGTCAACTCGAAATGATGCCAAGAATGAATGGAAATTCTTAAATGGTGTCGTTTATTTTGTACTCTTTCTACTTGAAGTTGACCCTGGACATAAACCGTATGTGGAGATCATCACTCATGTCTCGAGATGACGGAGAACTTTTCACAGCCAACTGACTGAAATCATAGTGAAGAACGAGAGAACATGTGACAAACGCGTGTAAATGAAACCATTATTCACATGGTGCTCAAGCTGCCAGTAATAATAGGTTTATTCTGGTGAATTCATCAGCTTTTATCCACAGCCTTCTTTTGGGAGATCTATTATGGGGAAGGGATGCCAAATTCTCTCTTCAGGTACTTTGAAATGAATAATCAACCTGAATATAGTATCTGCAGGGGTCTCAGGGGACACACCACCTGCCTGTCCACAAAACCACAGTCATGAAAGCAAATATGGGTGGAGAGTTGCAGATGAACATACTTTCTAGTGTGAAAGAATAACTATATATATATATATATATATATATATATACTCTGTATTTCAGTTGGTGGGGGATAAACCTGCCTTTGTTAGACTGATTAAGAGATTGCTTCCCACCGAAACATTAATTTTGTGGTCACACGCTGTCGATCGTAATATATATACGGAAAACACCGTAACTGAGTTAAATATACTTGACTTCTGGTCCTATACTTTCTCTGTGTTACCCTCAGGGAATGATCACCGCCCCAAGATCGCAATCAATCACTCTGTAATCTATGGGTGAAACAGACTGGAAGGTAGGGATGTGGTTATGAAATGTGAGAACAGGAACTGACCTTGCCATATCTACTAGGGGCTACGTATGTCTATTAACTTGTAGTGTTTAATACATTTTAAATATTTTCTTTGCTTGAGCAATTAGTGCAAGGAAGGGCAGAAGTCTGGTTTCGCTTATACAGGTGTCGGACCTGTTATCCAGAATGCTAGGGACCTGGGGTTTTCTGGATAATGGTCCAAAACATATATAGTTAAGTGGGAGCACTTACCGGCATGCGCTTCCAGCGTGCTGCTACGTGTCAGCAGTAGAAGTCCAATGAAACAATGTAACACGGAGCACCACTGGAGCAAATAGATAAAAAATCCTGAGGAAGTGGCGAGAAGCCATGAAAGGTGTTGAGTAGCCGCTATTTTTGTCCTTGCACACTCCTTAATATGGATGTTTTTTAAATGGATCCAATAAAGGCTTGATTTTTAATCTATTTGCTCCAGTGGTGCTCCGTGTTACATTTTTTCTGGATAATGGGTCTTTATGAAATTTGGATCTCCATACCTTAAAGTGGACCCGTCACCCAGACACAAAAATCTGTATAATAAAAGTTTTCAAATTAAACATGAAATCCAATTTAAAATTTTTATCAAACCATTCATAGCTGTTTTAAGCTCATTTAAAAATCTCAGCTGTCAATCAAATATTGTCTGCCACTCCTCTATGCCTTAGGCATAGAGGCGGGGCAGATAATTACTTTCACTTTCCATTCAGCACTTCCTAGATGTCACTGCTCCCCACACATTCCCCCAGTTCTCTTAACCATTTAATTGTGTAGCCAGGACATGGGGATAGACATCGGGTCCCCCATTCTGATGCACAAACAAGATTCTGAGATGATACAAGGCTTGTCTTAATAACAGTGTCCACAAAATGGCTCCTGCCTGCTTGTTATAATTATGAATTCCCAGACTGAAGAAAACAAGATTAAAATAATTTACATAGTGTAATTAATGTTCATTTTGCTGATAAAATATGATTTTGAATATTTTGGGGTGACGGGGTGGTTCACCTTTAAGTAAACGTTGGGTATATTGTAGAATGGCTAATTCTCCATTGATCTACATTTACATTTCTTATAGTTTTTGAATTATTTGCCATCTTCTGATTTTATAAAAAAGGGATCACTGACCCCCATCTAAAAACAAATGCTGTAAGGCAACAGATTCATTTCTTTTGCTACTATTTATATTTTATTACTCGTCTTTCCAGCCAGGCCCTCTCCTACTCATATTCCAGTCTCTGATTCAAATCAGCAGCTCCAATACCACCATTAAGCACTGAATTTCTAATTAAATGAATTTTCACCCCTGGCATCTATATTATGGGCTCCCTTTGCCTATTCAGCTTTGCCTAAGACGCCATTGTATATCAATAAAGTACCAATCACCCTTACTTCTTCTGATAATACATCTATTATATTACAATATTCTAACATGAAGCCAGAGAGAGAGGATTGAACAGGCAAGTAGGAGCCCTGTAAGCAGTAAGCATAGGAAGTTTACAGTATAATATAGAAATATATTATTATCCTTTTGGTTACATAGCACCAATGATGGGCGAATTTATTCGCCAGGGGCGAATTCGCGGCGAATTCCCCCCTGGCGAATAAATTCGCGAATCGCCAGCGAAATTTCGCTTAGCGAAAATTTGCCACAAAAACGAGTCGCGCGTTGTTTTTGACCTGACGCGCCGGAAACGACGCGCCAAAGTTGACGCAACGCACGTCAAAAGCGCCCCGCGACTCGTTTCGCAAATTTTTCGCCAATTCGCGAATTTTCTTTTTACAGAAATGATAAACCATTCACATCCGTACCTGCCCAGTGGAGTTTATAATCTAAGGTCCCTATCACATTTATAATTTGAAGTGTGGGTTTAAATAATTAACAAATTCTCTACCATCAGTTTTGTTGAAATGGGAAGTGAACATTTTATAATGAGCAGGATGTTACAATTAGCCGCCCTAATTTCTCCGTGTTTGCTTTTCGTGTTAATTGTTCCTATTTAATTGCTGCAGTATGAATTAAAAAGTAAAGAATTACAAGAGGAAATGGCATTCATTTGTGTAAATGGTTGGTGGGGGTGGAGAGCTCTGTTTAAACATTCTCGGGATTAAAATATTCAGAGATGATTTCCACAAAGGCGACATTTCAAGTGCCGTCATTCCAGAGATAGGAAAACAGACAAGGCATTGTTTTAGTTCAGCCAACTGTCTTGCAAACAGGTATTCTCTTGCAGATATCATACATTCGACTTCCTTACAGGATAATATATATTCTACATTACACATAATAGAATTCATTGCAGGAACCAGGACTCAATATATAGGGGTTAGTGATGGGCGAATCTATCCCCGTTTCGCCGAAAAATTTGCGAATTTCCAGCAAAATTCGCGAACTGGCGAAAAATTTAGCGAAACGAGTCGAGGGACTTTTTTGACGCGCGTCGCATTGTTTTCGACGCTCGTCGTGTCATTTGCGATGCTCTTCACGTCATTTGCGTCGTGCGTCAATTTCGATGCGCAACTCGTTTTTTTTTAACACCAGTGAATTTTCGGCAGCCAAAATTTTCACTGGCGTTTCGCTAATTTATTCACCGTCTGAGAATCGCAGTAATTCGCGCCTGGCGAATAAATTCGTCCATCACTAATATTGGTTCATTCATTGTATCAATGATCCTGTTCAAACAGGGGCAGAACTTCTTGTATGGAATCTGGTTGGACACCAAGGAGTAACATTCCAGCCTGGTATTTTCTGTATATACAGAAAATCCAGACTTCAATACCACAATTTTTTTGCAGGGTATTGACGGGCCCAGTGTAAATGGTGCCAAAGGCACACCCTGCCCTTGATCGCCTCCTGGATTGAAGGGTAGTTGGGGAAATGCGGGGACCTGTGATGTAATGCACAATGGATACATGATGGTGACAAGATACCCCCTATTACCATTTTGCATTACATCACCAGGCAGTTTTAAGGGTAGGACAGGGCCTGGGGGACACCAGGAAAAAAACAGAGTACCCCAGCTCTGCATCTTGGGCACTACACCTTTACCTCACCCCAGTCCCAATCCTAAACAGGGACGGGCCAAGGTAGTCAGGCACCCTAGGCAAGTTCCAATCAAGTCTCTTCAGCGAGATGCATTACTGCTCCCCTCTAATGCACACAGCAGGTCCTCTCTGCCAAATCGATCTTGCTTTTGTAATGACTGACTCTGACTGACGTCTCCCGCCGGCCCTGCAGCCTACTACTCATGCGTGTCAGAGCATCAACGTGCCAGCGTGGAACTGGAAGGCGCCAAGTCACGCTTCAGAGTGGGGGAGCCTGTACAGATACACCAGGCTAAAACAAACCCCAGAGGGGGGTGGGACATGCACATTTTATAAAGTATAATGACTTTAATAAAGGCAAACAAGTAAAGTGAACTGAAAAGAAAAAAAAAATTCCCCTGAGAAGTGCGAACCCATTGATTGCACCCTACAAGATAAGATAAGGTACACTTGGAGGTTGGAGGGAGCAACTGGCATGGGATCTCATAGGAGGAGAGGGTTGATGCTGTGGTGAGGGGCCTGGTGGATATGTAGGCATCTGAGGCAGCAGCCCTGAGGAACCTCAGACCCCACAGTCTGTTGAACACCCCTTCTGTTTTGCACCCTAGACACATGCCTCTATTGCCTACCCCCAGTTTGGGACCTGTTGCAGGAGGCAGATGCAGGTGAAGACTACCCTTTATTTAGATTGTACATAAAATACAAATATACTACACTTGAAAGTCTCCCCCCAATTAACCTTACAATCTAAATTCCCCACCATAGGCACATACACATGAATCCAGCCATTGGCAATCACTAGTGATTAGAACAATTGGCCCATTTCACTGCCAAAAAAACTTGCGAAACCAGCAGTAAAGTTTGTGAAATCGCAACATTTTGCCAACATTATTCATTGGAGTTTTTTCTGCATTTTTCCCATTGCAAAAAAAGTTTTTCCTTTCCAGTGAAACAATATGCATGGAGAAATTCTAATAATGCCACTGTTGTTTTGTTTTTGTCTGTGTAAACATAGATTTAATAATTATTTTGCTCCAGACCCCAAATGGCAATCGGGAGATTCTGCCAAATGACAGAGGGGCTGCTGTAAGATGCCATAGGTAGTCACTAATTATTGGGCTGATGGGGCCGAATTTGGACCTCTGTGTACTTAAAATGACAATAAATTTACTGCAGAAAACTGTACCATGAGCAATAGTTTGCTCATCCCTAACATCCCTAACAGTGTTGTGAGAAATTCTTGAAGGCAGTGATAAGAGAGGTTTTGGTATATATGGGGTGCTGGTTGAATTACAGTTGGGTCTGCTAGAGCATTCTTCTTGAGAGTTACGTGTTTCTGATTTGGAGTTACCAGTCCATATTGGGTCATAGGTAGAAGGTACAGGTCATCATCATTAGTTGATCTACCTTCATGTCTCGTGGTGGAAATCATCACAAAGCCCTGGAAAATGGAATGGCTGGGAAGCACTAAAGGCTAACTCTCCTTAATAATACAAACTATTTTCAGAAACATTGTTGGTTATAGAGTGAAAAGCATTGCATTTTTTGTTTTGCCCTCAATAACTTGACTAAGTAACTGAGATAACTCAGCTCTCATTTGTACTGGAATATTCAGTTTAGAGAAGACTATTGGCACTTTATAAACACTTGTCAACTCTAATAAAGATACAGGTGGCACTGTAAAAAAAAAAACGACATTCTAGACGCGATTGACGTACATATACCATTTAACCAGGAGATTTTGTATGTTCTTCAGCTGAATCACAAATGGTTTCACAATAGCTGTGAAGTCACTCAGTTAAAAGTCTGTTCCCAACCCAAAGAGAAGCTCATTAAAACCCCTTCACACTTCACATGTTCACCAAGTGTGCTGTTATAAAACAGAACAGAGCAGCACTGTCAAATATTCTCCTTTGCCTCTGGGATTCCAGTTGAAGCCCGTAATGTTTGTGCCATTGTTTGGCTGGACTGTGTTCATACAACATCTGCAAGTCCTTTAAGCAGTTGAAGCATTTCACTGTTACTCTGCCATATAAACGCAAATAGACAATAATACACTCCATGTTTTGGTTACCAGTCCTGACAGCATGAAATCATTTCAGGCAGGTCAACTTTCCCTTTATTTCTCCTCCTTGTCCCGCATCTTTATTCTGAACCAAATCTCATTCAAAATATTTCAATTTTATTCACGCTCATGAAGGAAGTGTTTTTTTTTTGTTTTTTTTTTTAAACCGTCACATTTCAGGTTTAACATAAAAAGCCATTTTATTAAAGAAAAAAGAAATGTAAGGTTTCAGAAATATTATGCATGATGTTTAGTTAACATGGCATTTCCTGTCAATAAAAATGAAGGCGCAGTACGTTCCAAGTCTTTAAAAAAGCAAAATACAACGGTGCCGTTGAGTTTCTCAAGAGGGAAATAAGCCGGTTTCCACATTATATAATCCGTATCTCATTTGTGCCTTGGAAGGATCAAATTTCATGTTATTGTCTTTAGTTGGTCTCTGAGGATCTAGTTAGTAATGGGAATGGAATCTAAATTTATTTTGTATTTTTTCCCCCGACTTTTAAAGGGAAAGTGATGGATTTTTTTTGTCTTGGGTTTATTTTGTTCAGACAATTCAAGCTGCCAAGCAGCTTCCTGCACAGTTATAGAGGTACTAATCCTAAAAGTGTTCATAGACGTTACAATTACAGTCATTCCTGGAAAAGATCTTTTCAAGAAATATCATTCATTTCAATACACATGTGTAGAGCTGAATTGTCAGATATACAGGTAGAAACAATAGAATTATACCTGTATCTAAATATTCAACACTAACAATGGCCAATGTTAATCTTCACAGATGCCCAATCAAAATTTTTCTGTCCAGCCCGATCAACAAGCCAACCGATATCCTTCTGCTGATATTGGTTGTCTTGTCTTCCACCATATACACACTAAATATTATATGAAAATTTGTTCCATATGGTGTGTCTATTGCCACCTTTAGGCTACAGTCACACATGGAGGCTAGTTGTTAGGCCATTAGGCTTTCTGCATTAGAAATAACAAAACATAGGGCTTCCCACAAATGTTGCCATGTGGCATCTTACTTAAGGGGAAGATGAATCCAAATTCGAATTGTAGATTTTAACTGCAGCAAAAATTTCTGGAAACTCAGATAATGTATTAAGAGCACAAAACTCAAACACTTGAACATAAAATATCAACATCTAGGGGCCGATTTACGAAATTCACGTGAAATGATCGAAGTTCGATCGAATAACGATCGTACGAATTTTTCGTAAAACCAGATATTTTAATTTGGCCTCCTCGATCATCAAATAACAAATTATCGAATAGATCGAATGATCGGATATTCGATAATTCGATCATTTGATGATCGAAGGATTCAAAATTTTAAAATTATTCGACTGCCTACTTCTCCAGATTGAACCAACCGAATTGTAATAGAAGCCTATGGGAAGCCCCCCATAAGCTTCTGAGGCTAAGTCCTGCCCTAATACCATTCATACGATCGGAGCTATTGAATCGTACAAATTTTTCGGAGGCTCGAAGGAAAGTTTATGATTTTTTCGTGAAATCAAACGATCGGTATCCGATCGCACAAATTCATCGACAAATCGAATAGCGAACAAAATGATAGCCTAAAACTATTCGATTTGCTTATCGTATTTCGAATTTGATCGAGCTAATTTTGGGGAATAATAGTAAATTTGCCCCCTAAACTCTGGTGAGTTCACGTAGAAGTCAATGGGAGTTGTATTTTTTCAAAATTTGAGCTATTTTTCAAATTTGAGTTTTTAAGATTAATTTAAAATTTGGCAGACATTAGACATGAAGGGTAGAATATGATTTCACTGCTTTGAAGTTTTTTTTACAGTTTTTATACTCCCAAACATTTTAGGTCTCTATAAAAATATTTTGAATAAAACAGCTGATATGTAAAACCTTACGTTGTCTGAATAAACCATTTTCATGAAAATATACTTTTCTAGCAGTATGTGCTATAGGGTAATCCTAAAAAAATAATTGCCATTTTAAGTACTAAGGGCCACCCCCTGGAATCCTACAAATCAAGGTGCACACCAACAAGCCATATACAGTATCCACCTGTCTGGATTTCGCCCAGACATCCTGGTTTTTGGCTGCCCGGGTGAAAAGTGCCTGTCCATATTTCCAAATTAGGAAATCTGGACAGGATATTTAAATGAGGATCAGCAAATCAATGATCGCCAAGTTATCAGTCCCGCCCCCTACATCACCCACCCTGTTTCTGACCTCACTGCCCACTGATGATGCCCATGAATGCATTACTATGGCTCTTGGAGCTCTAAAAGTTGTGTATGCAAATTTTTTTAGTGCCCAATGAATTTTTAGAGAGCTGCTTAAAGGTACCATTTTTTGGCGCAAATAATTGTAAGAACTATTTATTACATACACTGTGCATTAAATAAATTGTGCAAGTCGCTAAGTACTTTTTCAAGTGTAATGGCATAGTCTTCTGTACAGGTCAAAATCATCTTTTGTGACATCAGCATATTAAGTATGTTATATGTTATAACACTGCGCAGCTTTTCAAATATTTAGAATCCAAGCCCCCTTTTTTAATCCAAGTACACTGAAGTGTGTGATAATGATATGATAATAGGAGTATACAGTTATGGGACCTGTTATCCAGAAAGGCTGGGAACTGGGGTTTTACAAATAAAAGATCTTTCTGTAATTTGGATCTTCATACTTTAAGGGGCAAATTTACTATTATTCCCCAAAAAATATTCGATTTTCCTCAATATTCGATTAGCGTTCGATTTTCGAATGCTAAACGAATAGTTTTAGGCTAACCTTTTATTCGATCTTCGATCATTCGATGATCGAATAACGTTCGAATAATGTTCATTCGACCATTCGAAAGAATTATTCGATCATTCGAATGATTCGTACGATTCGAACGATTGAAGACTTCGATCGTCCAAATCCTATTCAATCAGGACTTGACCAGATTGGACCTACCGAATTGTAATAAACGCCTATGGGAGCACTCCCATAGGCTTTTATTACAATTCGGTAGGTCCAATCTGGTGAAGTAGGCAATCGAATACTTTTAACATTTTAAATCCTTTGCTGACCGAATGATTGAATGATTCGAATCTATTCGATCATTCGCTATTCGATGATCGAATATGCCTAATTTGCATATTCGACCAATCGAATAGATCCTACGATCTTCCTTCGAATTCGATTTTATTCACATGAATATATGTGAATTTTGTAAATCGGCCCCAAAGTCTACTAGAAAATCATATAAACATTAAGTAAACCGAAAAGGCTAATTTTGCCTCCAATAAGGATCAATTATATCTTAGTTGGGATCAAGTACCAGGCTCTGTTTTATTTTTACAGAGAAAAGGAAACAATTTTTTTTAAAAATTGTTTTTAAAAATTTGTGACCCGCAAACCGGGTCCCAATTCGGTAGCTTGGTTCTGGTGGTCAAATTAAAATTTAAAGGAGAAGTACTTCGACCATCGAACAGTCAAAAATTTGAATAAAATTTTATTCGAATATTTGAATTATTCGAGTTCGACTATTCAATGGTCGAATTTGCCTAATTTGCATATTCGAAGATTCAAATTCGAATTTAAGTCAAATTCGATCGAACTTCGAATTATTCATGTGAATTTAGTAAATCTGCCCCTATGAGTAGCTACTAGTAGAGGCACTGCCTTATGGCACGATTTTTCTGGAAACCCGTTATCTGAAAAGCTCCTAATTACAGGAATGCCATCTCCCATGGAATCAATTTTAGGCGAATAATTCTGATTTTAGAAAATGATTTCCTTTTACTCTGTAATAATAAAACAGTATATTTACTTGATGGTAACTAAGCTGCATGAATCCACATTGGAGGCAAAACCATCCTATGGGGTTATTTAATGATTAAATGATTTTTAGCAGCTATGGAGATCCACATTTTGGAAAGATTCCTTATTTGGAAAACTCCAGGTTCCAAGCATTCTGGATAATAAATCCCATACCTGTACTTACAAAATCTGGGAGTGGAGGAAAGGTTTTTGCATTCTCCTGGCAATGGGGAAATCTAAGTAAGAAGGAATCATATTTGTTTAAATAAAAAAAAAGTAAGCAAACATTTCTGGCACTATTTAGGGGTTTATGTTTTTCTTTTTTTTTTTTCAAACCAATTAACAATTAATCAAGTTAAAAATGTATATTCTGTGTGGTTGTTCAGCAAATGAGAGGATGCCTTGGCTACTTCCATCCTGCTTTATCAATATGTTGCACAATATTATCCAGTGTATGTCACATGTTTTGGTCAACTCATTATAAGAGCACACTAGTAATGTGTGTGTTGACCCAAAACCCACTTTGACCCAAGGATTGACCACTGGTTGGGCGGGTTCACGTTGAAATTTGGCAAACCATTGCAGGTTAGGGTTGGGTGCGGGTCAGACTAGGGAAGTACACTCCTCTAATGCCCTGTCTTGGAACCAGCGGCACACCATCAGAAAATTTCTTTAAGTTTGGCTGATATTGGCTTGAATCAATGAAAATATTGGATTTTTATCTCTAACTATTAAGCAAAGCAAAATGACAACTGACACAGCTTAATACGAACAAAGACTTGGCCAAATTAATAAGCAATTATATTATCCATTCATCCAGATGGAACTATAAGAAGCACAACACTAACAATTTTGATTGTTACGTGCTTACTCTCAAACTATCAGTTCCTCTCCATTAAAATGTTATAATTAGCTATAATTCCTTTGCTGCCTGAGCCTTAGCGTGGAACCAGTTTCCAGACCCCTTACTGGATAGTGCTGCGCTTGCTGGTTAAGTCATCCAGTGATAATATAACTTTATATTATCCCTGGACAACATAACCAGCGAGTGCAGCACTATCCAGTAAGGGGTCGGGAAACCGGTTCCATGCTAAGGCTCAGACATCACCACAAGCAGATGCCTTAAAGTAGCCAAGAAGCTGAAGCGTCACAGAATTTGATTTAAGAGATGTCTAACTTTAAAAAAAAACATTTTAAAAATGTTTCTGAAGCCTTTACAAGCAGCAGAAGGCATTTTCATAGACATATAAATGTAACTCTGCTATAACAAACACTGGGGTTATTGGATTATGTTGCCAACAGGAGTCATATTCTGTATTGTAAAATGAAAAGCCAAAATAGCTCAGATGACTTTCAGCACAGCCCGGTTTTTCGATATTTTATTAGACTGCACAGTAAACAATAATGCTGCTTTATTCTGGAAACAAAGCACATGCACCCTCCAGTCAGTGGGTAGATGATAACTAGATAGGGAGATAGGAGATAGGGAGATGGCGAGATGGCAAGATGGCGAGATGGAGAGATAGATAGATAGATTGATAGATGATAGATAGATAGATAGATTGATAGATGATAGATAGATAGATAAATTGATAGATGATAGATAGATAGATAGATAGATAGATAGAGAGATAGATAGATAGATAGATTGATAGATGGATGGATGGATGAATTTAGAGAGGGAATGAATGAGTGAGAGATTATGGATTCAATTACATTGACCTAGCCAGTTGAAGGGATCCTGTCATGGGAAAAAATTTTTTTTCAAAATGCATCGGTTAATGTAGACATTTTGTCAATTTCCCAGCTGCCCCAAGTCATGTGACTTGTCCTCTGATAAACTTCAATCACTCTCTCTTTCTGTACTGCAAGTTGGAGTGATATCACCACCTCCCTTTCCCCCCCCCAGCAGCCTAAGAAAAGAATAATGGGAAGGTAACCAGATAACAGCTCCCTAACACAAGATAACAGCTGCCTGGTAGATCTAAGAACAACACTCAATAGTAAAAACCCATGTCCCACTGAGTACTATTCAGTTACACTGAGAAGGAAAAACAACAGCCTGCCAGAAAGCAGTTCCCTCCTAAAGTGCTGGCACAAGTCACATGACCAGGGGCAGCTGGGAAATTGACAAAATGGCTAACCCCATGTCAGATTTCAAAACTGAATATGAAAAAATCTGTTTGCTCTTTTGAGAAATGGATTTCAATGCAGAAATCTACTGGAGCAGCACTATTAACTGATGCATTTTGAAAAAAAATACAATCCAATTTTCTGTGATAGAACAGCAGCAGTCATTCTCCCACACTCATGTTTTGCTTTTCAATGAAAGATAAGGAAAATAAATTCCCTGTAAAAGCAATTTTACCCCAAAAATGACACAAATGTTACCTAAAGAACAACAAACTACACTGGGGGTGCCAATATGTTAGGAACAAATTTCTTCATCTTCATCTTACCTATATTTTTTGCGACTTTCTTTAAAGGGATTTTGTCATGATCTTTATGGTTTAGATTTAATTAATAAATTACACTGTGTACATTGCACTTAATTCATTCCACCATTTAATATTTTATTCTTGAACCAAAAAATATATTTTGTTATTAAATTGTAATTGGTGTCTTGGCGGTCATCTCAGGTCATTGTGCCTGGTCAAGTGCTTTCACAACACTTCACAATAGAACTGCTTTCAGATAAGCTACTGTTTCTCCAACTCAATAACTGAAAGAGTCGTGATAGGTTATTTTTTCCAACCGAGTGCTGTTCTCATATCTACCACTATGGGGCATAGGGCCATTATTAGCAATGCAAGTGTCAGGGATCTGCTCTCTGGTTACCTTTTCATCATTCTGTTGATAGGCTGCTGGGGGGAGGGGGATATCATTCTAACTTGCAGTGTAACAGTTAAGAGTGATTTATGTTTATTGGAGCACAAGTCACCATGTCAAGCCCCATGTCAGAATTCCAAATTAAATATACAAATCTGCTTGCCCTTTTTAAAGGTGGAAAAATTTCCCATGACAGAATTCCTTTAAGCTGACTCCCAGTCATAAGATTTTCCAATTTTATTATACTGCACATGTGCAAGGTAAGAAAGAACCCTGGACTGGTGTAATGGTCTGGCAAAAAGGTTTAATACAAGTAATTATTTAATGGGATTGTAAACCCAAGAATAAAATTGTGCCGCATGAAAATGAAACTATAAATCTAAACAACTTGCCAACAAACATCAATTTGTAATGATTTTACATTTGTGAAAATGTAATTGCTGTTGAAAGTAGCATCTCTTCCTTATTACTCTTTGCAACTACTGCCTATTCTGAAACAATGGTACCAGCTAGGGATGTCGCGGACTGTTCGCCGGCTAACTTGTTCGCGCGAACATCGGCTGTTCGCGCTCGCCGAATGTTCGCGAACGTCGCGCGACGTTCGCCAATTTGGGTTCGCCTTAGCTGGCGCTTCTTTTTGCCATTTCTCCCCCAGACCAGCAGATACATGGCAGCCAATCAGGAAGCTCTCCCTCCTGGACCACCCCCACACCCCCTGGACCACTCCCCTTCCATATATAAACTGAAACCCTGCAGCGTTTATTCATTCTGCCTGTGTGTGCTTGGAAGAGCTAGTGTAGGGAGAGAGCTGTTAGTGATTTGAGGGACAGTTGATAGTAAGTTTGCTGGCTAGTAATCTACTGTTCTTCAAACAACTGCCATCTAGCTGTGTGAGCTTGTTCACAATCTGTCTAAATATCAATAATATTACCGTCTCCAGAAACACCATCCTGAGTGACGTTTTTCAAGCAGCAATAATATTTTCCGTAATCCGTATCCACTGCTGTAGTAGTGTATACGTTGACCTTGTAGGCATTGTTTGCCCAGTCTTTAACCAAGTGCCACGTAGCTGTGTGAGCTTTTTCACATTCCGTGTCCAGAAACATCACCTGAGTGACGTAGTGTGATTTCTGCCCTTTACAGCACAAAACGCAGCGCTGTGTCAACAATGTATTTTTTAGAAACATTTTTGCCCTTGATCCCCCTCTGGCATGCCACTGTCCAGGTCGTTGCACCCTTTAAACAACTTTAAAATCATTTTTCTGGCCAGAAATGTCTTTTCTAGCTTTTAAAATTCGCCTTCCCATTGAAGTCTATGGGGTTCGCGAAGTTCGCGAACCGTTCGCATTTTTGTCCGGAAGTTCGCGAACATGTTCGCGAACATTTTTTCCGACGTTCGCTACATCCCTAGTACCAGCTCTCCTCTGTTTCCCACAATGCCTTGCTTGCTTCTTAGAACTGTTTGGATTAAAAATGAGCAAATTGTGACGAATTTGCACTGAATTTCAAGCATTTCGCTGCATTCGTGAACTGGTGCGAAAATTCTCTGGCAAATTTTCACCAGTGTATAAAAAAAACTGGACTCTGGTGTCAAAAAAATTGTCAATAAATGGTCGTCGATTTTGATGCCCACGTCCATTTTGATGCTTGTGAATTTATGCCGGTGTCAAAATTCGCAAAATTCACCCATCACTAAATATAACAATTTTTTTCTGATATTTTATAGTTAGCCAAAAATGTAATCTATAATGCTGGAGTGAATGGATGTCTAACGGAATAGCCAAAACACTACTTAATGCTTTTTCCATTCTTAGACTTACAATGCCTTTAAAATATATTGCTTTTATGTGAAAATCCTTACTATGACACATGTTGTATCATCATATAAACATTTCTTTTTAGAGACTCGCTGTGTGGATGAGGAGGCTCAGATGCTCTGCCCCAAGCCTTCAGGACTAGGGAGTTGTATTTGTATTTCTGCCCTGAATAAGGGATTGTATTCAATTCTGCATTCCTGCATTCAGGATTTGGCTGAACCCTCAAAAGAAGGGCTCAGTGCATCACCACTATTGACTAACTTAGAATTTCTGTTTTTTAATCTAATTTTTAAATCTAATTTAAGTAATAGCTGTTGAGGGTCTATAGAAGTCACTGGGAGCTCAGCCTATCCTATTGGAACTTTTCTTTAGCCATTCAGACTTTTAGAGGTTTTCAGATTTCTTTTTGCTAGTAATTGACTGAAAAACTGCAATTTTTAGAGATTTTGGTTTTCTATTCTATTCTGATTGTAACTTGTATATTCAGATCTTTTAAAAACATTTAGGGATGCACTGAATCTAGGATTTTGTTTGGAATTCAGCCTTTTACAGCAGGATTCAGATTCAACCAAACCCAACTATCTGGTTGAACCGAATCAGAATGAAAAAAATCATGTGACTTTTCATCACACAAACAAGGAAATCAAAAATGTTTTAACCACACACGCAGCACACGGTTCTCTTTTCCCCTTTCCTCTTAATTTACATATGCAAATTAGGGGTTTGATTAGGTTCAGTTTTCAGGAGGCCATGGATGTTACAATTACAATCTTTCCCAGAAAAGATATGACCAGGAAAGAATGTTCATTTCAAAACACACAAGTAGAGCTGAATTGTCAGATATACAGGTAGATGCAAAATAATTCTACCTGTATCTGACGGTTCAGCACAAACAATGGCTGATGTTCATGTGCTGATCAATGAACTGACCGATATCCCAGTCTTCTGCTGATATTGGTCAGCTTGTCTCCCACCATACACACCAAATATTGTAGGAAAATTAGCTTTGTACGATATTAGCGGTGCATTTATGGCCACCAAAAGGCAAAAACTAGTGATGGGCGAATCTCCCCCGTTTCGCTTTGCGGAAAAATTTGCGAAATAAAATGAGTCGCGTTTTTGACGCTTCGCGTCAAAAAAACGACGTGCGACTGGTTTTTTTTTTGGCTAATTTTTGCTGGCGTTTCACAAATTTATTATACATCGGCGAATCGCGGGAATTTGCCGCAAATTCGCCCATCACTAGCCAAAACTTTCACAAAGGATTTGCCCAAATCCTAAAAGACTAGATTCAGTGCACCCCTAAAAATATTACAAGGCATTCGTGGTTTTAGAGTCAATTTCTTTATTTGTGGTTTGAAAATGGGCCTTCCATGTATAATGTTACATGTATAATGTAGAAAGGAGTTTAGTGCTTCCCCCATTTAAAATAACCAGGTCTGGGTGTAGAGAGACATGATTCCAAAATTTGCTCTGCTACCATCTTCCCCATTGTCCTACGACCATGCCCGGCCACTCTGACTACTTACAATTACAATATGTCCAGTTAAGTACTCAAAATGGACCTCAAAGCTTGGGGTCTTTTGAATACATAAGTTGACCTAAATAGACACCATTGGGAGGTATATCACCCGACAGCTCAACCAATGCTCATTGTACTACAATTTTCTTTCTAATGACCACACAAGGGGAGACTTTTACCATTATATTAGAATAAGTGCAAAAAAATGGGGGATACATTTTTAGTCATATGACTCTAGAGATACGTTAAGGAAAAGGCCTTTGTTTTCTGAGAAAAATCCACTTAAATGAAAGGCTGTTCACTGCCAATGATTCTGTTTGTATTAATAATTCCAAACAGTCCAGCATTCATCATGTTCCCTTTAGTGTGTCTGGAAATAGTAATGTTTGCACATATTTTGTAAGCGTCGGTTAGTAAACATCAGAGACGGAAACTCATACAGTGTGAGTATTGTTGTTTATATTGTTATGATGAATAAATAAGAACAATATCATGTTCAGTTTTGTATGCCAAAAGTAATAACACAGCCCTTTTCCAGTTATTTTGCAAGGGAAAGAACAATTCTGTACCCAATGACTTCAAAGAAAAGTGTGGGCCATCGAGATGTAGCCAGTTACTGCCCAGTGATATGCCATCTTGGCAGCCATGTTCTAAATGAATTTAAGGCTCAAGATGTCATGAAATTGGGAATAGTGTCTGCAACAGTGCCTAATAAAATTCAGAGAAATGTTGCAAATGGGGTTTATGGCAAAAAGCATGCCAATGTATGTACATTGAAGCATGTGACTGTGAATAATTTCCCTATTTTCATTTTATATCAGCAACAAACCCATGAGACATACGAGCTTGGGTGTCATACATTATCTGCTGCCTCCCCCTTTGTATGTCAATTAAAAATCTAGACTTCATGTTTTGAGCTATAATTTGAGATCATGAGATATGAAATGCATTTTTGTGCAATTACAGGTACGGATATGGGATCCATTATGCAGAAACCCATTATCCATTATGAGAAGGTTGTCTCCCATAATTTTTTGCTGTAATAATAAAACAGTTCCTTGTACTTGATCCAAAATAATATATAATTAATCCTTATTGGAAGCAAAAACCAGCCTTTTGGGGTTATTTAACATTGAAATTATTTTCTAGCAGATTTAAAGGAGAACTAAACCCTAAGATAAAATGCCATATATTATATACGGAACTTATTGCACCAACTGAAAGTCTCAGCTTGTCAATAGCAGCAATGATCCAGGACTTCAAACTTGTCACAGGTGTCACAAACTTGGAAAGTGTCTGTGACACTCACATGCTCAGTGGGCTCTGAGCAGCTGTTGAGAAGCTAAGCTTAGGGGTAGTCACTAATTATCCAGAAGCAGAAAATGAAGTTGGTCTGTAATATAAGCTGACGCTACAGGGCTGATTATTAAATTCTGATGCTAATTGCACTGGTTTCTGTGCTGCCATGTAGTAATTATCTGTATTATTAACATGTATTTCTATAGCGCCAACTTGTTGCGTAGCGCTGATATTAATGACTAATCAGCCTTATATTGTGACTATATTTTTATTACACTACGGGGCACATTTACTAAAATTCCCCAAAAATCTTACGAATTCCCTCGATATACTCTAATGCCTATTTAGCACTTGCACATTTCTCAATAATCCAGTTAAATAAGTAAAGAAGCACCAAAATACAACGAATTGGACACTGGGGCACCGGCATTTCATATTGGTAACTGGGCTCACTAAGGGATCCCCATTATTTTACATCAAAATGAAAGGATAAGTTACCCCTCAGTGATTTTAGTCACTCATTTTCTACCCCAGGTTGGCACTTTTCAGAGCTACTTTAATGCCCATGCATCCAGTTTGTTTAGTGAAGCTGGCCAAAAAGTGAAAATGTGCCCAAGTCAGGAACCATTTGGCAACAACTCTCTTCCACCTACTTGTCTCATCTCCATCCTGCTGCTCCCCCCACTCTCTGGCAATTAATATATCAGATTTTTCTGGGAAATTTGTCTGACATAATGGGGGAAATTCACTAAAGTGCTTAGCGTCTAACGCTAGCGCTAATTCGCCAGTGTGACGTGAAATCATAACTTCGCAAATTCACTAACACCGACTAATTTGCGTAATTATGATCCTTCGCCAGTTCGCAACTTCGCCTGGTGTAAGAGTGCAAAGTTGCACACTGGCGAAGGATAATAATTACGCAAATTCACTAAGATGACCATTTTACTGAACGTTACCACTTACGCTAGACGTTACTTCGCCAGGTCAGACCTGGCAAAGTTCAATACAATAGATAGGAGTTTGAAAAAAAAAATTGGAAATTTTTTTGGTGTGTTTTACCTTTTTAGGGTGATAGTCTGAAAAAGAGTGAAATTTTTTTGGGGGGTTACCCTCTTCCCCCCCTACATTTCCTATGGCAACACAACTATACAGGGGGCACATGTAGGGCAATAGGACAACTTTATATAATTTATTAAAGTTTTCCTGGTCTTGTGTTGTGTGATGTAGTGGCTGTAACATATACTTCTATTAGACTTTGAAATTTGCGCCGTACGCAAATTCGGCATCGCTAGCATAAATGTGCTTTGCCTGAGGAAGTAACACTAGCGCAACTACGCTACCATTCGCCGACCTTATCTTAACTTCGCACTTTAGTGAATTTGCGTAGTGCTAGCAAAAATTTGCCTGCCGAAGTGCGGCGAACGTTAGCGAAGGCTACGCTAGCGAATTTTCGCCGCTTAGTGAATTTACCCCAATGAGTGGGAAGGGGGTCGGTGGTGGAGGATTGCAAGGAAGCAAGTGACAAGTTACTGAAGGGCCCAAACTCATGGTTACCAGGCAAAAGAGGAACATGCCACATACCCCCCACACCATTGTTCCATTACCACCCTGGCACTTACAGTTCACAAATTAATGCAAAAAGTTTCTATAATGTGCATGTACTTGTCCAGGAGATGCCTGGAACACTAGGGATACTGGCAGCATGGTCTGTGGTAAATAATCACAGAATATCACACACAAAGCCAGTTTGAGAAAGGAGTTCTAGTCATAGAAGGTAAGTGAAAAGAATCACTGGGAGGAAATCCCCAGGTTATTATATCTTTCCTTCTCCTTTAAATATATAGTTAGCTCACATACTACCATGAACACACAAACAATTTTATTTGAAGAGCTTGAATAATGTACAATAACAATAATACAGATATTTATATAAGAGACATTGTAAACTCTTCTGGGCACAGCCCTCTTTACCTCTTGTAAATTTATATGTTAATTGTATACACCCATTTATTGTACAGAGACACATTTCCTCTTTAGAAATACATATTATTATTATTATAATTATTATTAATAATAATAAAAATAATAATAATAATAATACAGGCTCAGGTTCAATTGAAATACAAAGAAAAACCCTCAAAATTCAATTCCAGCTTTCTCTATAGATTTCAGTGGAGTTTTTATGTGATAGACAATGAGTTTTTCTCATCAAATTGAATATGGCCTATATGTTTTTTTTCCTTTAAGGTAAAATGATTCATGAAGTTGCTCTTCATAAAAACACCAGATTGTCTTGCAGAATATTTGTTCAGATATATGAGATGTCAGAGTGAGTAGCGGTGATATTTTATTGTTTTTCAAAGGACTATAGAATTTAATAGGTTTATGCAGTGGTTATGAGGCCACAAGGTCTTGTAAACCATTTATTTGCATTTCTTTTAGATAAAATGTTGGGTTGAACGTAGGTGGCATGTTTTTTTTTTATTTTACAATAAAGAGTTGATATAATATCCATAATTAGTGATGGGCAAATCTCTGCCATTTTGCTTCGCGGGAAAATTGCCGAATTTCCTTTGAAATTCGGGGAACAGTGAAAAATGCATGAATTTTGACGCCGGTGTCAATTTTCTATACCAGTCTACAATTTTAGATGCCGGTGACGAAAGTTTCGTAGCTGGAGTTGAAACTTTTGTCACCAGCGTCTAAATTTTTGACTCCGGTGATTCAGGAATGTTTTTGCCGGTGGCGAAATTTGGGAATTTGTCACAAATTCGCCCCTGGCAAATAAATTCACCCATCACTATGCATTAAAAAAACATTATCTAAAAATTTTTAATTGTTCTTTTAAATATTTCATTTGTTTACGTATTATAATGGTTATAGTTGATACAGTGATTCACAATGTGTGCCAATGTGATCCTACATTCAATTACTTGGAAGTGTAGCCTCTTTCACTGTATAACGTAAGTTCCAGGATCTAATACCCCAGCATTGAAATGGTTAAAGGATAAGTAAGTCTATAATTTTAAAATCCCAGAAAATTACACCAAACAGCCTCCTGAATAGCAAACTTTTCTGTCTCCATTTCGTTTTATTTAGTTTCTCTGATACAAGCAGCTAAATGTGGCTCTTTTAACTACTTCCTAGTCTAGCATGAAGCTCCACCATCCAGAGATCTCCCTTACCCTCAACTATGAAAACCTCAAAGAGGTTACCACTGGGCATGCTCACTGCCTCTGCTCAATTGGAAATCAATCAAGCATGCACAGTATACACCTCTTTGAGGTCCTCAATGTTGGAGAGAGAAGGTGAGTTCAGTGGGTGGAGCTTCATACTAAACAAGGTAACTAGACAAAGAAGGAATCCAGTCATTGGATTATAGGTACACATAGTCTACATATGGGTCTTGTGAAGCAATGAATCTTTCGGCTACTAAAAATATTTAATCATTAAAAATTAAATTAAGATGATCTAAAATAGATTATTTGTATACTACTTGAGTTATAGGTTATATGACTATTAGTACCCTACCTTGTTTATTTTTTTGTTTATTTCAAAAACTGAAAATAAAGAGTATACAAAGAATACAATTTCTGGTTGTAACAATTTTTAAAGTGATACTGACAATAAAAACTACTCTTCAAAATTGTTCCCTGGGTCATCTTGACTTTTTTTGTTGCTAGGACTAAATCTGATTGTTTTGCCAAACCGTTTCTTCTCAACCTGTCAGTTAGAGGTTCAAATGCTAATGTATTCCTGCTGCACAAATATGGTAGTCCCCTCATAGAAGAACATGGGGGAGCAGGTTATAAAATTATAAATAACATGCAAATACAATCTTGTGATTTATATAAAAAAAGGTTTAATTTCTGGTGTCAGCATCTTACCTGTTTTCTAATGTAGGGAGCCATAGGTTTTATAATGCACCTATGGCTTTAAACCCTACCTTCCTAGTTACTAGGCGGATGCCAAAGTTACATTTTACACAACTAGTTATTGGCCAAGAGGTGTAATGACCACTTTCTGACACACATCTTTATAGTGTTGGAGTGGCCTCTTCCTCTTTGTCTGCTGGTGTCTCTAAAGCTGGTTGTTCCCATTGAGCCTGGGTACACCAAAGCCCAGTTCAGCCACTGCCCCAAAGGAACCTGTACCTTTGGAGATTAACTTGGGGACCAGGAAAGCCCGTGAATGAGGTTAGCTATCATAGGGCAGATCTTTAATAGACTCTCTAGAAGAGGGAGATAGACAGCTTTATATAGCATGAGCAGCTGTGTGCTCCATCAAGGATTGTAGCAGGGAGTAGCTTCCCAAAGGCTTCTTGTTTGCCTTTAGAGCAGGGACTTAAGGTGGCCATACACGGGCAGATAAAAGCTGCCGACAGACTGTGTCGGCAGCTTATCTGCCCGTGTGGGGGGCCCTCCGACGGGCTTTCCCGATCGATATCTGGCCGAAAGTCGGCCAGACGTCGATCGGGCAGGTTTAAAAATCCCGTCGGATCGCGGCCGCATCTGTTCGTTGATGCGGTCCCGCGATCCGACCTCCCATACTGATCCGAACGTTGGGCCCTAGGGCCCACGATCGGATCAGCCCGATATCGCCCACCTCAAGGTGGGCATATCGGGGAGAGATCCGCTCGTTTGTCAACATCGCCAAACGAGCGGATCACTTCGTGTATGGCCACCTTTAGTGGATAGGAGTTAGGCTTTAGACTTCATCTCCATAAATAATCCACCGGTGATCCCAATACCCACAAAGGTATATCTGTCTCTGGGAATTGATGTACACCTGACTACTATGCCTTATGGAAGTGACAGTTCATTGTGCTTTATCATCCTCGTGAGTAAACCTGTGGTCATTGCTTTTTGCTGATAAACACCTGTCCTGTTTTCACCAAAGAACCTCCTTATGTACAATGCCTGTGTATTTAAGTTATACAACCTCTAAAATTCACTTGGTGAATTACCTGCCCTGCTGTGTAAGTCGCAGTGTAACCCATGCTCCTAACCATTAGCTGGACACTTTAACTATTTGTGCTTTGCCTAGCCCAGATTAGCGTTACACTAATCACCCTTGAAGTAATTCCACAATGCTATTCTTTTTTTGCTTTCAAACCATTTATATTCAGCAGAGGCAAAATTGACTTTTAGGGGCTGAAAAATGTCAAGGCCAACAAGCATGAGAATCTGCTTTGTGCCACTGGCCTGAGTAAATGTAATTGGAATCTATTATTTTATGCTTTTGTTTGTATTATCATCTTTGCCAGAACTCTTGTACAGCAATGGCAGAGAAACACAAGGTGTATCTCATGTGGGAATTTGTATATCAGTGGGCAGTGAATAAAATGCTCAAAGTTACCTGGAACTTTAGATGCACCCACCAAAGAAGAATTTGTCTAGAACAGGGATCACCAACCTTGTTTACCTGTGAGCCACATTGAAATGTAAAAAGAGTTAGCGAGCAACACAAGCATGAAAAATGTTCCTGGGGGTGCATGCAGTTTACTATTTGGTAGCCTCTATCTGGGCTGGTAGCTTACAGGAGGCTCTGTTTGGCAGTACAACTAGTTTTTATTTAACCAAAACATGTCTCCAAGCCTGGAATTCAAAAATAAGGACTTGCTTTGAAGCCACTGGGAGCAACATCCAAGGGGTTGGTGAGCGACATGTTGTTTGTGAACCACTGGTTGAGAATCACTGGTCTTGAGTTGGTCTAGTGTGGGATACAGAAAAACTTCAGACTTCTGAATATTTGTTGTAAGTTTCATTCTATGAACAACATTATAAATATTATAATAAGGAACTACAATCATTTGTGAGCATTTAGAAACCTGTTTTATTTGACATGAGCTACAAGCTGGAGAATTGCTGTACAAATAGCAAAACACTCATGAAATGATTTTAGAATAAAAGAATAATGTATCATTTTATGAATCCATTTGTAGCATTAGGTAACCGGCGTTCATTAAACACATACCTGTATATGTCATAGTGTTTAAGTCGAGAAGCCCTTGAGAAAATTCCAGTGAATGGCGAACGGTATCATAACAGGAATGGGAAACTATACCGCAAATTAGAAATACTAAATGAAAGTTAATAAAGTAAATGTTTAGATGAAAAATCCCAGAAAGCTTTGGGTTGGAATTCTTTCAAAACCCAAAGACTCCATTCTTCTGACTTTGGACACTGTCCAATTCTTTTTGAAGTGAAAACACTTCCAGATCCCTTCATGGTGAGTTCAAAATAGTTCCAGATCTGAAGAAATGAGGGTTCATTAAAATAACAAAAGTTTGGGTTGAAATGAGTATTTGATGAATGAAGTCAATACATTAGGAAAATGACCAAAAAGGGAGTTAATATTGCTGCGGTTCTTGTTTGTCTCTATCCTTTATTGTGTCAGCTTACTGATATTTTTTTCTGTCATCTTGTTTTTATTCCATTAATGCCATTATTCTTTGTTTTGTTTGCTGGGAAAAATATTCTTGCCCATTAAAGGTTTCTTAGGGACACAGAACCCTGATGACATTCATTACAACTTATATGTGAGAAACGTTTTATCAGTGCTCTTATCAGTGAATGTCAGGTTACCAAATACAAGTATTTGCTGCTCTATCTTTTGAGGTTTCTAAGCAGGAAGTATTGCCCTCAGCTGTGCATAGCAGCAATTATAAGTAGACAAAAGCTCAATAATGCTTAGCACATTTAGCCTATATTAATAGTCTTTGGGAAGGGACTGTGGCTGTGGGATAGCAGGTATAGTAGGGAGAGATGGTGACTATAGCAGCAGTGGGATAATAGTCTCTGGGAAGGGAGTGTGACTGTGATGTAGTATGTATAGTAGAGAGAGAGTGTGCATTGGTACGTATAGTAACAGTGGGTTAATAGTCTCTGGGAAGGGAGTGTGACTGTGGGATAGCAGGTATAGTAGGGAGAGATGGTGTCTATAGTAACAGTGTGATAATAGTCTCTGGGAAGGGAGTGTGACTGTGGGATAGCAGGTATAGTAGGAAGAGATGGTGTCTACAGTAACAGTGGGATAATAGTCTCTGGGAAGGGAGTGTGACTGTGGAATAGCAGGTATAGTAGGGAGAGATGGTGCCTATAGTAACAGTGGATAATAGTCTCTGGGAAGGGAGTGTGACTGTGGGATAGCAGGTATAGTAGGGAGAGATGGTGCATTGGTACCTACAGTAGTAGTGGGATAATAGCTTCTGGGAGGTGACTGTGGCTGTGAGATAGCAGCAGGCATGTTTCCAAAAAACCTGGTATAGAAGACTACAACCAGAGTTTTATGTTGAATAACGGACTACCCTGACTATACAGTATAAGGTTAATCACTATATGCTCCACACTGAGAGAATTAGGCGTGATCTTTATAGGAATATTTTCAATTTCATATGTATCCAGAAACACGTGGAACATCATATTTCCAGAATTTTAAGCAAATTCAAATTAATTTCTCAAAGCAAATTATTTATGTAAAATGAAATGCTCATGGTTAGTTCATCAAGTTTGGGGTTGTCTCTACATTAGAACTCATTTTCAAAAAAAATATTTTCCCATCACTTGTTGAGCATACATATGTTGATTTTGTGGACTGGTCTTTATAAGGTGTCACCAGACTGGGTCCACAACAAAAGGACTTACCATACCACTAAAAATAGACTTTCTATTTGGATGTTATCAAACATTGTCTAACAATTCAGTATTTTATTTTCTTTAAAAATATTAGAAATAGTAATCGCACGCCAGCCTTTAAAGTTAAGAGTCATTCAAAGAAATATGGTCGCGCTGGTTTTCATTAAGAGCCGCAGATCTGGCATTCCACTTGTAAGTACTTTGCACAAATCTGGGTTCAAGTAGCAAACAGATGGACTTTTACAATTACTCATTCCCACACTAAAAACCATTTTCAGTGCTAACTGCTGGCCGTATAACTGTTTCTCAATTCATTATATTCTTTTTTTTACAGAAGTATGTATTATATGAGATTTTCAATTAAATTGCTTCCCCAACGTTGGTTTAATATGAAAAGGGCGTAATATAGAAAGGCAGGGACAATAAACACGATTTGTGTTGAAAATATGCTCTGCCTATTGTCATCATTTTGGGTTTTTTTCAAACCACATTTGAGGATCAGTGATTTTAATCTGTTGTTATTGTAAAGGAAATTTTAATCCCCCCATTTACAAGCTCATTTGAATTTATACTCTTAATACTCTTGCTTTATTGTCTTGTTTTAGTGGTTAGTTTGTTCTGCCTTAGACATTGCCTTAGACCAGGGTTCCCCAAATATTTTTTTTTACCTGTGAGACACATTCAAATGTAAAAAGAGCAACAAAGGTTTAAAAAAATAAAAAATAAAAAAATAAGGCTTTGATTGGCTATTTGGTAGCCCCTATGTGGACTGTCAGCGTACAGGAGGCTCTGTTTGGGTTTATGCAACCAAATCCTGGAATTAAAAAATAATTGTAGCGCTATAGTAAACTGGTGTGACTATATCAGTTATAGCTACCAAATGGTATTTAAACCACGAATAAAACTATTTCTCTCAGGGGTGAGCCCTCGCAGCGAGGTGGAGGAAGGATGTAGTTGAACTGTAACCATGTGCGATAAGCACAATAAAGTTGGGCGCCAGTAATTCTTTATGATGAACCAAAACAGCATTTATTCAACAGCAGAGCAATAGGAACAATTCCCACATTGGGATATAGAACAGTTACACAGCATGGATGCAATGTACACAGCAAGAGTAGAGATACATACACCATAAAGGAGCAAATACTCACAGCACCATACATGGGCTGGATCCCTTCAGGCAAGGGGTCATGTCAGCAGTAGTTGAGCTTTAAATATGAAGAGATATACACCAGAATTCAGCAGCGGTAACCAGTGGAACCTGAGGGGAAACCCTATCCCTGAGGTCTGTACACTTAGTCCCTATTTCTGGGTTATGGGTACCCGAGGATCTTAATCCCTCTAAGTCTCCTGTCGGAGCGTGAGCGGCTCAACTAGCTACCTAGCTATCACTCCTAGAGTGATCTATGACAGAGTATGCTATTCTTTACTAGGGCCTCTGCGCCTAGGGATCATGCCCATTCCCTTCCAGCCTGCAAGGTTGGGCTAAAGCAATGAACACTGACCGCATGGTTCCCATGACCTTTATACTTTACACAGTGCCACCTTGTGTACACTGTGAGAACTGCAGGGGTTGCATAAGCACAAAAGGTCCCCATTAGGACCCATTAGGCGTCCATAATAATAAGGATGTGCCTGTCAGAAATATGTGAGGGTGTCTAATTTTCACATCCCTACATAATAATACGTATAGGCCATGGAGAGCAGCATCCCAGGGGTTGGTTTGTTTGCTGGTCACTGGCTGGCTATCACTGCCTTAGTCATTGCACTTACCTCTTCCACTCTCATATCTAAATTAGAGTATACAGTAGGTAACCCTATTATACTTATTCTGCAGCTTGTCTGTATGGGTCCCTCAGATGGGCCTATCCCACTGATATTTGGCCAAAAATAATCCAGATATCATTCGGGATTGGGATGTCATGGATCACATTTGTGCATTGATGTAGTCCTCAATCCAATCAGTCAGATATTGACAACTTCATATTACATGAAAGTAGACCTTTTAGATACAGTACATGGAGAATAGCTATTCTTTATATGAGTCATTTAGTTACTGCATCCCAGTAGGCTAGTGCAGTGTCAATACAATCTCCATCCCACCCCCCCACCCCCCAAAACAGCTTTTTCCCCATGATTTCGGCATAATTGTGGTCATCAGGGGAGGATCTTTCTCAACTGAAGATGATGTATTATAATGACAGTTGCCATATTTTCCTACATTTGTTGTGAGAGTGATGTGTCTGCCCTATTCTTGTGACACAACTGCACTGCAATAGCTCTAGGGTTCCATTGTGTCATATTGCACAACCATGTGGAATTCAAAGCAGGAGGAAGGTGGAAGGCAGCTCCGATGAACACAAACATATTTCACCAAGCAACGTTGCATAAACTACCCCTGGTAGTAGCATAATACATACAGATTGTCCATATGGAGCCCACCACCAGGTCTACAAGACTGACATCTGACTGACAATTGGTGGCATATTAATTGGACAGGTTTGAAAAACTCATCAAAAAGAGAGCACTAGTATATTGATGTCTCAATCTTCTAATGAGTCTCCAAAGACTTCATTGTAAAGAGCCAATCTGGCACAAAATTGCCAAATGAGCAGTGCTGCCAGTTTATGGACAGCTCCTGAGGTCTTTGAATGCATTGGGAAGTAAATCTGTTCCACTTCTTATAGGAAAAAATGTTTTTATCCTGTTTTTATTTCTCTGCTTGCTGTTGAACATTTTAGATATACTGAAATACAATACCTTTTGTTCTCCAATAAACACTGTTTATTTTGATAAATATTAGATTTCAAAATGCTCTTTGGGTTTAAATAAACCCCTCTCCTCCATAGTGACCTTACAATGCAAACAATTACAAATTGTGATGGGCAAATTTATTTACCAGGAGCGAATTCATGCTGAATTCCCACGATTTGCCGATGACGAATAAATTTGCGAAACACCAGCGAAAATTCGCCTGCCGAAAACAACGCGCGTCGACAATGTTACGCGACTTGTTTCGTGAATTTTTCGACAATTCGCTAATTTTTCTGTGAAGCTAAACAGGATAGATCACTAATTACCCATCACTAATTTTAAACATTCAATTAAAGCAGTGGAGAAAAATGTGAACATCTGACAGAGAGCCAATTCTATAGATCAGTGGTTCTCAACCTTCCTAATGCTGTGACCCTTTAATACAGTTCCTCATATTGTGGTGACCCCCAACCGTAAAATATTAAAATATTTTCGTTGCCAGCCCAGAGCGGATTGTTAGGAAAGTACAGGAGATAGCGTGGCTGCATAGAGGTTGCTTTCTATGCATAGTGCGGCAAAATATTTTGGCCACACCCCCAATTACCATGTTAATTTTACAAATTTTAAATGGGGAGGGGGAGCTGTATAGCAGTGCCTACTAAGGGTATATAGAAAGCTGTAGTACAACTGGCTTCCCTACACAGGTTACTGAACTACAACTCTCAGCACCAACACCCGGATAGATAAAACCTTGCCCCAGGGCTACTGGGGAGAGAGATGAACCTGCTCCTGGAACCCCTTAAGGGACCCCTTTGAAAGGGTCGTTCGACCCCCAAAGGGGTCCCGACCCCCAGGTTGAGAACCACTGCTATAGATGGTAGAGTGGGTGCTCTGAAAAATATGTTTAATCCAGTGCAAACAGAATGTCAGGTTGCTATGAATGCCATCATGCTTTGATTTGGTCGGCCTGTTTGGGCAATTTTAACTCTACTGCCCTACAATCTGGCCATCTTGACCAATTTAAGGACTGGCTCCTATGACCAAGGAGCCGGCCCACGAGGCAAAGTTCACCAAAAACCCAACAGACAAGCAGTCGGTACAGGTGCCAGTGAGTCAGTAGACAGGTGGTTTGTAACACACTCCTACAATTATTTTCCTACTCTTTTTACATCCCTTGAAAAGTTGAAATTATGCTTTGAACAACATTTGATACAGCATGCAATGTTTAACTTGGACTGAAGTCAGCAATTTTCTTTTACCTTCTTCACTTTTCTTGTCCACCCTTCTGTGAATGATACAGTTTGGTATGCAAATAAAAATGACTGCCTCTAGTCTGCTTGCTTAAGTACACAGCCAAAAATATATCATATCTCAGTTCATAACAATTTATAACAAGCCACAGATATGTTTAAAGGGGAAATGTACTGTGTCTGGTTTAAACTGATAATTTCATGTCCTGTATTCCCCCTCTTTCAAAACAATTTAAATAAAATACTTTAAATGAGAAAATGACATACATACACAACATATTGTGTAGTATTTTGAGTAAAAGTAATATCAGCTCACGGTTGAATGTGTATCAAAGTGATCTTTTTGTTAAAGTGCACAATCCAATTGGATTGTGATTGTCTGAAGCACGTTACAAAGAACAGAGGATGAAGTTGTCACAAACCTTCCAGACAATCCTCACTGAATGGATGGAAATAGAGAGAACATTTAGTTCAATATAATGTATTTAAATAAAAAATAGACTATACAGGACTCTCACAATATTTCCAAAAGTGTCTCAGCATGTAGTACAATGTTTGTCCTGTGGCTTCAGCTTGATGTATTTCGAATGATAAGTGTAACACTTCCTCAGGAAAAGATGAATAAAGTGTCACCCAATTCTTTAAAGCCCCAAAAGTTTTCTCTAAACTAAGACTACAACCACCCAAGTATGGGCAGAATTGAATACCAATTGTAATGCGCATACCTACTTTTGTTCTTGAGCAATTAAAATAAAGTTGAAACAAAAATTACAAATTTTTGGAGCGTGCTGCAGTTTCTTGGTTCAAAAAGGACCCAGAGCAGGTTGAGTCAATATTTTGCATAGTACCTGATCCTAACGGATGGTAGATTTTATTAACATGTATTTCTATAGCGCCAACTTATTTCGAAGATCATTGTATGGCCTTTGTGAAGTGAAGTCCAAAAAGGAAGAGCCATGTTCTTCCTCACATTATATAACCTATGGAGATTAGATGCCTGAGCCAACTAGGCAAACCTCCCTCTAACATGGTATAGGTGACAGAAATGGGAGTACCTCAGCCAGTAAAGGACGTTAAACACTTGGGTCACCTACACAGGCCATGAGTCTCAACAAAATTTCACTCTTTTACATATACAACAAAAAGTATACTCAAATAAACAAATATGCTGAAAACGTTCCTCTTATGGACTTAATTGGGACCAGCAAACCAAATGATTTCAATAGCAGGAATTATTTTTGTGCTAGATCCAGCTTTGAAAGTTGACCTTTAGTGATGAGCAAACTTTCTTGCCAGCCATGGATTTACAGAAAAATTACACATTTTTCAATTTTTGCAAAACTGTGGCAAAAATTAGACATGGAAAAATTTCCTGCAAAAAACTGAGACCAAAATGTTGCAGAGACAAAAATGTTGCCATAAGAAAAAATGCCCAATGACATGCATTTGGACAAAAAAGTCCCTATAAGAAAACACCAATTTACTTTAATGCAGTTGGACAAAAAAGTGTCAGAGACAAAAAAGTTACCACAAGAAAAAGCTCCCTTTGACTTTAATACATTTGGAGTGAGAAAAATAGTTTCGAGTACAAAAATGTTGACTTCCAATTGACTTCAACCCCTTTCATGAATTTTTCACCGTTTCATCAAAGCGAAATGGCAATTGACCTTAACATACATTTTTATTATTTTATATTTCTTAGGCTGAATACAGATTTTTATAGAGTTTGCAAAAGGCACTGAAATAATGAAATAAAAAGGTTTCTCCAGGAGATCTACATTCAGGTTTCATCTTCTAATAGTCTATTGACTAATAGAAGATAAAAAAGAGGTAAGAAGCCCTCAGTAAGTGTGATTTTGAAGATCTTGAAGATACAAATGCCACTCTTTGGCACCCAATCAGGGTCAAATCAACATAAAAGGCTCATATAAACATACGGACATAGCCTGAAACTCATGATTAGGTTTAATTGCCTAGATGGCCCCACCATGACCCTTCTGAGGAAACCACTACATCACATATACACACACACACACTCTAAATTAAACAAGGTTGGTTTCTATGGCTACTTAAGTTGGGTGAACTCAAACACCAGGTATTCTCAATGAGCCGGGTACATGTATGAGCAACTCCATCAAGGTAAACTCCTTAGTAACACAGAACTGCCAACCTTTTAAACTCCTTTCAGTCAAGAATAGTGCAAGATCTAAAAGAGTCACTGAAGTCTTCTTAATGGCACTTGTAGCTATAATAATGTGTTCACTGATGTGTTTGCACTGACAGGCAACTGCTCCTTTTATTGTAAATTATATTTGCTCGCCCATGAATAAATCAGCTTAAAATGTCTAAATTGAGTTACTCTTTGTCAAAATTGTGAAATAAACTGCTTTTAGAAAGTGTACAATTGGAACTGGCTGCTTAAAAGTCTGTGCTATAGGTCTGTTTAGAAATCAATTAGTTAGACAATTGAATTAACACTGACTACATTGAGCTATGTTTAAATACTAGCATGCACTCACAGACATGCCCATAAATCTCTGAAGAATGGGAAATATTTGTTTCTTTAATGAGGGATCTATTGAGTTGTTTGTGTATGAGTGTTCTTTTTCTACGTTAATGTTTCTATTGAATTAAATGCATTTAAAGGTATATATATTTGCATTTAAATACCTGCTACATATTAGGGTTCATTTAATAATGTCCCAGACACAGGTGGAAGACCACTAAAGGTACAAACTTGCACCCAATAATTCTCAAACAACAAGCACTTGTGCCTGGGACAAATGAGCACCCACACCTTGAATAGCAATGGTCGGCACAATTCAGCCTGGTCCATACCCCTTACAATAGGCCTGCCATGCATTACGTACATGGTGCCATAGCACTTTGCACCAGTTGATGCTCATTAGCTTGCATGTCTGATGTCTGAGGATAGATAGAATGCCCTCCAGGTCTTGACCTACCCTGTACCCATTTTTTGCACTTTGCACCATGCCCGGAGGCACCTTACATTTTATTTTTCATTGTTTATTACACAGAGACACCCATATTACAATTATTTGGCCATTTTTCATGATCAGGTATGTCTGGCTTTGCATGAGGACCTGAAAACAACAGAGCAGTTCTAATGAAAGGCACACTATATAAACTGGCAGCAGAACCAAATTTGACATAAAGGGAAACTAAACCTTATAAACTAGAAATGCTGTATTTTATATACTGAGCTTAAAGTATCAGCACCAGGACCCCCATCAGAAACCATGGGGCCCCGTTCAAGTGTGTAGTTACTCAAAAGGTCAAATAGCAGGTAGAAACATTTTGCCGGGACAAAACTTTTGAACTTAGTGAGTGTATTTTTGACATCAGACCTTAACTAGTATGATAAAGTCGTTTTATTGAAAAGCAGTGGAATAAAACAGACCTTGCAACTGCAGGCATTGCTAGTAACTATAGGAGACCCAGTGGGACACGCAGCTCTAATATATGTTCATGGAAAATATCTTGTTCCCACAGTTTAGGAGCCCAATGATCTTGCTTGTTATCTTGTGCAATAACTAGTCATACCACTGCTGTTCATGTAGGCGATAGCTCATATCATTTAGTAAATATTTATTAATGGGGTTAATGTGTTAATAAAGTGCAAACAAAATATTCATTAAAAATACCATCTTTAATCTTTAAAATGGCCTTGTAGGTGAATTGTGGCATCAGCAGCATTTACCATTTACTGGTCACCTAGAAATGTATGATTTCTTACTATGGGAACAGTTACTATGGACTATTAGACTAGTTACTATGGCTTATTAGACCACTAGCTATAGGTTATTAGACCAATTACTATGGGTTATTAGACCAGTTACTATGAGTTATTAGACTGTTACTATAGGTTATTAGACCGGTTACTATGGGATTTAGACCAATTACTGTACTTTGGGGTTTTAGACTAATTACTATGGGTGTTTAGACCAGTTACAATGGGTTATTAAGCCATTACTATAGGCAATTAAACCAGTAACTATGGGTTATTAGACCAATTACTATGGGTTTTTAAGTCAGTTACTATGGGTTATTAGGCCAGTGGGTTATTAGACTAATTACTAAAGGCTATTAGACCAGTTTCTATGGGTTATTAGACCTATTACTATGCGCTATTAGACCAGTTACTATGGGTTATTAGACCTGTTGCAAATGCTGTGACTTTTATTACTTTACACCTTCAAGTTAAATATTTTTTAAACAATCTCAAAAGACCTTAAACTTTCACTGGTTCCTAAATCAGACATTTAATCACATGATCCTTGCCCAAAATCATGCACAGTTGCATTTTCAGCAAGTATTGGATGGGGTTTTTTTTTTTTTTTAGCTTACTTCCTTTAAAAGCTATGAGCAGATCCCCATATGGACCAGTACTCTGTGCACCCTCCTTCTTGCCTGTACCTCTGCCATCTGATCTATGTATTCACTTGTACAGGGGAGGGCAGAATGGATACAGGGTCAGCCTGGGCCGGAGGGACACCAGGAAAAAAACACAGTGGCCCCCCGACCCTTGTGGCCTCCACCAACCCAGTCCCATTATTGGTGCTGCCCCCCCCCAACCTCCCTCCCATTCACGGCAACAAGCAGGAAAAAAGGTAGAAGCTGGGGCTGGAGAGGGGTTGTTGCTGGGGCTGGCCTGAGGTATCTAACGTATATAATCTGAATGAATAGAAGGGGCCCCAAAAATGTTTTTGAGGCAGGAAATTTAAGTTACATCACAGAATGGGGGGAAGAGATTTGGGACATTATGACCAGTAGTTTAATTAATTTCACTAAAAATAAGCTGGGTTAATAACCAAGATCGCACTGTGACCTTAAGAAATTGAAAAAAAGGTTCTGCGCTGCCCTAAGTGACGCATTAGGAAAGGCATTTTCTTAGGACTCTGCTTACAAAATATATTAGAAAAGCCATTTTACTTTATTATCCATTATAAGCCAAATAAACTCTAAATATGCCTTTTGGCTTTTTTTCCCCCTTAAACTGTGACATTATTTCAGTGCCTTTTGTTCTATAATTTTCCAAAAAGGAATTTACTTTCTTATTTACAGTTTTGCTTCAGGATACATTTGCTCTGGCATTAGGAAATGGAAAAAGAATCTATTTTTATAATTAAAGTTTTAGCCACCCCATTGCATGAAAAATACTTTTAAGACACGTAACTGTACTTTGTGTTGCTTGCTGCCACAAAAATTTTGGCAACCGAATGCCATGTAAGCTACCAAACAATGTTAAATTCCCAATTCAATGGAAAAACCACTTAAAATATGGGGTCCTTTAATTTGAAAAAAGAATAAACATTTGCCTGACATTTATTAAGTGCAGGGCAGGGGGCAAAGTGCAAATAAATGGAGCAATTTGTCATGCTTGCATTGTACCTTGTATATAGGAAAATTGCCACAGGTCTCTTCTATTGTTTTTAATGTGCTTGCAAATAGTTCTTTCTCCTCTTCACTTCTGTTGATGCCCCATACATTGGACAGTATAGTGTAATGGCAGATGAATTTTGCAATCCCATCCAATTCCTGAACTGACCAATATCCTTGGAACATGGGTTGGGATCCATGGACCACCGCATACATAGAAATAATTATTAATATTGGTATGTACAGTATACAGTTACATAGTTAAATTGGGTTGAAAAAAGACAAAGCCCATCAAGTTCAACCCCTCCAAATTAAAACCCAGCATCTACACACACACACACCCCTCCACTCTTTCACACAAACCATATATGCCCATTGCTATACTAACTGTAGAGTTTAGTATCAAAATAGCCTTTGATATTATGTCTGTTCAAAAAATCATCCAAACCCCTCTTAAAAGCATCAACAGAATCAGCATCACAACATCACCCGGCAGTGCATTCCACAACCTCACTGTCCTCACTGTGAAGAACCACCTACACTGCTTCAAATGAAAGTCCTTTTCTAGTCTGAAGGGGTGGCCTCTGTTGGGTCCAACTCCAACCAGTCCCCTGCCTTTAAGCCCATGTCATTGCCTATTATGAAAGGAAATTAATTTATGCAAATGTTCCAGAGTGTGTCTTCCCCAAATTTCCAAAATTCAACGTATTGCCCCCCACTCCCATTGGGTCTTCCAAGCTTCCCAAAATTCAACTTATTGCCCCCCACTCCCATTGTTAATTCAGCAACAATATGCCTATCCCCTAGTTTGCATCAAAACCAAATTATACCTCCATCAACACTGCAATTTGTTATTTAAATTGCAGTAATCCAGAATTCTCATCTGTGCCCCTTTAAATAAACAAGACTGTAGTCTCATAGTAGGGGAAGAAAAAATGCGCTATCACTCTTGAACTTTTGGAAGTGCTTGGACAGATAACACATGATTAAATAGCCTTTTAGTAATCTAGACAAATACATTACAGGTTTTAGACCTGGAAAGATAAACTTGTGAGGATTTGCAGAAGACCTGGAGTAATGGGGGAAACCAGATAAATTGGATCCACCTTGGTACAACACCTGGCTCTCATCCTTATCTACAAGGTGAAGTTATCAGAAAGTTCCTCTGGTGGTTTATTTGCTTTGCTTCTGTTTAGAGACTTTCCCTGATTAATAGCTTTTTAGTAATTGCTGCTGTTAACTAATGTCAAATCTGATTAACCTGTAGTGCCTTTCATAGCTGAGATCAGGCAGTTTGAAAGAGGATGAGGTCAGCAACCTGGACATTCTTTAGGGCCAATACTTGAGTCAATTGTTTATTTGCACAGGACCCTGTTTGCTCTTCTTTTATGGCCAGTGACAGCTTAGTTGAACCCCCATCAAGCCTAATTGGAGCTTGCAGAAGCAGCAGCAGAGAGAACTTCTTTTAAATAATGTTTTCTTTCAAAACTTCTGGTCCTACAGACAAATCGAGATCATGTTACAGTCAGCTTGGATCATACGTGTCTTTATAGCTTCCCTGAGAAATTCTTCTTCAAAGTATGCAAATAGAGACATATCTCTGCGGGTTTTTTTTTTTAGGTGCTAACGGCGATGGGGGTTAAGAAGTTGGGTGGTGATAACACAGCAAAGATATCTAAAGAATCAAGTGGCGGTGCCAACATTAACACATGAGGGGTATTCGGTATCAAAGTTTTCAGAAATTGGCTCCACAAACAAATCACTGGTTTCAAAACTAAAGCTAAACATTCATGCTGCTTTCTTAAATCAAACATGTGTGATTATGAGCATTTGGGAAATCAAGTTATGAGCTAATGTTCAGTTTTTCTTATGACTCCCTACTGTTTAACCCAAAGCAGTGTCAAGTTCTACATGATAAGCACAAGGCAATGCTAAGATAAGCAAAGTTATTGCATGTTATTGCACATAATTTATTTAAAAGTATGTGAAATATATGATCTCCTGACTTGCATTGCTGTGGATGGACGTTAGTTAGAAGGCAAGCCTGGGCTGGAAAGTGTGGATGGGAAGCTCATATGAGGCTGTTTCTAACAATATGGCCATAAAATTCAGGGGTGTGGCAATAGAATAAGCAGACTGTTTGGTGGATCCAGGAGACTAGAAAATCTTGATTTTACATGAATCATTATTTGTTTGCTAAAATGGAATTCTAGGGGAGAACTAAAAGAATTCATTGGGGGTCCATTATTTGTAGTTTCACAACTTAGGTAAGCCATCCATCTGACTAAAACTCTAGAATTTATTTTCGTATTCATTCATGTCCGTTTTTTTTGTATTTGGCCAAGTATTGAACCCTGCAGAAAGAATCCTTTACAGAACTACACAACCTAAATTTAATAAACAAATTAGCAAAATAACAGGTGGAAAAAAACATCTAACGTAAAATTAGAGTTTCCACCTGACCTGTATTTGACTGGCCTAGACAGTAAATAATTAGCAACAGTATTAAAAATTAAATAGCCGGTAAATTTGACATGACCTCGAATCATTTCTTTCCCCTCTCTGCTGCCGAACAACCCTTTTATGGAAAGGCCCACCTGTTTCCCTACCCAGTCTGCCCTTTTGTGCTCCTATTTTCCAGGCCTATCTTTTCTTCTGTCCAACCTGTCTGTTTTCCCACCCCATATTTCATAGCCCTGCCCAAGTGATGTCACATCCTGTCCCGGCCTGAAGCACAGTACAGGCAAGTAAAAAGGTGTCAACCTTTAATCATCCAGGAGCCAGCATGGGGCAAGCCTAACTAAAATTGATTCACAGTAACTTGACTCTTGAAGTTTGAGGCACTGTTAAGGGCTTTTTGAAAAGTAGTGCCAGTATTGAGTCCTAGAAATGGCATAACATACATTTCCAAATAATCTTAGTAACAGTTAGTAGAAAAGAAGGGACAGGGCATCAAGAGGTGGCCTAGTTATGGTGTCCATTACAACCATATCCATACAATGTTACCAGCCTCCCTAAGCCAGAAGACAGCATTTGTCTCTCAACAGGAAGAAGAAATGTCTATCTTAGAACACAGATGTAAATATAAAATATATTTAGTTACTTCTAGGAAAATCTAAATAAGTAACTATAATATATGAGTCTACTCACATTAATGATCAATAACAAAGTCTTCCCTCTAGTAGTGCTTGAAAGGGGAGTGTCAGTATTCCCAGAGTATATTGTGTTTCCTCTTAGGGTAAGGCCAGATGGGAAGATTTGAGGAGATTTGTCGTCTGATGACTTATTGCCTCTTCTTTGGGGCAACAAATCTCCCCGAACCGCTTCCCCTGCCTTCCAGCGTCTTTAATGAATAATCGCCTGCGCCTATTCACATGCGGGGTTGGCTTAGGCAATTTAGAGCGATTTCGGGGAAGAGCAGCACGGCGTGTGAATAGGCGCAGGCGATTATTCCTTTAAGTCACTGGAAGGCAGGGGGAAACGATTCGGGGAGATTAGTCGCCAGGCAATTAGTCGCCGGGTGACAAATTTCCCCGAATCATCCCGTCTGGCTTGAGCCTACGGACATGTTCAATGAGGAACCCAGGTGGGATATAACTAAGTCTCTAATACCTGTCTCTTATTCCCTGTCTAGGCAACACAATCTATCACTCCTTGGTGGAGCCAAAGCTGCTCAATATAGGTAGCCCTTAGTTTGACTGGCTCTAGAGTGGCTACAACAGGGTCTTGCTATTCCTTACTAGCCCTAACTAAGAATAAACATACTAGTAACTCCAATTTGATTTGAGACACACTGTCAGTGATTCCTGGCAAAGAGCCCTGAGACAGCATGGGACAGTCCTTTTATATTATTACACAGTGGCATCTAGCGGCCATATTTGGGATAGCTAGGGGTCCTACTAAGACCCAGGAAATGGGGAATTACTCCCTTCCTAAAGGTGGCCAGAGATGCACTGACAATATTGTACAAAACAAATTTTCATATGATATTGGTAAAGTGGGAGATGAGCTGACAGATATCTGCAGAAGACATGGATATTGGGCCGGCTGGAAAATTTTGATCAAGCACCTTTGAAAGCACCTGGACATTGCCCATAGTTAGTGCTGAATATAGGTAGATACAGGTAGAATTCTATTTTTTGTACCTGTATATCTGATGATTTAGCTCCACAAGTGTGTAATTGCAACATCTATGGCCACAATTAGATTAAGGGTCGCCTGTCGGAACAGTCTTTGGGGAATGCAAAGTAAATGGGTATACATTTATCAGTCCCCTATATTTGTATAATATAAAACTAGCTCAGAAGTGTTTATTTAAAATAAGGTTGTGAACCGACAATGGTCAGTACTATCACTATTAGAGATGCCCCGATTAGTCCTTGAAAAGAGCTAAAGTAGGTTTAATGGGGAAAATAACCAAAACATCAGCTCATGGATATCCCAAATAAAAAATAATATTAAACCAAAACCTAATTTATTTATTTGCTATTAGGACTGATAACCATCAAACACCATTCAAGCATCAAGGGTTCATCCATTGAGGAATGAAAATTGCTGACAACACCAAGCCCATTTGGTTTGAATGTGGAGGCAAAGGCAAAAGGAAAAAGTTATTTTTTTGTCTTATATAATAACTTTTAGCATCTGCATATAATAACTGCAAACATTGCCAGTACAATGCTGCCATGATGTGTGCCCTTCATTATGAAAGGTTTATCCTTTTTCCTAAACTATTTTCAGTTGTTTATTAGGTGCTGATAAACAATGGATTTCTGGTGTGAGAATGCTACGTCTAATTAAATGCCTCCCATCTCGTGCTGCTGTGGTTACTATCTGACATTCGGGATCACCGCCATTTAAGTTTTAAAGTTTTATATGCTACCATAATAAACACACAGTGATCACTCCAAATAGTTTAAGTATATACTATAAAAAGAGAGAAGAGTCACCAGAGAAAATGTGGGATTTGCTTTAGGTCTACTTTTTAAGGAGGCACTGGTACACATTGACTAAGAAAAAGTAGGGCCACAGCTTTTTGTGCGAGATTTACTAACACAGACACTATAAGGCCATTTTACTAATGTTAGCAATTTTCCGAAATCGATAAATTCAATATTTATGAAGTGTAAAACAACGAAAAACTCTGATATAAAACCTCTCCATTTACAGTATACATTTCCACATGTAGGGGCAGATTTTGAAGTTAAAAAATGGAATTTGACCATCGAATTTTTTTCGTGTAGGTCCGTTTTCGATTGAATTAAAATCACTGGAATAGTTCGATTGAATAGCTTGATTCGAACAATTCAAATGATTTTCACCAAAAAATTTGAATTTCAAAAATTTAAAGGAGGTCCCCCATTGGCTAAAACAGCAATTCAGCAGGTTTAAGGTGGCGAAGGGTCGAATTCGCATTTTTTAAAGAGAGATTTTTGAATGGTCGAATTTTTCAATTTTATTTAAAAAAAATTAAATTTGAATCAAATTTTGGCCTATTCGATAGTCGAAGTACCCAAAAATTACTTAGAAATTCGAATTAAAAAAAATTTTTTATTCGAATTTTCACTTCAACCCTTGATAAATCTGCCCTGTAGTGTTTTCTTCCTATACTCTACTATGAACTATGATGCATATGGCTTTTTATGCAGCAATATTATGAAACCCAAAATCTTTGTTTTTATGAGCAGGAGCTAGGGAAGGGGAAATTTTACTTGTTTCGCTTCAACCCAAATTTAGCGAAACGCATAAAAGTAATTTTTTTCTCCCATTGAAGTCTATGGCGATCATTTATGCTGTGAAATTTAGCAAAAAACTTTGCTCTAATTGCTCTAATTAGCCCTAATTACACATGGCAATGCACTTGACAAAGTGGATTACCATTATGGTAGCAGGGCCAGATTTCTAAAGCTGATGCCCCTAGGCCAGGTGCAGTTTGTCTGATTGCCCGTCCCCCCACCGCAGGTGCATATGCACACTGTTATGTTAGTAGCCAAGGATGAGGAGAGTATAACAGTGCTTTATTAACAGGCGCATACAGGCCTTACACAACAACGGTAACTTCTTACTTTCACTTTCAAGCTGTACAGAAAGTCCTGTGGATGCACAGTGACACCCACAGGCAATTTGTATAAACACCACACATTCCCCTTATAGTAGGAAAGCATTTGGGCAGATGTAATAAACAACAACAATGCATCTTAAAGCAATAATATACATTGTTCACATCACATAGTCCTGGGTCCATGCGGGTAGTTTCCTGATTCTCTCAGTATGCCTTATAGGTTCATTTTCTTCAGGCCTATTGCAGTTGGAATCAGGAGTAGGAAAATGTCCTTCATCAAATGAAGCTTCTCCAAAGTCATATCTAACAGGAGCAAGACGACTTGCATTCCATATGCGTCCATCAGACAGTCATATGCGTATGGTCCTCACTGGCGTCTCACTGGTGTAGTAAATTTAGATTGTCCTTGTTTCAGTATTCCTGGTTTCTTAATTCTGACTAAAGATCCAGGTTGAAAGTGTAGTTCTCTTGCACCACATTTTCTGTCAGTATAAGCCTTGCATTTGGCTTGGTGACGTTTCACAATGTCAGCAGTAGAGAATTTTGTAGGCACAGTATTTTGTGGAAGTTTGACATGTAACTTAGTGCGCATCTGTCTGCCATGTAATAATTCAGCTGGAGATGATTGGGTCGTTGCATGGCATGTTGCTCTGTAGTTATGTAAGAACTCTGTTGTAAATACTTTCCAAGATTTCCCAGTAAGATTTGCTGTCTGTAGTGCTTCTTTCAGACTTCTGTTGAATCGATCGATTTCTCCATTTGCTTTTGGGTAATACACTGAAGGTTTCCTATGCACAATATTCCTCTCTCTCAGAAAGGATTCAAACTCATATGAGACAAACTGTGGTCCGTTGTCTGATATTAACTCCTTTGCGTTTCCTTCTCTGCTGAAGACTGTAGACAGAAATGTTATTACTGTAGCTGATGTTACATGAGAAACAAATGCAATTTCAGGCCATTTACTGTAATAGTCTATCAAGGTTATAACAAATCTACAGTCTATAGGAGCATCTGCAAAAGGACCAACAATATCAATAGCAAGTTTTTCCCATGCTGTATCAGGGAATTGTACTGGCTGAAGTGGTGGTGTATGTGTGATAGCTGTTTTGTCATGATTCTGACAAGTAACACAAGAATGAATGGCAGTTAACACCTCAGCATCCATTGCTGGCCAGCAGTATAGTGTTCGTAGTCTTTGTTTTGTACGTACAATTCCTTGATGACTCTCATGTGCAATTTGTATGTGCTTTTCTCGCAAGGTCTCTGGTACCAATAAACGGTGAGCTCCGCGGACAACATAGCCATTTACTAAGGACAGTTTGTGTCCAATCCTGTAGTAAGGTTGAAGATCAGGACTGAGTTTCTTCTCAGAATTTGGCCATTTTCTTTGTAAGATGTCCTGTAGTTTTACTTGAATTGGACATGTGAGGCAAACTTGCTTAAAATCAGCAGCTGTAACTGTAAATAATAGTAAATCAGTCAATGCTACAACTTCTATGTCCTCATCCAGTGTATCAGAAGCTATAGATAAAGGTAAACGTGACAAACAATCAGCAGTAAAATGTTTCAAACCTGGTTTGTATTGTATTTTGTAGTTGAAATTCAGTAGCCTTGCTGACCATCTAGTTATACGCATTCCAGCTCTTCCTAGTCCCTTTGTTGTAAGTATTGTAGTTAAAGGGCTATGATCAGTGCATAAGGTAAATTCTCTACCCCATAGGTAGGTTCTCCATTTTTCTGTTGCCCAAACACACGCTAGCGCTTCTCTTTCAACAGTTGAATACTTATGCTCTGTTTCTGTAAGTGTACTGGATGTAAACGCAACAGTTTTCTCTGAATGATGATCATGGATCTGTGTGAGAACTGCACCAACACCATAGTCTGAAGCATCTGTAGTAACCACAGTGGGTAGTGCATGATCAAATAAAGCTAGTGCTGGACTGTTCACAATTAGCTGATTCGGCCGAACCCCCTAATGCTTCAAGAAAGATTTGGCCGAATACCGAACCGAATCGGAACCCTAATTTGCATATGTAAATAAAGGGTGGGAAGTGGAAAAATGTTTTACTTCCTTGTTTTGTGACAAAAATTCATGCAATTTCCCTCCCCGCCCATAATTTGCATATGCAAATTAGGGTTCCGATTCGGTTCGGCTGGACAGAAGGATTCGGCCAAATCCGAATCCTGCTGAAAAAGGTCAAAACATGGTCGAATCGCGAACCGAATCCTGGATTCGGTGCATCCCTAGAATTATATGATCCAGAAATGACAGCTGAGTTTGTCTGAAGTGGCATTTCGAAAATTTCAGTTTGAGTCCTGCAGAATCAATGCATTTCATAATCTTTTCCAGGTACTTGTCATGAAGATCCATAGTTGGAGCGTAGACAATTATATCATACAAGTAGCATTGTACACCAGGTATGTCATGGGGTATAGAAGACATCAGTCTTTCAAAACAACTCGGTGATGAAGCCAATCCATAAGGTACATACTTTTACCAAAACAAACCATCATGGGCGATAAATGCAGTGAGGTCTCTGCTTTCCTCATGCAGTAATACTTGATGATAAACACTCTGAAGATCCAGAGTAGAAAATAATTTTGCTCCTTGGAGTTCAGAAAATATTTCCTCTATGTGTGGCAAGGCATGATTATACATAACAACTGCTTTATTAGGTTCACGGCGATCAACAAACAATCGAATAACTCCAGTTTTCTTCTTTAAAACAACAATTGGTGAAACCCATTCAGAGGATTCTGATTTTTCAATCACATCTTGCTCTACCAGTTTCTTTAGTTCCTATGAGACAGTCTCCCTTATAGAGTAGGGCAATCACTTCAATTTATGGCATACTGGTCTCAACTCAACTTAACTTTGTGTACACAACCCAGTGACGTGTTGCTTTGTGGTGAAATTTTACACACTGGCTGTGTGCTGTAGTAATGAGACTATCAATTAATTGTAGGTTTCATGCAGCAAAGAGATCCCTTCCAAGCACCTTTTTTCACAATGTAAAAGTCACATTTTGCAGTATTTGATTCAAATTGCACAGTCACTGGCTAGCAACCAAGCACAGGGATTGGATCTAGTGATGGGCGAATTTATTCGCCAGAGGCGAATTTGCGGTGAATTCCCGCGATTCGCCGCTGGCGAATAAATTCGCAAAACGCCAGCGAAAATTCGCCCCAAAAAAATACGCCGAAAAAAACGAGTCGCGCCGCACGTCAAAAACGCGACTCGTTTTGTTTTGCGAATTTTTTCGCCAATTCGCGAATTTTGCTGGAAATTCGCAAATTTTTGCGAAGCGAAACGGGGGAGATTCGTCCATCACTAATTGGATCCTTTAAGTAACTGACCAGTTTCAGGGCAGGTGCAACAAGCAGATCTTTTACAAAGTATTTCAAGAAAATATCCTTTGGTAGTATAGAAACAGCTGAACCTGTATCAAGCATCAGGTTAATGGAGTGTCAGCAGAAGCAGTACTGACCCTGACAGTGCATATACACTTGTCTGGAAGAAATGTACCGGCTTTATCCACTTTGCAAGGGTTAAATCCTGCTCTCGGAGCAGTCTCTCTCTAATGCGGGGTGAGTTTTAGTGATGGGCGAATCTCCCGCGATTCGCTTCGCCGAAAAATTTCTAGAGAAATTCGCGAACCGGCGAAAAATTTGCGAAACGAGTCGCGGGACGCTTTTGACGCGCGTCGCGTCAAATTTGACACGCGTTTTCGGCGCGCGTCGCGTCGTTTACGGTGCGCGTTGCATCAAAAACGACGCGCAACTCGTTTTTTCCCGAATTTATTTGCCAGCGGCGAATCACGGGAATTCGCCGCAAATTCGACCCTGCCGAATAAATTCGCCCATCACTAGTGAGTTTGTTTTTTTCCACTATTTGGTCTCTTAGCATTTCATCTGTTAAATTCCCAAAGTCACGGGTAACAACCAGCTCTCTCAAAGCTGCTACAAAGTGTTCTGTGGATTTGCCATTACGTTGTCCACGTTGGCGGAATTTATGTCTTTCAGCAACCACGTTTACTCTTGGCATGAAAAAGTTCTTTAGAGCAATAAGAGCAGTTCAAAAGTCTTGTCAGGTAATGGTAATGTATAGAATATATGCTGTCCCTCTGCTCCCAGGCAGTGAATAGGTAAAGCACACTTTCTAGCAGCAGAAATCTCCCCTTGGTCAGCAGCAATATACGAATCCAAGCAGTAAAAGGTATGGTTGGCTCACCAGGGTTTGGAAGAAAAGCTGCAGGCTACTCCAGAAGTAGAAAAGACATAGTTGTTGCCATTTTTTATGTTGGTAGCCGAGGATGAGGAGAGTATAACAGTGCTTTATTAACAGGCTCATACAAGCCTTACACAACAACAGTAACTTCTTACTTTCACTTTCAAGCTGTATAGGAAGTCATGTATATGCACAGTGACACCCCCAGGTCATTGGTATAAACACCACATGCGCAGACATTGCACAGTCTGCCCACTCGTCTGCTCCCTCGCCCACCCCATATACATATGTGCACACATTTTTCCCATCCATTTCGGCACTGAGGACTTTGCGTACGGCTAAGTAAATGCAAAGTTTGTAGAGTGCACAGTCCATCACGAAAATGATTCTGCCAGTGGCCTCGCCACAAATCCAGGCCTGCATGGTGGTTGGTTGGAAAACTGGTTGGGTCGGAAACCTGAATTGTGGAAAAAAACTCAAATACAGGTATAGGATCTGTTATCGGGAAACCCGTTATCCAGAAAATCGATTTCCTTTTCTGTTATCGGGAAACACTTTATCCTTTTCTGTATAATAATAAAACAGTACCTTGTACTTGATCCCAAACTTGTTTGTTTATAAACTCAAAAAAAAAAAAAAGTCGAATTTGTGAGTTTACAAGCTATAAAAAGTTAAAAAAAATTAAAAATCTCAAATTTAAAAAAATGGCTTGAATTTTGTCGAGGACAACTTCCATTTGATTTCTACATGACCTCTTAAGCTTTTAGATGCCAAAGTTTACATTCAAGTGTTACAATAAATACCAAACATTTGAATTTCTGAAAAATACAACTCGAATTTGTGAGTTTTTGTGCAAAAAAATCAGATCATGCCAATAATAAAAATTCAAAGATTGATAAATCACACCCCAAGTGCAACATAGCACTTAATAGAAATATAAGATAGGGTTCTATGTATTCAGATTTCCACAAACTGGGCTATTTTTCAATTTGAGTTTTCTCTAAAAGCAAATGAAAAAATGTGGCAGATAAAACCTTGCCTTGCCTTTAGAGGTCAATAAGAGGTGTTCTTTCAACATTCAAGCTATTTTTTTTCAGGTTTTCAAGTTAGTTACTTTGTAAAAATGGATAGAAAAATTTTATTTTAGCTAAAAGCAATATTTCCCCCTACAAATTAAGGCTATTGAGTTTTCCTGATTCAAGTTTTCTTGCCAGAGATTGAGAAACAAAGTTATTAAAAAACCAAATCAAAATAAATCTTTATTTTTCTTATGAATTGTAAAAATGTATTGGCCCCATAATATCAGCATTAATACCTCACAAGACGAATCATTATCAATCACCCTTTATCTGAATGGCTTGTTTTATTTATTACTCTGCTACTTGGAAAGCCTGGAACTGATCTAAGGGAGGGAAATATTCACTGAGACGACAGATGAGATAAATATATGATATCTAAACCTACAAAGACAAAAAATAACACAAAATTAAAATATGTGTATAATGTAAATTGTATCATATTATTTTATTCAAAAAAGATAATTTTGTCATAATAATTGTATATAATCATTGAAATAACATGCATAATTTATTAGAAATTAACATCACAATGTTAAATCCCTGACGGGGAAAGCCTGTTTGTCAAAGTTCGCACTTTGCACTACAATTTCAAAAATAAAAAATGAATGTTACCTTACGTATTAAAAAAATATGAAACTCAAATACTTTGAATTTGTGTTTTATTCAGTATTTTTACTCAGTTTACAAGCTAAAAAAACGGAAAAATTTTAATTGGATAAATCGTTGGAATTTTAGCTAGTTTCTCCCTCTACATGACTTCACAAGAAGCTTTTAGATGGGAATTTTTTCATTTGAGTTTTTTTTTTTTCACTTATAAATGTTGATAAGTTGTGGAGTTTTTTCATGATTTTTAGGCCAAAAAGATTTATTGTGAAAAAAATATATATGAATGCTGATAAATAACCCCTCCTAAATGTAAGAATAATAATAAGAAATCCTCCCTGCCTTAATTGAACCAGAAAGATCCATTATTATGGAAACATAATTACATTTAATACAGTATAATATACTGATTTAATTCTTATATAATTACATTCTATTTTATATCATCCATTTGTAACAAATTTGGATTTCTTCTGTTTTAGTTTATATTTAATGCTTTGTTCCTGTTTTTACAGGAAGTAAAATGCCTTATCCTTAAAAACCCTGTTCCCAAGCTTTCTGCTTAACAGACCGCAATAATAAAGGGTCGGTTTAATAATGCTTGCATACGACACCCACTGAAAATTAAAACTCTAAATGAAAAATAAAGCTTGTATAAACAAAAACATTGTTCTTCCTCGGACATGGGGTGTCACTGATCGTGCCATTAGCCGAACGACTGTTCCTTTGTTAAAAATATATCTGCAAATCCCAGCCATAAAGTCTGTCTGCGCCCGGGGGGTATTCCCACTGCTCAACTGGATCTGCACTAAGAACTATCACAGTAGGATTTTTTTTTCAGCAAGATATATCCTTTCCAAATAATGACTGGATTTGGTTTCATCCAAGCAATCCATCACTAAGATATCACTCCTATTAGCAGCTGTAGCTTATAAAGCTTTTTCTCCATCTCAATGCTGAATAGAAATTATTTCTGTGCAACATACATGTATGGGAGCTGTTATCCAGAATGCTCTGGCCATGGAGTTTTCCAGATAATGGATCTTTCTATAACTTCATACCTTAAGTCTACTAGAAAATCATGTAAACATTTAATAAAGTAGGCTGGTTTTGCTTCCAATAAGGATTAATTATATCTAAGTTTGGATCAAGTACAAGCTTCTGTTTTATTAAAAAAGAATGGAACTTATTCTTAGAAATTTGGATTATTTCAATAAAATGGAGTCTATTGTAGAGATGGCTTTCAGTAATTCGTAGCTTTCTGGATAATGGGTTTCCAGATAACAGATACATTTGCCTACAATACACCTTGTTTGTCTGTGTGTGGTATGGATATATATCTGCAAACATAGTAACTGTTACAACTCATACAACCAAAGAGTCATTTGGATTAATTTACTATTGGCCATACCAGTCAGATCAATTGGACCTTGATCCTTGACATGATGGCTGATGTACCTCAGTACTGTACTTTAGGAAACACTATTATATTTTCTTATTATAGTTTCCTTCTGAGCTTGGAAAAGTAAATGTCAGTGTACTTGTGTGAATGTTTCCAGTTCTTTTCTTTCTTTAAATAATGCTTTTTTATCATAGATTTGTTACCAAGGCTCTAGCACTTCAGATGAGTCCAAACTCTGTCTTACCACCAGCAGCTCAGAGTATACTGGAGTGTAAAGGTGGCCATACACAAGCCAGAAACAACTTTCTGCTCCAGTGGTCTCCAACCCTTTTTACCCATGAGCCACACTCAAATGTAAAAACATTTTGAGAGCCACACAAGGCAGAAAAAAAATCCTTGGGAATGCTAAATAATGGTCATGGTAGGCTAATTGGAAGCCCCATGTGGACCGCTAGTCTACAGGAAGCTCTGTTAGTGTAAACGTGTGTTTTTGCTTCAAAAACTTGAATTTAAGCCAAGAATTTCCAAATAGGCACTTACTATGAGGCCACTGGAATCAACATCAGGGGGTAGGGAGCAATGATGCTCACAAGCCACTGGTTTGGAATCACTGTTCTACTCAGCACCTCCAATTGGCAGTGAATTGGCTCACGTGTGGTCCCTTGACAGGGCTTGTCCAACTGAACTTGGCTGAAATTTGCATGGATATCTATTAGGCAAGTTCCTACCAGGTAAGGACCACATTGGTCGGCTCACACAGTATTCACACAACAGGTTTGCATACACCAGTATAAGGATCTAACTAGATAAACCTGATTTGGCCAAACACATGGGTGCAAAGATCTGAGTGGTCAGTTACTTACAAATTGCTGTGTGCAGAGTGCAAAAGAGAGGCGCTCCATTATTTTTCACTTTGCACACCTTCTTCAAGTCTCTGCAGAGACCTACATCTTCCCCCATGAATACGTAGGAGTGATGGCATGTAGGTGTCTCCCCCTTCTACCCCTTATCCAACTTAACCAACTTTTTCAGTAAGAAGTTTTATTATATTTACTGCGCATTGGTGCAAAACAGTTTCAGGGTTTGCAAAAGCTATATTAAATTTGCACAAAGCAAAACAATTTTTTGCGCAAAGGCATAAATTTTCACATTGCGAATATTTTTCCCTTTACCGACTTTTATTACATTCCCTGCAAGTCTCCTAGGCCAGTAAATCAACACAGAGATTTGTGCCCTATAATAATGAATAGTAATTTTACATTCTTTTTGTTATAAATAACATCTGGACAGCTTCTGTATTCTATTTGAAGTTTTTCTTCTACAAAGTAATGGCTTATGGTAGATTTTAATGGAGGACCCTGAGGAAGCTGCCACTGATAAATGTCCCCGAGAACTGGTACTCTTTGCCAAAAAATAATCCAACTTATTTTAGAGGAGGAAGAAGAAGGAGGTAGAACATTTTTTTGTTCCTTGTGTTATTTGATTTTTATTCATAAACTCTGGTCTTGTAGTTTTGTGTGGCCATGCTGCTGATTTATGTCAGTGGGGAGGAAGGGTCAGAGACGGGTTACGTTGATGAAGACAGACAAGCCTCACATGTCGAAGCTTTTAGAATCTCTATGCAGTGAGTTGGAAATATAGTGACTCCACGCATTGAGACTGGGGCTTTATCTTCAGCCTTGACAGAGATTATTCAAAGAACAGTTATCACATAAACTGTATTTATGTAGCACACAAGTGACTGGAACTTTTCCAAAATGTTATGTTTTATGAACAAAAAAGTTTACTGTAGTTGGCTCCTTTCATCTCCCAGGGAAGGCAAAACTACTGCTTGTGAACCTACCACTAATGCTCTGAAGAAGCCTTTATCTGATCTGGCACCATCACAAGAACACTTGAACATACTGGATACCCCTGTTACACCCGTGAATACGAGTGGAATTTTATTTTAGTGTCATTTGATTTTTGGGGGCAACTCACTGAAGCAAATGTTTATGTTGAAAGCAATGAAAGGAATCTCGGGGAGAGTATATTAATTTCACAGTAAGCAGCACATTTAATATCATTTTATTGCTTTTAGAGATTATGGCTTACAAAGTTTAGCTTATGAGGACAATTTAAGGATAAACCATATCAAGAGAAGCTGTGTTGTACTTGGAATATATATATATATATATATATATATATATATATATACACACATATATAC